>VZTD01005999.1:2510404-2923872 GCA_013397725.1 Rhagologus leucostigma
TTGCATCATCTCTGGTGCTCCGGTGCAGGGTCTGGGGACCCCTTTGGGGGGCCCTTTGATGGGCCATGACACCCCCTCTGCTGTGGGTGAGCTCCCCCCGGGTGCAGGGCCCCTCAGCTGGGCTCCTCTGCACAGCGGAGGATGGGCGGTCACTGCGCCTCTCACCAGAGGCTTTTCCAGCGCACACCCAAAGCCTCTCTCCCCCACCCTTTGGTGCGAGGGTCTGTGTGAGCCTGGCCAGCTGATAGCCCTGGGGCTATGGTCTCCACCTCGGAGGTGTTAAGCTTGTCCTTTGTGAATGTCCCCAGCCCTGAGTTGTTACTTTATCTTATCTTCATCAGCCAGCGGGCCCAGGGCCTCTCAGAGCCCCGTGCAGGGTGTGGTGGTCTTCTCTGCAGTTTTTGTAAAAAGTCCTTCATGAAAATGTTTAAGTCATAAACTATAATATTTCAGTCTCTTACAGACCCCTGCAGCGCTCTCCGGGAAGGCTGTGGCTTGCCATGCCACCGCAGGAAACCTACACACCACAGAAGATCCTTTATTTAATAGGCAATGAACAAAGAAAAATAACCCAAACCAGTATAAAATAATACTTGCCATCCCCACTCTCAAACAGCTGTCTGGCTTAGAGGTGAAAACATCAGACTTCAGAATTATTTTTAATATGGAAAGTAACACAAAATTATGTCAGGGGTGGGAAGAAGCCCAGAAGGCAAAGCAAACAAATGGATCATGCTGTCTCTTAGAGTGTGTTGTCCTGGAGCAAAAGTCACATAGTGCAAGAGAAAGAGAATCAGCCTGTGATGTATGAACATAATAACAGTGTTTATGTGAACTGGAAATATGTGAAAATAAAAGTAATGAAAAATATACACCAGTCTTTGCAAAACGAATCAGTTTACTTAATTTTCATTGGAGTTTTCTTTGTTTCCCTTCTTCTCTTTCCTAATTTAGACCCTCTAGCCCAGTAATACATAATATTTAATGGGATCTGAGTTAATGCTAATTGTTTTCAAAGCAATTGTGATCTTTAAACTGATCTGATTTCCATTGCCTGCTTTATTAGTTTGAGTTAATTCTCCTTTTGGGTGTTTCTCTTAAACTACGTAATCCTTAGCTAAATGGACTAATGTCTTTTGGAGCTGAAAATCTAGCACCAGTAAAATGAGGGAGCCAAGTTTTATTCAGTAGTTGTGGGTGATTTTTGTCCCAGCTTTAGTCACAATGGTGGGGATATAAAGGAGTAGTTATTTCTCAGGATGGCATATCAGTTTTAAAATCCAGGGGAAATAAATGTACAGGCACAAAAAATGGTGTAAAGCAGCTTTCATTCACATATCGATAAATATCCTGTCATCTGAGCACCTTGCCAAGGCTAGACACAGCTGCCCTGACAGCAGGCAGCTTCTTCCCTATCAGATGATTAGCACTGCTCTTCAGGAAAGGGGAAGAGCCACCCCACATCACAGTCCCAGATAAGCTTCAGGTCTTCCAAACTTTTATTTACAGTGTCATTCTTTTCTCCAGTTTTCAAAATTTTTTTCTCTTTTGTGGCCGTGTTGGGCTACTGGTCTGTAATGCATTTGTGAAGACAAACATTAGGGTGTGTGTATTCCAATAACAGGTACATATTCTGCACTTTTTTTTCCTGAATAGATAATTAACTCTGACAAGAGCCTGTCAAAGTAACAGATGATCCTACTCAAACTTCCTACAGTCCCTTGGCCTGAATCAAAACAATGAACTTTGGTAGTTCAGACTACAGAAATATGTGAAAAAAACCACAAGATAGACAGAAATCTTCTGTCCTTCCCTGAAACATATCTCCCCATGCAGTCAATGGATTTATCATGCACTTTGTATCATCAGATGGATAGCAGACTCCAGATACATCAAAAAGAATAACTTCTGAGAATGGGAGTGGTTTTTGTCAATGCCAACTACTCAGCTAAATTAAAAACTTCAAACATAATGGCTGTTGTAATAATAATAGTAATAATAATAGTAATAATAATAACAGTAAAAAAAAAAGCTGAATTTTCAGTAGTCTTTTTTGACTTTAAAGTTTAAGCAAGGATGAAATTGTAGAAAACTTCAGATTAAGAAAAAAAATCACAGTTGATTCAAGTGTTGCTGTGATCAAAAGTATATTTGGAAAATAAATTCCAGGGGACTAGACATCTGAACTGAACTTGGTTTATAAAAACTGTGCTTAAGAGTAGGGGGGGGAAAGGGGGTGTCTGTTATTCTGGTTTGTTTATCAACATTGTAAATGCATGCAGAAAGCACTAGCTTTGCTCCCTTTTTCTGCTCTCCCAGGAGCTTTTTGAATTTTGTTCAAAAGGTAGAAAAGTGAGAAAAAGGGACATTTTAAGACTCCCTTAAAAGCAAAACTAGAATTTAAATAACCATTCCCCAAATTGTTTCCTTGTATTTGAAATAGAACTATGTTCCAGTTACAATGGAAATTATATCTTTAAAAATAACTGTTCAGGATTTTAGAGTGTAACAGCTTTAACTAAAATCTACATGGATCAAGCCTTTCTTCCACGTCCATAAACCAAATTAGCTGTGTCCCACTTTAAGACAAGCGTTTGAAATTAAGCTGAATTCTCTGTTTCCAAGTTTCTCTGTTCTTTATGAGGCTCAACAAGAAACAACAGAGGAGATGATATCTCATAATCTGCAAAGCTGCAGGAGTAGATAGCTTTCTTTAGCATCACTGATTTAGCATTGCTTTTACAAATTAGTGTTTCTGCTCCCTGGCAATACATCGCCATCCAATTCAGTTCTGCTCATCAAGAATGTCAGACATCAAGCAAGTAATGTACAAAAGCACAGCCTTTTCAGTTTAGAAACTACTTCAACATCAGCCATCCATCTAAAAATAAAATAAAAATGAAAGCTTAGCACTTTTCCCCTCACAAAGCAGGAGATTCCAAGTGCCTCACACAAATATCGGGACTTAGTACATTTGGATGTACTAGTGAAAACATATGAAACTCTATCTACTTTTCCCTAGTCCTTTAAAGCAGAGCAAAAGGAAAACTGCCTGCTCAGTCATCTGCTGTTTGTTTCTATTCTTCCAAAAAGACTTTTTGTTGTATCAAACCTCAGAAGTCTTTCCTTTTCCTTTCCATAAACATGGAAAGAACTGTGTTCCTAATGCAAACCACCCACCAGAAGTGATGCACGGAGAAACTCCACAACTTGTTAAAGTTGTAAAGTAGTTATGTTTTATTGCGGCGCCGAGTGCTTGCGAGGTAGCCCCCCCAGAGACGTGCACACCCCGGCAATACTCAGCTTGGTATATATCGAGTTACAAGTCACATATGCATCAGGTTACACAGTATGGTCGTTGAATATTCATTGCTTATTCCCGCTTTGTATTATAATTAGTTCAAAAGTCATTAGCATCTCCATGCGCCTGCACAGTGCCGCCTGGCGGCTGTGGGCTGGGGTCTTTGGGATGAAGTAAGGGTCTTCTTCAGATGAAGTAAGTGTTCTTTCTCGAACTGAACTTTTTACTCCACTTCCTTGCGCATACTCTCTGAGTTCCTGGTCCAAGTCCAAACTCTAGAGCTGGCTTGAGCTGGTTTCAGGACTTGAGAGCAGGATCTCCTGGTCACGGTTTCTGCCCTTTATCAATGGCCCTGCATCCTCTCTTTAGCACAGCAAGCAATATACATTGCAACTAACTCTTAAAACCTAAGCCCCCTGTATCAGAAGAATGCCTGCAAGCAGCACGGTGGATCTTGTCCATGCACTGAATACACAATAGACAGTTTAAGTGATAAGGGGGTTTAAAAAGAAACCTTATTAATTTCATGTTTATATCTCTAGGAGGTGTTTTATTTTCACAAATTTACTAATTATTAAGGTACACTAGAGTGTTATAAAAGAACTAATATTTTTTTTAAGTTCCAAACCTGAAGCAGACCTCTGATACAGATATAGTTGTCTTGTAACTTTGCAGCAGTACAGGAATCATGGTATTGGACTTGAAACCAAGCCTGTTTTCTTCTTCTTTATTTTGTGATTGGTCATTCTGCCTGATCAGTTTTGAAATTTTCTGATATTTTGATCAAAATATCTTCAGATTTGTCAAGAAAGTCAGGATAAAAATGATGTATTCTTTATCATATTAAAATCTACCTGGATTTTTACAGACATCAAAGCTGTCATTTAAAGTCTTTGCTTCAAGTGATTAAATAGAAACATTACTAAAATCATTCCTTTCTCAATAAAAACTGAGCATGCTTTTGAGATTTCACTACAGTATGGCATTTAACTGAGTTTCTAGAAAAGACACAGACAAACAGACTTAATATTTAGCCCCTGTCTTCTATATCCTAACTCATTTTGGACTGGGGAAAATTAAACAGGAAGACCATTTATTCAATATTGTTCTAATACCAATAATGTCTTTTGTGACATTTTTGTACGTCAGACATTTGTACCTTAACAAAACCCTGCATAATTTATTATTAGAATCCAAATGTCTGACACGATGGGCACAGGTTGCCTTGTGTTAACTGAACTGCCTCTGAGACAGGGTCTCTGAAAGTTAAAGCAATTGGTAACCTGATCTGTGCTATGTATGCACACACAATACACTATTTCTATGCATTATGAGTAGCAGCTGGTGTACTCTGGTGTCCTAGGTTACAATGTAAGATGTAACCAAAAGTATGTATTCTGTTATCATCTTCACAAGCTGTTAAAGCAGGTGGGGCAGTGCTCGTTATCCCCTACCATGACTCACCCCTGATAACTCCCTCCAGGGGCTATCTCTGTTTAATGGGCTATCAAGGACCCACCGCAGGACTCATAGAATTACATCACCTCATTGTGAGATGCTCCGCCCAGGGGCAGGAGCCAAGCATTCCCACCTGGATATAATCTGGAGTTTGGAACACCACAGTCAGCCCTTACCTACTGGGTTTCCAGAGGACAAGAGCAACCACTGGCCCTGCAGGTGAAGACCAGATCCTTCTACAGGATCACTGCTTCAACAGGACCACTTCATCTGGGCTGCTACCACCACCCTGATGAACAGAGTGTTAGGTTGTATTCTGACTCTGTCAGTGTTCTTATACTATTGCATTTGTTTTAATTTTCCTATTAAATTATAATTCTGACTTGCAATCTCCCACTGGTTTGTTTTCAAACTAGTACATCTCGGTAACAGTTTGTAGCAATCTCTAATAATTAGTTCCTTAAAGGAAATTCTAGAAATTTGTGAAACTTTTGTGCACTGAAGATCAAGGGTCCAAATCATCATACTTTATTGATGAAGGCATTATACTGGGCATAACAGACTAGGTGCTTGTATAGCTGAAGAATTAATGACCATCAAACAAACTCATAAAAACAAAATTAATGTTGATGGAATAATCTTTAACCTGGTGTTTGTTTAATTTCAACAGTTTTGCAACCTGTAAAGCTCTACTGTATTGGTTTGATAAACCACACTACCAGTTTGGTTTGATATCACACTTTTATCTATATGTTCATATTTCTTCTGCATACATTCATATTCTGTTTACATTTTCATCAAATACATTCATAAGCATTAATTCCCCCACCACTTTTCTAACTGATACTGACAACTAGCTTTCCACTAAGAAGTCAAGGGATATAATCATATTCAGGTCTTATGGTAGATCATGTAAAAGGATGCAATCAACTTTTGTTTTGCAGATTTCATGAGAGGCATTTTATAGTTCTGTATTTACAAAATGCTTTCATAAATACTTGGAGATGGTTTCTGAAGTTAAGTAGTTGCCATTAAAATAATTGATTTTGATAGACACTTTTCAAGAAATGGGAATTTAAAGGTTCATATTTATCAGTTTAAGTTTTATAGGAGAGATATATTTTTGAAAATCACTTAATGATATATAGAGCAGTCTATTTCTATTGTCATTCTAGTTCACTCATACAGAGTGTGTTAGTGTTTACAAACCAGACAGTCCATTTTCAGCACTTCTAATCTTCCACAGATTTGACTATGAATCGATCCTGGTTGAGAGATCATTTACAAAAGAATTGACCTAGTTGAGCATGTGAGGTCAGAAACAGAATGGAATAAAGAACAGTCAAAGCTTGAGAGACAAAATAGATGTTCCTAAAGATTCTCTCTCCTCTTTTTATAAAATCTTGAACTTTGACCAAAAAACCCAATAGCAAACAGAAAGGAAGAAAGCTAATGGGTCATTAGTACTTGTTGGGAAACTTGAATTAGAAATTTAAGAAGAAGAAAATGTCAGTCCAATGACATTTAATTTGCCTTCTCAGACATAAGGAGAATGACAAATACCTAGAAGGATTTACTGAACACATTCCACAGAAAACCAAGGGAATTCAAAATTTTTTCATGAGATTATGAAAAGCAGATTTTGGGATAAGAGACAAACTGATGTGTAGATGAAAACTGAGAAGCAATTTTAAAGAACTGCTTATCATTAATGCAAGTAAAATAGATATTAAGTACCTTCCAGTTGTTTCAGAATTTATTGCTGAAAATCTCTGCTCAGGAGATGAAATGAAAAACAGAATTTTTAGAAAAAACTATGTATTCTGTAATTATTATTGACATTAGATAAAAACCGTATTGGTTATTCTGGAAATGAAATTACTCTAAAGTTCTGCATGCAGTGACAAACTCTTGTCACCCACTTCCAGTCACCATGCGATCAGCACGAAACCTTTGCCCCCGTGCTGCCTTCCAGAGAGCCATACAAGATGTTCCTCTCCCCTAGTCTGTCTTTGAGCTCTTTAAAAATCTGATGATCCTCCCATTGCAAAATTTCTCTTAAAAAAGCATTTCTCTTCCAAACCCTTTGTAAAACAATGCTTTACTGCTAATTCCTACCTCTTCTTGTTCACTGTGTGACGTGAAGGATTCTATTGTATGCCTTAGAGACCATACTTTATTGGACAGCAGAGTTACAGAAAACAGGTGAGTATCTCATGGCAATATATGCATACAGTAACAGTGGAGGTTTTTTCTTCCAACACTAAGATATTATATTCTCCAATAACACCAAGACCAGACATGTATTAAGAAAAAAGGAAAAATGTAACTAGAGTCAGTAAGGTTTGAGATTTTTGGTAAGGTGGCTAGACGAGAAGGCAGAAAAGGCAGTACGAGTTAGAGAATGGTAAAATCATTAGTCTGAGAGCAAGGAATTGAAACTGACAATGTGTTAAATTGAACCACAGTATTGCTCTATCAACAGACTCAGAAGTTTTTGTAGATTAATGTTTGAGCTGCATGTGTGGTTGGAGAAATCATGACTGTAATTAATACAAAATAGTTGGCCTGTGTTTTTACACAAACTGCATATTTCAGGACAGAGTATCTAAAGAACTGGTGAAAGAAATGTTTAAAGCAGGCTTCAGCATTCTCAGCTCTGCTACTGAAATGCTGAATAAAATTTAGAAGTCACTAAATATATCACCCATCTCAGTTTATCTATCTAATAGTTAGTGTATTAAATATTCCCTTTTCTTTTCCTCCTGAAAAGGAGGAAGAGGAATGAGGTGAAGAAGAAACATCACGCATCTGAAGTGTGATGCAGCTTTTGAGTACAGTGAACTTCCCTGTCCAGTAGTTGTTCACATGAAAAAGAATTGCAGCTTCCAAAAATGTTGCTGGGTGAGCCTCTGACAAAAAGTGGAGGTGATGTATTGCTGATTTCTTTTTCTTCTTCTACAGGGTGTCGATGTTTTATGGCAGCAATACCAAGATTGCCTTAAGTTTCACAAGACCTTAAAAAATTATCAGCTTCTCTCATTTATATCAGCAGTGAAAATATTGACAACTACAGACTGTTTGTTCAAGATGTCCTGTTACACCAACTGGATTTTATTGTTTGTTTGCCAAGAACAAACAGTACAGAGGCCTGAATGCTTGATGCATGAACAGTCTTTGGAGTTTAGCATAGATATGCACAAAAGATCAAAGCTGCTGCTTTGCTAAAAGGGAATGCTTCTGCCAGTGGCTCATTTGTTTCATGATAAAAGTCATTCTGGAAAAATCCTGTACTCTGACAAATTTCAATTAGGTTAATTACATTCTGCTTCCCTAAATTTCCCCTGCAGCTTCAGATGGAGACAGCTTTCTTAATTTCCTTTCCTAGCATGTTGTAGAGAGTTGCTGTGTTTTGGTAAATAGCTGCTACATTCCACCCAACATGTGGCTGATCTAATCCCTTTTTCTGCAGTACTTTCACAGCATGAATTTTGCCTTATTACACTGGAAAACATTCTGTTTCAGCACGAGTAAGGGAGAGATTCCCTTGGTGCTTTATGTTTCAGGTATCATGTAAAATGGCTTAAGTGAAAGTAGGAATCCTGCCCTGAACCCTTTTTCCTGGATTAACTGAGTTTAAGAGAACAACTTTCTATATGTGTGTGTGGTGACAATGAAGGAACAACAGAAGCTCAGTCAAAAAATTTTAACATGCATTTTCTTCAATTTTATCTTTTATTGACATGCATTTTCTCTGTCTTTTGCTCCTAAAAAGGAATTAATCCTGATTGTGGTTACAGAAAGTGCAGTCATATTTCTCTCCTTAGTTCTTCAGCTCTCAGTCATATAATTTGACATGGGCCTGACATTTCTCTAACTTTTTTCTCTTATATCAGTGTCTGGCAAGAGCTTGATCTTAACCCAGAATATACATAAAGAGCTGTTAAACCCTCCTTCAACTCTTCTGTCTTGGTTTTGTCCTGTGTGTGTTGTGGCAACACCTACTCCATGCAAGGACTCTTCCTCCTCTACCAAAATGTTTTGTAGGTAGTATGATATTACTGGGACCAAGGCTTAGGATATGTGGAAATAAAGTGGGATTGCACATTATTATTCACACCAAAACTTGATATGTTTTCTAACAAGGCTAATTCAGGGGAGCAAACAGCAGTTCCTTATCTTGATCCTGAGTGCTAAAGTGAAAAAATTCCTTTGAGCATTATGTTTCAGGGATTTAAAGATCTTTAAGGCATTAAAAAAACCCAACTTGTACATGGCCACAGAGAGTAATATGATTTGATGATTTCTGCAATGTAATGGCCATTGCATCTTGCCAAACTTCCAAAAAGAACATTGAAAATGTTTTGGGAGGCCCAAATAGAGTAGTTCAGATAGCAGGTCAGATGTTTTTGTCTGGATTTAAAATGCTGGGGCACAGTTACACACCTATATGGACAAAGCTTAATGCCTCAATTATTTTTCCTTTTTTTTTCCAATTAAAGTATACTTAGATAATCAAACATTTGTGTTTTCTTTGCATTACAGACCACAACCAGATCTAACAATTTCTTTAGTACCATACCCTTTTAATTATTAGTACAATTAAACTTGCTGAATAGTCACATTTGGATTGTTGCATTTCAAGACCACTGAGAGTGAGAAAAGGGTCAGGCACTTGCACTACAAATTTGAAACTTACAGTAAATGGAAACATTTCTGAGCACGTAAGTCCATATATTCCAGGCACAAAACAGGTAAACTTTGCAAGCATCTACTTTATCTGAATCTTATCAGAGCTAGAATTTACATTTTACTTATTAAAGAAAAACAATTACAATGAATGAGCACAGCTTATTTATTGTAACCAGTCTGTCATATTTTGTTTGGAATTTGAAATTTATCTCTTAGCTCAATAACTGAGCATGGGTCACAGATGTTACAGAGCAGCAGAGACAATTAGCTGTCCTAGCATGAGTTCTGAATGAAAATGAAACCTATAGTACACTGGCTGGTGTTTATCCTGTTAATTCACAAACTGCTCTACTTTTTCTTGGCTTCTTAATATCCTTCTACAAGATGATCTACTTAACCAGCAGTATTTGCCTTTTTAGGTAGAAAACTTGTGAAGATTATAAGAAAACTGTGCATAGAAAGAGAAAATTAGATTTTTAAAAAGAGAGAAAGTGGTAAAAAATAAGTATTAAAAATTTTGATTCAGTTCGTGCTTTTCTTCTGCAGGAGAGTTGACAGTAGAATTTGCTTTTCAGGCAAAGGTCATCACATATAGTATCTTTTGCATGCTATTTTGATGAACCATAAAGATTTTTTGTACAGTAGGAGAAAATAGGACTATAGCTTTCCCGTAATTTCAAATGGAAGTGATGGAGCATTTCTTGCAAAATTCTGCAAATGATGTATGTTCATTATTTTTGTTTTTAACACATCAAAGAGTGTCCTAAGAACAGTTCACACTTCATATATCTCCATTAACTCTCTGCTATAATTATTGAGTAAATAAAAAATGAAAAACAAAAAGGAAAGAATTTTCTAGTACTTTCGCCTCAAATCTTGATGGTACAACAGGAAAATGGCAGTGTCTGGCAATCAGATATGCTCAAGAGTAAATACATGCTATAAAATAGTAGCAGTAGGTAAACAAGTCTGTAGGTACATCAGTAAGTCTCACATGTGCACAGATGAAAGTCAAAAGGCTGAGAGATGAAAATCAACTGAGAAGAAAACTAAGAAAAAGAGTACATTTAGGAAAATAGGGGGAAAAAAGTGTTTAGCTCTCCTCCCCCCCTTTTTTTTTAATATATTATACTTATCATGCTATATTTTTACATTGATTTTTACTGCTCTACTATAAAAACATGTTAATCCACTGCCCTGGGAACTCTCCATATAATTAAATATATACTAAATAATATTTCTGTCAATTATCCCTGTGTTCAAACTCACTCCTCATCACTCTAAGTACAACAACTAAGTTCATTAACCTCTTGAAAAATTCCCCTGGAGGATCCTAAACTATGGACTATGTGGGGATGCATGAAATGTGTCTCTTTATGTTTATAGAATCCTAGAATATCCCGAGGTGGAAGGGACCCCAAAGGATCATCAAAGTTCAGCATTTCAAGAGAAAGAGTAAGATGGGTTCTGAAGAAATTGTACCGTGGGTAGGATGTGTTACTGAGGGCTAACTGGATCGGATTATGGCACACTGCCAAATAAAACCCTCACACAGCTGATAATCTTTCAGTCATTGGTCCAGGGAAATTGAGAGACAACTTGGATGCCTATTGTAGCCTAAAATCTTTCTACATAATTTTTTCAGTGAAATGAGTAGGCACCAACTTAAGACGAAATAAGGAGTGCTGAAACAACCATACCATAACACTATTTTCAAATTGTCCTTTTCGATCTTGAAAGCAAACAAAAATTAGGTGGTTTTTTTTTTTTCTGTGACAGGCTGAGAGTAAGGTCATATTCATGCTTAAAGAACATACTTTTTTACTTCTTTAAAATTTCTTTTCAGACTTCCTCATAATTGCCATCAGCTTAATAAAGGAAATCATATTGTTATATTGATTAACAGTGGCTGAATTTTCCAATTATTTCTATAATGAGTTTAATGGCAATGACCCAGAAAATGGACAAAGACCTCATTTCAGATTAATGTTGATTTGATGTAAATTGTTATTTTTTCCCTTCTCACCAGCAAATGATGATGATAGATCCCCACTGTTAATTAATCAAAACCTCTCGAAATAGAGTTCACTGGGTGGAAATAATTAGCAGTTAATTGTCTCCTGTTTATTACTCTTCAGAGATGTAAACAACAGTCTGGTTTTATTTGACAGTATTTACTAAAAAGGCCTTTAATAAATAAATTAGTGGCACAAATGTTGTAGTTATGGTATGAATACTTGTTGTTGTGCATTTGTTTTATGAGACTATTCAATGTACAAAGAGCAGTTTTCCCTCCAGAAAAGCAACATTTCAGCAGGTACAAACATCTGCCATTTGTTTCATATACAAAGTTTCCTTTTGCTTGTTGTTTCTTGACTGAAAATTGAGTGGCAGAAAAACATAAACAGAGTGTTCTGATGTGGAATCACACATAAAAAGGAGGCTTTTCCTTGTTTGCACTTTGAGGGCTACAGAGGTTTTGTGTTTTAGAAAAAAACATGCTTTCTTCAGGCAGAGTAATAGTTTATTAACAGATGGATTGCTATCATGATGATAATGGTGATAATGGTGATTACTCTTTTTTGGAGTTAGTGGTCAAATGGCCCTTAGGTGCTCAAATCCTGATGTAAATCCAAATTTACATCCACACATGAGGACCCTTACCCAATTCAGAGGAAACTTTAGAATCCAGATTGTTGTTATGTTTAATGTAAAATAGATTAACCATCAGATTAATAAATGTGTTTGTTTATTAGCTGTCTTTTTGAAAACAAAGGAGAGGAGAAATTAACAAAAAAATTACAGTCAGATTAAGATAATCGGCAGTAATCAGTCTGCAGCTTATTTTTAGAAAAGTGTCGCTCTTTAAAGCCGCTAAATGAGATCCATTCCCCTTAAAGCTTGGTTTGATCCTCAGATGAAATGTGGTTGTGGCTTCTGATCAGGCTATAGCCAATTTTTAAATTCAAAATCCTTGTTACCAGACTTTTTTTCCAGGGACTTATTTCTTGATCTCAGGATTGATGGCCATAGAGAACAAAAAGCAATATTGTTTCATTTCCACTGTGCTACTGTTTCACAGATAGTACTTTAGTTTTTCCAGTCTGTACAACAAACTGTGATTTCTAAAACATGAGTGTGAAAACCCACCAAGAATTAAACTTTGGCAACTTTATTGCTAATAGTACAGATCTGTCTGCTTGATTTTTGCTATTGCTCATATGACAAATATACTGAAATAAAGGTGACCAGACCTAGTTATAGTATTTTTAGAACCCTACAAATTCTATGAATTTAATAATATTAATAATAATAAAAATGTTTGTATTTTGCATGGTATGTATGCAACTTTGTGGAGAAATTTCCAGTGCTGCAAACTCTGTCAGATCCTTGCCTTGTAGAGCAAGCAATTGATATGATCAGAAAAATACAAGCAAACTATAAAATATTTCTTAATTTGTGTTTTTAAGCTGTCCCATTTAGTTCCAGACAACTACATTGTTTTCTGCAAGACCTGTCATTGCAGTCAAATAGCTGCCTGGTGCTGCCGTTATTTTCTCTCAGATGTCATTAGATAAGGTTCATTGACTTATTTCTTTTTTCAGTGTGACAATTTAATATTTGATTTCATTTCTACCTGTAAAGAAAAAAACCCATGCACTTGTGTTTGCTTTATCAAATGTTACAGTAAAAACAAAACTATAAACTTCAGCTACCACTTAAAGAACTCAACTGTCAGGTGGTGTTAAGCTAGTGTTAGGGCTAGGTCAGGACTCTGTAAGAGGAAGATTTACACTGCTTTGCCCCTCTGGATCAAGGCAGTCAACTTTTGACTCAAGATTAATCTAGAAAATTAGAAACACTATGGCCTACCCTAGACATGTTCTTTTATATAATAATTCTTGTTCACTGTTTAGATTGGAGTTTTTCTGCCATTTTGTCCGTCAGGACAAAGTTCTGCTGAACTTTATATACCATTTCTGCCATTGATTATTTTGAAAAGACCTTTGGAAAAAAATCTCCTTTCTTTAAGAAAGAATATATTTCTCTATTGAAAAGTTTATAATTCTTCCATCTAGGTGGCTATCATTCTTGAAATAGATCAGTCTGAACTCCCTAAAATCAGTTTCTAAATTTTTCCTTGAATGTGATATTTTGTGGGTTATTTGTAGCTTCAAGATTGCCAAAAAGGCCATTCAGCACCATTTTCTTTTGAATTTCTCTCTATGACTTTAAAATGTCCTGCCTGTGATCATGTATTAGTAGTACATGTAGCTACAGGACTGTTTTCTTAATGCTGTCTTTTAAATAGGAGGTTGCTATAGCTGATTGCTATGTTTTTATATCTGTGTATGCTTCTGTACACACCTACAAACTCCCCCACACAAGCACACGCACACACACACACACACACACACACACACACACACATGTAAACTGCTAGGCTGGTTTTACGGTTATGATTTCATCTGCAGGTTCATGCTCAGAATCTAAGACATCACTCCCCTTCTACTGAAATTAGACTGTCAAGCTCTCACAGTAGTTCATTTTATTTGCCAGCCCAAATTTAGCATAGATAATACTGAATTATATATGAAAATCTTTTTAAAAAAGTGGTTTCTAAGTGATACAGGTATATATATATAATTCACGGTCATGGCATTCCATATGATAATTTATTAGTAAGATTACCCAGGTTTATTATTTTCTGCTTGATTTTTCTTTCTCTTGTTTTATGCTTTCATCAGTCGCAGCCAGAGAGAAGGAACAGAAAACCCATGTGGATTTGCAAGATATACTTTTTGGATTAAACCGAAACTTGTAATATTCAAATAGCTTTTATTCAGCCTTAGAATTACAGACCTTGAAATTGGAACTGATTTTACATTTTCCTAAAATAATATTTTTATGAGTGAAATTGGAAGAGCAGCACTCAATGGGAGAAGAGGGAAAATGGACCTGGCTGTGCTATAGGGGAGTTTGAAGTTTTGCTTGGAGAATAAAGGAGAGCTTTGCTGCAAACATCCACAAAAGGGAGTTTTTGTTCTGCAGAACACATTCTTCTGACCCTCCTTTTTGCCTGAGTTTTCTCTTCCCCTTCTACTAAACAGGGAAAAAAAGGCTTAATTTTTAGGGATACAGCTGACCAGTTTTAAACATTGGCATTGACATTAGCTAAATAAATGGAAACCTTTTCCTTTTATATGCATGCTAATAACATAAAACATTTTATATGGATATTTCTGAAACTTGCAGAGGTGATAGGTAACATATTCCATACTTAACAGGTAAGGAACTGAAACAAAGGACCAAGGTTAGTCTATAGGCTAATAACAGTCTGTACACTTCTACTTCTTCCTCATCTATCAGGCAGTGTGCAGGAAAGGGAGGTAGGTTATCCCAGAATATTGGCCAGGGAAGATTCTGTATGAGCTGTTGACTGCATGTTATTCTGTTTCATATAAAAAATTATATTGTACTGTATATAAATAACACAAAAAAAGAGCATAAAATTGGCAGAACTAGTGGAAATCCATGTCAGTGTAAAGGGCTCAAAATCCTCCACTGACTTCTGTCAGCTTTGCATTTCAAATGACCAAGATTTCACTGTTATGTCATTTTTGGAAATTTGAAAAGAAATGCTGAGTTCTATGATGTTAAGAGAAGCCTTTGTGTTCCTACTGACAGGAAGCAGGGAAGTGGTCACAGCACCAAGCCTGAGAGTTCAAGAAGTGTTTGGACAATGTTTTCACACCAAGGCACATGGTGTGAGTCTTGAGGTGTCTGTACAGTGCAAGGAGCTGGTCTTCAATGGTCCTCGTGGATCCCTTACAACTCGAGATATTCTGTGATTCTCTGATTCTATTATGCAAAATCTGTGACTATAATATCCAATACAAATAACCAACCTCAGTAACTGAGCATCAGTTACTTTATATTTACTTGTATAGTAAATATTTTGGACTAAGACACTCTGTAGTACGTAAAAATCATTGGATGACTGAATAAATGAATAAATACTCTTGCCACATTTGACAGACCAAAGGGATTCATTATACGTAAGCTGTGAGTTATTTTGCTTGTGCAAATGTAACAAAGTGATAAACTTTTGCCAAAGTGTAAATAAATGCAGCAGATGACTCGGCTGTTTCAATTGCACTGGAAGCACACCAAAATAAGAAGTAAAGAAGAAGTGCTCTTCCTGTGAAGTGCAGGATTGGTTGCTGTGTGCCTGTGTGCTCCTCCATGGCTTTAGCTTGTCTCCTTCAAAAGCCATGAAACTCCAGTAGATAACAAGAGGTCAGGAGGTGAACTGACATGAAGGTTGATAGATGTAGCTCATCGACACCAAGTGAAATGTATTTTTTGCAAATTTTGTAAATAGATAAGGAGTGGTGGATTTTAAGCTGTTACTACCCTTCCCTACATATCAGGAAAAGATAGCTGATGAGAAAGTGTACTATGACTTTAAAAGCTGAAAGATTTTGGGGTAGGAGGGCAAGAATCAAAGACACTTCATCATCTATGTGGTGTCAAAGCTAGGATAAGGAAACCTTATGTGAAGAGTAAAACAGAAATTGTTTTCATCAGATGAAATAAAAACAGAGTAGCGAGAAGACATCTGGTCCTACAGCCTGTTGCTTTCTCATAGCACTAAGTGAGCCCTGCAAAGTGTTCGCTAGACCTGTATCCATGTCTAACATCTCGGACTGCACCTCCATGCATCTTGATTATTTCTTTATTTTGACCTGACAGTTTTGTGTGCCTGGTAAAGAGTGAATTTGGCTAGGTTCTCAGGTATCTAGCATTCCTGCAGAAACAGTACCAGTAGCTCCAATGAAAACAACAGATGTCTCAAAGTCCTGGGGAAATGACCTTTCTCTGTGGGTATCTTGGACATGCCGACCTCCCCACATGTGTGATGTAGAGTTCAGAGCCACCTTCTCAGAAATTGCAGCCTATCCAGAATACCCCTGCCGTCTGTGCAGATCCATACCGTATTCTTTTCCAAAGAATAGGAAATCTTTTGGTAGGAAAAAGATAATGAAACTTTATGAAAGAAAAACAACTAAATAAGAGACAGGTGTTCCATAAAATTTAAGGTGAAAATTTGGGGTGAGGGAGAAAAGAGCTGACTGGGATAAAATGTTTTATCATTGTTAATTAATCAATTCTAGCCTAGGTTGTTAATGATTAAACAAAATTTCTATCAACCTTACTGTGCAGTGGACTGTGTTGAATGAGACAGTGGCTTAGCTCACAGATGTGAAGCTGTATCTCCATCACATTGAAAAAGGGAGCCTGTCAAACAGGCAGAGTTCGATTGCCTCAGAAGAGAGAACACCGTAACTCTAAGGTGATCTTGAGCAGATCCCACGTGAGCTCTTCTGGTAGGGGAGCTGGTGGAGAGGCCTGCATTACTTCCTCTATTCTGTAAATACTCTACCTTATTCTTCCCCAGAGTTTCATCAATCTTAGATTTTTGCTGAATCATAAATATGCTATTAAACAGAAAAGAGAAAAACAAAAAGGAAATGAAGGGGAATAATGGCTTAATAAGAGGAAAGAATTCAGTAGAGTTAAAAATTCAAAGCCCAGTTAAGGATAGTTAAAACTCCAATTAAAAGTGCAGTTGATTTATACTCATTATCCAATCCTATAATCATAGAGATAGAAACTTTATTTTGATAAGATTGGGGATGAAACTGTGAAGATGTCAGATTCGTGAATTTATTTAATGCATAAAACAACTGTTAAATAAGATTTTGGAAAGCAAAAAGATACATGGAGGCCTCAAACTTCCTTACACATAAAGAAGTTGGATGTGGTTCCTTTTAGTTGCATTCAGATGTGGGGCTTTGAATAACATACTTCACCTGAAAAATATAGGACTACCCCTTTTGTGATTCATTTGCCTTGAGAGTCTACTAGCTCCTTCATCATACAGCCTGGGCTGAGTGGTGCTAGAGGAAAGAAGCCAAAGTCAACAGGATATGGATGTAACAGCTCCAGAGTACAAAACAGAGTTATCCATTACCAACATAATTTTTAAAAATTACTTAAATAGCCCGGTGTGTATCATAGACCTATTCACAATAATTTTAACCTACAGAATTACAGGTTATGTGGATTTTCACATGCTAATTTACCAGTTCAATAAAAAAATAACTGAATAGCCCAGTGTGTATTCTTGTCTAGTTCCCGAGCAACTTAACTTACATTGACAAGTTATGTGGGTTTGACCAAACTTATTTACCACCTAAAATCAAAACGTATCTACCATAGTAGCTCCTGTATCAAATTACATGAAGAATGTGCTTCTTGTGACACTCAATAAATGATCTCATATATGTCCCATAAACCTTCACTCGTTTGCCAAAACTGGAGAAAAAGAGAAGCAATGCAGAAACTGATCCTTAACATTAATATTAAACAAAAGGCATAGACAGAGAATGGCAAAACCAGTTATATCCAGCTCCAAGGAGCAATGTGCACCAGCATGACCTCATAACAACAACAGTTTGAGTCTCTGCAGACTTCTCAATCAGGAACATCGGAGACTCATTCAAAGATGGGTGTGCAAATGTAACCTCATTCACGCAAAATACTTGAATCAAAGAAAAAGAAAATCTAAAGCAGATTATTTAAAGGGAGCCCCTGGTTTGTATTTCTGTATTTTTACAAGTTAAAAGTGTATATCAAGCTAATCCACCGATTAAATACAAAAAAACAACAACCAAAAAAACCCCAGCCAAACAAAAAAAAAACAACAAAAAATCGGCAGCAATTTTTAAATAATCGTATCCTAAAATACTTTTGTTAATCAAGGAACCCACAATTATTTTGTAGGATAAAATGCATCTAGTAAGAATTTTTTTTACAACTACTAGTAAAGCCAGAACCCATAATGACAGTGAAATGATACGTAAGTTCATTGATCTGAATGAAAGGAATTGGACCTCTTTGAGATGAAGGATCTGCTTAAATGAAAAGGAAATAATGACCTCCATTCTCCTCCTCCCAAAAGAGGAAAAAGAACAAATGAAAATAAAAGTCAACTGTTAATATTTGGCATAATACAGAGCCCCATCTGTTTTTGAACATATATGTTTCTCAGCAGCTTTTGGACAGTGAAATGTAGCAGCAATGCTCTGACTCACAAAATCATCATGAAAGCTGGACATAGTCAAATATTCATCTATTCTGATTTTAGTAGTCTTGGAAATATACAGACCTGTTTGGCTGATTAAATACTAAAATGGTGTTTCCCTCTAAATTGATATTTACTTACCCTATTTTTCCATGAGATATTGGTTACTTTGTAGAAAGATAATTTTCTTAGGAAAATTTTTATCATTTCCATCCAGATTCCACTTCCTTCAATCCCGTAACTGTAATAAATTTTTAAGGTCCAGGGCGTATTCTAGCCCCATCAAGGCAATGATGTGTGTGTGGCTGGAATACACATAAGAAAAAAAATTTCCTTTTAAAAGTACTCTTTTATTCTAGGAGACTTTCAAATTAGAAGATACTATGCAAATAAAAAAAGAAAGTGAGCATAATAAATAAAAACTAATTTTACAGTTGGTATCAGTTTTCATTGATAAATAAATTAGAAAGAAAATTAACTGAAAAACCAGCCAGATCATGAAAAGGGTGAACATCACAGCTACAAAAAGTAAATGCAAGATTTCAATGTCTTTTCCAAAAGTTTTCCTTAACTGAAGCAAAAATGGCATGCTTCTGATTCTAAAAGAAGCTCGACTCTCCTCTTCCTGCTGTTGCCTAAAATCATACTAAAAGCGATTTAACTGCTTCTCCATTACTGTAAAATTTTGGAAGAGGAGGCTATAGGAGGATAAGCTGGTTGAAGATATTAAGAACCTTCAACTTGCCATCCATTCCTTTGTGAGAAACTCTTTCTCCCACACTATTGCTCATGGGGAGATGTGTGTGAACAACACCGCTTCAAGCCAAATATGAAATTTTTTCTTAGTTTAGTAACAAGGCTTGAGTTACGCATCTGTTTTTACTTACCCAAAACTTTCCAAGTTGCTGAGTGCTCCAGGAAGAGGTCTCTGAACTGACCTAGAGCTGTAACACTGGCTGTTACGTTTACCTGTCCCTTCTCAGTACTCTAGTGCTGCTTCTACCATGGGTTTTTCATTTCAGTGTTGGATACTATAGATTTAAGCCAAACCTGAACTCAAATTATTCTGAGGGTGTCAGTAAATATGTGTGAAATTCAGTAGCTATGGTGAAGTATTTAAAGAATATTTGTGATCTGTAACCCGTTTACTGCTAAATATAATTCAGAGCATCTTAATGAATGCACCCTACTTCTTTCTTATGCTACTGTAAGAAAAATAAGGCTGTACTAAAATCAATAATATAACATTACTGACTCATTCTATCCTATGCCATTTCATGGCATTCCAAAGTGACATTGAAATACCACTAATGGAACTATTTGAATCTATTTTTCAATTATACTAATAGTAACAGCTACTGGTTGGAACAATTTGTGAGAGAATTTGGAAAGCACTACTGCAGTTATTAAGCACAGCCACATTCTTTCCAACCACCAGTCATGGTATTAATTTAGTTTGATTCACCTCACAATAATATTTTCCAGATAAGCCATTTTCAAACCTAATGGTTCAGGCTCAGCATTTCTGGAAGTAACATAGAAGTGCAGTACTGTCTGATGAAGCTGGTCTTGGAACACTTGCATAGAGAACTAGCTGCATGAATAGTTGTTTAAAAAACAGTATGCCCACATGCAAAACTGATTATCATCCGGAAATGTGCATGGGAAGAATGCATTCCAGCTATCATCTTGAGTCCATTTTGGGATAATGTTTTCTCCTTCTGGACTAATTTCTCCTTCTAGAAGTATCTGTGGTTCAATAAACATACATATCTCCTAGTTGGAAGGTCAGTGAAAACACAAGAAATGAGCAGAGTTCAATGCTTTCTGCAGTAGGGAGCAGGACTAAGTTCTAGTCCTGTCTTTGCTATTGCTGCGTGGCCATATCAAATCAATTTTCTTGTGCATTGGCTGGCATATTTTTACCTGCAAGAGGGATTAATGACCTTGCCATTTTTGTAAAGAAATTCAATATTTTTTCATAAAAGTAAGTATTGGCAAGTTGAATATAATTATTAATAAGTACAAGGAAATATCATGTAGTCACTGGTGCCCTATTAGAAGATTGATTAACTTGTCTAAGGACACTTTTCTATCAAGAGCTGACATTCATTTTGCATTAAAACTCTCTAAAGTTTTTTAGGAATTCTGCTCTTTTCAGCATGAGAAATAAGAACCTTAAGACCAGGTCCTGCAATGAAAAGCTATCACATTTCACAGAAAACCCTAAACCTATAAATAGATAACTCTAACATGCCAATTTTACTGGCAATTTGTAGCTTTACTATTGCAGTGTTTCGTGGGATGCCATTGTCTGTAACCTGCTTATATTGCTCTGTCAAGGGACAATATTGTGATCAGTTACATATTCAAGATGCACACGAAGTAGGAATATAGTGTAAGATGCTACTGAGGTTAATGAGTATTATATAAGCGTGCATCATAGAATTTCAAAATTTGGATCCTAACACAGTCATGTTGGTGGGCAAACCTCTGCACTCTATTGGTAGGTTTCAGCTTGATCAGTCAATTTTACCCATTACAGAATTTATTACCTCACTTAGTGTATCCTTATGGTTACTGCTCCAAAAGTAAAAAAAACCAAAACAAATAAAACACCCACCCACAAAACCACAAACAAACGAGCAAACCACCAAGAAGAAATAAGAACATTTTCCCCAAAGGTCCTTAAAGTTATTTTGTATAAGAATTCCGGGTTCAAAAAGAAGCTGACTTTTTTGTTTTTAAATGAGAGTTCAATGCAAAATCAGATTAGTGGTCTACAATGCCATCAACCTGTAATGCTAGTAAAAATTTCCACAGATACTTAGGGACCATTCACAGCTTCTGTACCCTCCACTAGCTTGATTTTACAGTGGATCATATTCACCACAATATGTATGCGTTGTCGAAAAATAATGAATTGGGTATATCTATAACATAGCATTTCAGTATTTGCGTTGTCCTATGTATGCATGGTAATTATTTTTAGGATAGTAATGTCTTCAAGTGTGGAATTTTTCCCAAGAAAGTGATATTGTACTTGTCTGTTTGTTCTTCTGCAGATTAAAGCCAAACATATTACTTATATTGATACTAGAAGAAGAAAACAGAGAAACATTTTCCTTCTGGTATTTAAATCAGACAATATTTGAGTAGAGTTTGATTTCTCACTATAGGATCTAGGTACCAAGTTGAAACATTTGAGCTTCACCCACTCCTATCAGAGTTCAAATTGTTCATTAATATAAGGCCATGTAGTAAAATACTTGTGAGGGCGGTGTAGCGACTCTGTGAAAAGGGTCAGTGTAAACAATATGACTGTTGTAAGTAGATGCCATTCGTTTGAATGTGTTAAGGTAGCAAAATTCAGTCCTTATTTAAAATACTGTCTAGATCTGTTTTTAGCATGCTTTACTGCCAAGCCAATCAAACAGATAAAAGCATTGGTGAAGTAGGTTTAACAAGCCATTTAATAAAATGAACTATTTCCTCTGTCCCTGAAGAAATTAGCATTTATTCCTTTATAAAATATGCCTTCATAGTGATTATGTCATGTGTAATGTTCATGGCATAATGAAGTCTATAAAAATTACTTCACATTCCTTCACGCTTATTTGAGAATGGCCAATGATTATGAACTACTACATGCATAGGCAATGAATAACCAGCATTCATTTTAAGTGTTGATAACCATGATAGTCATAGCCAAATCAATTATGTGTGCTCAGCCTTTGGTATACCCAGGAAATCCAAGGCACTGAGCTCACTTAATGTGCTAAATGAAGTTTTTCCCTAGATATGCAGGTCAGCTATGCAAGACCCTATTTACCTCTTCATGCACAGTTACCATTTTTCCTACTAGCTGCTGAGCATTTTTAAAACAGAAAGTAGTCATGCTTATAGACATTCTATCAGACATTCATATAAGTTTATGGCAACAACCATATATGTTCAGTCTGCACTGACAAATAACTTCTCTTTGCTTCCTCCATGATGATGTCTAACCAGAGTCCAGAGGGTGACGAACTTTAGAGATTTCTCCAAGAGCCTGCATAAGTGTCACGTCAAGTTTGATTTCCTCTACCATACAGAGGCCTTCAGAACAACTCTAGGAAGCCATGAAACCTAAATAGACCTTGTGAGCCTACTACCATGCTTGAGGTCACACAGCAAAGATATAAAATTCCATCCTCTCCTCTGAAGGAGACACTTTAGAAGCGTGAAGATAGCAGCAGAAAAAGACAACTCATAATATCTAAGCTATCTGGCAACCCTAGTTGGCACACAGTTTCCCAGAGATCACTTTTAAAGTGAAGAACCTTTCTGGCTTTCCTATCTAACGCCAGGATACTTAAAAAGCATTATCTGAGTAAATATATACTGACTCCATCTTACCCATCTTGGCAGGAGATCTATGAAACTGACAGTATGGTTCCACAGAAACGGAATTCTAGCTAGCTTTGCAAGTTATTAATTATGCAGTGTCATATTTACTTGCATTTGTGGGTATTCCCTGTGTGGCCTGAAGATAAAGTAAGCTTTTTGTCAATCCTAAAGTAATTTAATTTAAGTCTTCCCATTGTCCCCTACTTTATAAATGAGAAACTCAAGACTCAAGATACAATTTCTTGTATCATTTTACTTGCTCTACTTTTTTAGATATCATTATTTGTGGCTGAAGCTAAAAATTATTCTACTTCTCCACAATCAAGTATAAAGAAAATAGAATATTTTAGAAACTCATGTTTTTGGAGTTACTTTAAAAATGGCAATCAGTTAAAAAATATGTAATTAAACAGTAATGCCTATTTGAATAATAAAAGCTAAAGGGAAAAAAGGAAAGAGCTTTGGCTGAGAGATATACGAACAAAGATGCAATTAACAACTGACATTTTAATGGTTTTTACAGCTAGATATAAACACATATAGACATATTTTACAAAAGAGATGAGTGGAGTCTGCTTAGCTAGAGACTAACATACATAAAAATGTAAAGAAATTGGTAATGTATGTACTACTGAAATAGTACTCTATTCTTGTTTTTGAAAGTTTAATGCAAGTAGCAAAGCACAGCAAGAATGACACCACAGTTACTATATTAACTTGTAAAGAAAAATGAATGCATTTTTCTGGTGGGAAGGAAGGAAGGAAGGAAGGAAGGAAGGAAGGAAGGAAGGAAGGAAGGAAGGAAGGAAGGAAGGAAGGAAGGCTGGTTAAGTTATAGTTTGGCTTTGGCCCTTCTAGTTTTCTCCTTGCATAACCTCAATATTCTCGTAGTCCTCCTGAGTTGCCTGCCCCTTCTTTCAAGGCTGATAAATTCTTTTTTCCAGGCCGACAGATCCCCAACAGGCCATCCATTTTGGTACATGGAGACAGCCTGCTCCCACATTTTTAAGATTTTCTTCTTGAAGAGTGTCCAGCATTCCTGGACTCCTTTATCTCCTTTCAGTACAACCTCCCAAGGAACTCTGTCAACCAGGCCTCTAAACAGCCTAAAGTCTGCCCTCCACACTAGTACTTGCATTGACTACCTTCTCTACTGCTGTAGCAACCCTTTCTATTCTTATGCTAAACATTTAGCAGTTTTTATAAGACAAGTTTTGCAAATCTACAGTCAGGGCACTGACAACTCCTGGAAGCACAAGCAAAGGGTAGAGGCATCTTGCAAATGACGGCACCAAAATCTGTTCAGATTTGCTTCAGCAAATTGATGAGGGATATCTTTACAAAAAATCAGTTATTATAAATTACATTTTTCTTTGCATTTCCATACTCTGTACAGAACAACACATCAGGATTGATCCTCAGCCAAAAGGTACTTAGTTATATTATGTACAGTGGGAAGAAATAAAAGCCAAAACCTCATTATAAATCCTCCCCAAATAATTCATTCTCCAGATGAAATTTAAGCTTGCACTTCAAGCACAAAGGAGCTGACACAAACTTTCAATAAACTACCTTTTATAAGGGAAGGTAACAGCTTCTGTGTCATTCAGGTGTATCTGTCTCTTAAACCAGTGTTTCTCTCCACACAAAATAGATCCCCTGGCCCATGTATATGGAGTCTCTTCATCCGCAGTTAAATCTGTTTCTAAATCGTTTTTTATCACCCTTGGAAAATCTGTAGCTAAGTTGTACTAGGTGGTCAGGTAGGAAAAAAATGCTCAACATCAGTGGTAGTCTCTCCTTCTCACCCTCAGTTCTTCCCTTCCTTTGTAGAAGAGGTTGTAGTTCCATATAAAAACTATAGGCCACCTGAGCTGAAGATGCTAGTAGTGAAGAATCTCTTTGAAGATCAGTGACCATTATTGTTATTTCAAATAACAGGGAAAGAATTACAGTGTATGAGCATGTAAAGGTGAAGTAGGCACTCAAAGGTTATAAAAATGTTGAACCACTTCAAAAAAATTTTAAAATCGAGTTTCATGTTTGTCAGATTAACAGCTCTGAAGATCAAAATAATTTTCTGAATTGCTGACACCAGAGGACCCTCCTACTTCTGATGAAATGTCCCCATCCAAAACTGAATGAATCATTTTTTCAGGGACAAGCATTACATTAAAACATGTAATGTATGGCTGACACTTCTTTACACAGATTATCAAACTGTTCAGTTTTCCAAGTTTGACATGTGGTGTCTATCTGAAAATGACTGGGAAATAATCTTGAAGGCTTAAATTTATGAACTTACTGTTGATGAGTGGTGGAGAATAATGAATGATTATTCAGTAAGTGCTTATGACTTGCCAAGGGCCACGAGAAAAATATGAGATGAAATAAATGGTGCTATTTGTACAGCAAAATTTAAATACAATGTTTCTTATATTTACAATGTCCCAATATCTAAAGCAGCTTTACCTCATATATGATTTTTATATAGGTATTTATTTGGAGGGAGGAGTGTAGGAATTTTTGGGTAAGCAGCTTCAGGTACTTATGGCAGTTGCATTTCTCCCACAGCTAATATTACTTTCTTGTCAGTAAGAGGGAGTTTGCAGAGGCCTGGGGCAAATCTTTACAGTCAACTTCTGAGATTTGAGGATAGGAACATCCTTTTCTGATGTGAAAAGGATAAGAATAGCCACAAATGGTCACAGAGACCTTTCTTTGTAGTCAGAAGGAAGGTGCTGGACAAGGGCCATCAGCACAGAATGAAAATCTTGTGACTGCTTTTTTTTTTCTAACAGCTTGCTAGACAAATTCTCTGTGATTGACCAAGTGGAAATGTGGGATGCCTGTTCAGTTTAAAATCCATTCTGCTCTATTAATCTATGGAAGATTGAAGACTAAAGGTACCTGGTGTTTAATTAATTTAACTTTCTTTCTAGAGAGTAAGCCTGAAGAAACAAAGTTCTAAATAATTGGAGCGGCATGCCAAAATAGAAACAAAATGGAGGGAGTGAGTAAAACTAATTAAATATTGCTCCTCTTCAGTGGATTCTTGGGACACACAGACTATCAAAATGACAGATATTGTTATCTTCCAGTTTCTTCTTCTCAAGCATGCAGAAGTGGGAAATAGGATCAGAACACAAACCTGCAACTGTAATTCTCAAGTAGTCATGGTCATTTTAACATATTCAGGAGAATATCTTTAATGATGTCACACCTATCATAGGTAAAATAAGAAAGACAACCCAAAAGAATATGGTTTAACACTGTCTGAGTTGCAGATAGTTTGTTTCTTGTGTTCACAATTTTTCCTTATTATAGATGATGACATGAGAACATGGGTGATCACAAAAAAACATGCTGTATCAAGCTCTAAATGGAGTCACAAAATATTTTTTCTACCTATAATCAAACAAAGGGGAGGAGCACAAATTTTTTGAGAGGTATGTCTGGGGGGAATCCTTCACTGTTGTTAAAATCTGAAGTTTGAGCAGAGCCCCTGGTGATTACTCAATGAGGAGAATCTGTGTTTATGTTAAAGAGGGGAAAAAAGTGTTTACCTAAACATTTACATTTAGGATTTATTGTGAAATCTCTGCAACTTACACATCACCAATTCAGTGACAGCTAAAAACCAACAGAAGCACATTAACAAGATGTACAAGCTGAGTGGATAATAGGAGTTCTGTCTAGAATCCCAAGGGAGCTAGTATAGCTGTACCACTGAGATAAATCAGGCATTTACGAGAAAAAGCCCTTCCCTCCTTTGAAAAAATATTACTTTGATGACATATGCTTGACATGGTGCTCTGCAGTTCAGATACAGAAGTGTATGTTTGTAGCCTTGCCAGTATGAACTCTGACCTTTCCAAAATGCTGGCAGAGCTGAAAGATCCAGTTTTGCTGAAGGAGTCAACAACACAGCAAAAAGGAAAGCAGGTTGGTTTTTTTTTTTCTGAAAGATAGCAAAGATATCCTGGCTTATATTTGGTGTCACCAGGGAACTAAATATGACACAAACAACATTTTATCCATTTTTTCCACACTAACAAAAATAGTTCTATACCTTTTTAATGCTGAAGCCTACAAGGGTTGGTCTAGTGTTTGGCACAATTGATGGGTTAGAAAGAAAATGATTAACTGCTTTTGACACTTTAAATAGATTAGACTCAGACCTCAGTGGTAGATTAATCTACCACTAAATTTTTTTAATTCATTTAACTGATTTGACAGTGTGAGTCCAACAAAAAAACTCAAGCTAAGTTTAAAAATCCATTTAGCCTACTTTCTCCCTTAGTAGATTTTGGGTTCAGTTTTATTTTTTAATGTCATAAAGATAAGATTTTAAATTTAAAAAAAAAATCTTGGCCACACTTTCCTTATTACAAACATCTGCGTTTCCCAGACTTTATCCAAGAAAATTTGCTACAATTAAGAGGAGAGGAAGAAGAAGGACAAAAGCATGCATGCATGTCTCCTCAGAGCTTAAAAACTAGTTGACAAAAGTCAGCTTAGTTACTTCAGAAATATACACACTATATTTTTGCATGGAATATCAGACACTTAAATCTTTGTTTCAAATACCAGTTGCTAGACACCTGCTGCTGAGACCAAAAGAGGAAAAAACCATAGTTTTGAAATATTACATACATAAAAAGAGTTACTTTACAACTAAATGCTTTATACATGGATTATATCCCTTTTTTGTCACTCTCTGAAGGAAAAGCCCATATCCCTTCCAGGAGTAACTGGTGGTATATAGCCAAGAGAGAAGAAAAAACTTAAAGTTTATTTACTTCTCAACTTGGCAGAAGTGAAGAATCAATTAAAAAAAAAATCAGGAAATCATATTAATTTTCTTTTTTCAATACTAGATCAACATGTCTGTGTCAAAGAACACCTTTTACAAGACAGACATCATGTAGGCAATACCCACACAAGAATTAGGAAAAAACACCAGAATTAAATTTGTAAAATTGTCTTGAGAATTGACACCAATAAGAAATGAAGATAAAGTAAAAAAATCGTCACCTGCTCACAGTCCCCTTTCTTCAAAGTCTTCTCTTTCATCACATAAAACTACTAAAATGACAAGTTCTTCCCAACACACACCACTCATATTCTTTTTACTCCTTCACTACCTCCAGGTGTTCTAGAGAAGTCTCAGTCTATGCCTATTTTATCCTCAAACACATATTGGGTCTGGCTGAGCTGGAGTTCATTGTCCCATAGAGCCCTCACAGTGCTGTGCTTTGCGTTGGTAGCTGCACAGGTGTTGATAAAAGGTGTTTTGGCTACAGATGAGCAGTGCTGGCACAGCATCAGGGCCATCCCTCTAACATTCCCACCCCCATTAAGGTGCTGGGAGCGGGCAAGATCCTGGGAGGAGATGCAACTAGGCCAGCTGACCCAAATTAACCAAGGGGATAGCCCATACCATGTGATGTCAGCCTGGCTATAAAAGCTAAGGTGTTTGGTTGTGGTGTTTGCTTTCTGGAGCAGCTGCTGTGTGCACTAAGGTCCTGCTTCCCAGTAGGTGGCTGAACACTGCTTGCTGATGGGAAGGAAGCAATAGAGCTTTTAATTTCCCTCTTTGCTCGTGCATGTGCAAGCTTTTGCTTTAGTAAACGGTCTCATCGCAACCTATGAGTCATTTTCCATTTCATTTTTAATTCCCTGTCCAGCTGGGAAGGGGAGTAACAGAGCTGGTTGGTGGGTACCTGATGCCCAGCCAAGGTCAACCCACCACATGTTACCATCAAGGTTTTAATTTAATCTCCCATATACCTTAAAAAATTCCATCTAGCAAAACACCTCTTCTTCCTCTAGGAAGAGCAGGATCTGGTTTGCCCTGTTCTTAGATATCTCTTATGCTGCAATCTGCTTCCAGTAATGAGGATGAATTGGAGCCACCTGCCTACATTTCCCCAGGTGCATGTGTTCACTGTGTCCCAGACATCAAATAACCTTGTAATATTTGCAGATAAAAAATTTTCCAGCTATTAATTTTACAGTGCTTCAGCACACAGACAGGAAGTATTTACACCCAAAGAGCAAAAATTGCTTAAAGAGCAAAATATTCCTTGTCCTTATAAGATGCAGCCATACAAAATCAATATTTAAATTATGCCATATTATCATTTCTAGAAATACTCCTGTGAGCTTTTACCGAAGTTCTTCTTTACTTTACTATTTTTGAAGAAGAACTTAAATTTATAATCATTATATAGTTTAATTTCTATCTGTGAAATCACTTCTCTTACAATCTTTAATTGACAAAAACCTTTCTAAATTGTAAATATCTGGCAAAGGCAAGACTAACAAATTAGTCTTTTATAAGTAGAGAGTTTTTCTGGGTTTTTTTTCAATACTCTTTTGTAGCTTATCTGTCCTTTGGACAAATGTTTCTTATACATACAGTGTATAGTTTGTATTCTTACAAATTACAGTAAATTACTATTAGACAATATTAAAGAAAAGACAAAAATCAATATAACTAATATTTATGAGCACATTTTAACATATGAAATAAAAAGTTAGTATAGAATACTGAATAAAAAGGAAGCTTGGAAACTATTTTTCAGGTTGCATATATATAGGCATTTTGAATGAATAAATATATTTTTTATGCTTTATGTGTATTACTTCTAGCATTTAAAAAAACCCAGTAACAAATATTTTCCAGAAACAATTGGCAATGACTTCAAGAATTAGAATAAAAATTAACCTCTTAAAAAAACCCTCAGCTTCCACCAACCCAATGAAACTATAGCTATGTAAAGGCATTAAATAAACATAATGAAATTTTAAATAATTATGAATATTTAATGAGATTCAAGAAACCTTAAATTTAGAGTTGCACTAACAGAACTGGGAAGCAATCATATCTTTATGAATAATGTTGAGTTTTCTTATTTATCTATTTCTTCTTAAGGATTATCTTAAATGATGTCTTTTGAGGAAGGTCCTGGTCATAATATAATCATGTCTATTAGTTCTCAAGAAAATCATGACCAAAAATTTCATGGATAAACAAGTAGCTGGATTTTAACAAATATGAGGCAACGGAGTGCAACAGACTGTCTAAAACTTCCAAACGTGAATAAACAATGAAATGAGACTTAATAGAAAAGTATTATTTAAAAAGGCAAAATTTACTGGTATATTTCTATCAGCAATGCCTACTAAGCTCCCCCAAACTGGGAGTAACTAATGCAAACCACATTTTATTTTAATGAGAGAAAACAATAAATAACTCCCCCTTGAAACCCAAATAATTCAATTTTAATGCTAAAATAATATAAAACTGAAATTACTTTACCATATATCTTCAGTATTTTTGCCTTTTGAAACTGTGGATTTTAATTATAAAATTTGCAACTTTGACAGCAATTTTTTTTTTATTTTAAACTCTGTTTATTTCTATCAACATGAAATATGCATTAAAACTATGAAAATATAAAAGCTTTTTCATATGAAAGTGTATAAAGCTGAAGACATTTTTTCTCATGCTCATTTTTAATTAATGAAAAAATCAATATAATAAAGTTTAATTCAATTATTCTTCATTCTGCAAAATAAGTCTGACCTCTGAAAACTAGGTGATTCCTGTTACTGTTCACTTCTATTTAAAAGCAGAATTTTCCAATTTTTGACAATTATGTCGTTCAGACCAACTCTTCTCGAGTCATCCTGTGATGAAGTGTTGGCAACTGACACCCATCTGGCTCCAAAGCAGGCTAGAGTTCACCAGCAGACTGAATGAGGGGTGTTTTGGGGAAGTAACAGAAATACGTGGGAGTTACACTGGGAATTATTACCACAGTAGCTTTCTCCTTCTTCTAACCTTATAAAGATCATGTGGACAAAACTGTTATGAAACATTTGAATATATGAACAGAGTAGGGAATGATAAATACCTGTTACACTATAACAGACAGGTATAGTAAAAAAATTAAAGCAAAAGGAGGTCTTTAACAACTTCCTTTCACTCTCAGAGGGTAGGGCAATTTAAAATAAAATCAGTCCAGAGTTCCTGACACACTGAAATGTTTGGAAAAGGTTGAAAGATATCCTTCGTAACGTTTCAGCAAATGTTTCTCTGAAAATAGCAGCAGCAGGTTTTGAAGTGACTGAAGTGAAGTAAGAGGAATTTTTCTTTTTTTTTTAATCAGGATGGATGAAAGTTATTTTGAACATCAGAAAATGTTCAGTTCAGGGATCTCAGTAAAGGACTTGTGTAGGTTTCAAAATGGCACCTTTACGAAAACAAAGAAGACAAGCACTTTTCTGTCTGTGGTACATATTTTGTTCAGTAAACATGAAAATCTGCAATTTCTTAGTAATTGCCTGTATGGATAATAAAATAGGTAATTATTTTATAATAAGTTTATAATAATCATTAACTGTTTGTTTCACCACTAGATACAATGGAGTGTCTTTTCCCAATTGTCTTCTTAGTACACTCCTTGCAGAAGGAAAATTACTGAACGGAATGAACATCAGCTCTGAACAGCCTCCCAGCAGTAGTTCAGGAGCACTTCATTTTGAAATCCCTTGATGACAAGTCCTTATTCTCATTTGAATCCATCTGTGGTTGCTGTCCTTGAGAACTGAGACTAGTCTGAGTGTGGTACTCCAAAGAAGAGTACCCATGAAGGTTATGACAACAATTCACCCCAAGGCAAGTTACACCTCTTGAATGTTGCTAATCTTCCTCTGAAATTGCAAAATTATTCCAGTGATGCTATGATTTAGGTTAAGAAAAAAAAATTCTATAGTGAACTTTTTCCCTTTTTACAGGTTTGGGGTCTGTCGCTGTTGTACCGGTGCCAGAGAGAAACGAGGCAGGCAGGATCCAGGAAAAGTGAGATTAATTATTTATTTACAGACTGGTTTATATTCTCTAGGTCGTTTGAATGGCATCAGGTGATTGGTCCCTTGACCATCCCCCTCTCAGGATGATTGGCTAAATCCTACAACACCCATTTCAAAACAATTCTGCAACTAAACATAACAATATTGCAAAACATTGTACAGCTGCAAGATAAAGGAATTATTTACAAAAACTCGTAGCAGTGTTTTCATAGCTTTCGTGAGAAACACAGAGCTCTCACAGAATGCTGCAGAAAACTGGAAAATTTCTCTGCTGAAGCTTTTCAGTGTACACAGGGGTCCAATCTTTCTGAGTTTATCAACAGTACTCTAGTCAAAATTAAGATACTTTTGTGAGTCTATTACCCCTCAAAGTGCACGGCGCTTTTCTTTCTATTTTTTTCTATTAACCTACAGATGAATCAAAAATTGTCATTACATATATATGTAATAAATTTCTACACAGCAGTATACATTGTATAAAAATATTCATTTACATACATCAGCCTGTACTTAATTAGCTAGTGCCAGTGAAAAGCAACTCTCAAATGATTAGAGGAACTCCTTTGCTCAATATAGCAGCAAGACTTGAAAAGGGATTTAAACTGAATATTTCAAAAGAGACGGAGAACACTGTTCAGTCACTCATTTTATAACTATATCCCAAAGCCATGAATCCATATCTTTCATAGACATCTACAGTCGATTCCATTTGGTGCTGTGTTTTTCTTTACATGCTTACTTCATTGCCAGTATATAGAAGGTGACTACAACTTCCAAAGTTTAAACACATATGCTAGTACTAACAGAAGAAAATCTTACACTTGATCTAATAGTTAAATTAATAAGAAATTTTTAATTTACAAAATTAATGAAAATGTATGTTTTTAAGTAAAAATTTCCTGATTACCTTTTCAGTCTTGGGTGTTTTTTTTCTGGAACACCAGGATGATTGAGATTGAGGGAGAAGAAACTAAACAAAAAGTCACTCAGCCCAAGGTAGCTGATTGCCAAGGGATAATGTCTACCAGTGATGTCAGAATACCAAATTCTGCTCTGAATTAGTGAAAATGTAAGTCCTTCTTTCAACAAGTGAGAACCATGTCCCTTTTGCAGTTGCAAGGAAACTATTATTTGGTAAAACAATAAAATTTCATTGAGGAAAGGTTTTTTACTGAGTATTTGTATTATGGATAGTCAGGCATATCTAATCTTACCTCTGGATTCTTATACTGGGATAAAAAAAAATAGTAAGCTAAATTGAAAAAAGGATTAAGAATCTTCTAAAAACAACCACTGGATGATGAACTACAGAGGGCTATAGTTTGAAGTTTATTTTTAGAAAAAAAAATAAAAAGTCAAATCACACTTTCTGCTTTGACAGACAAAACTAGGACAAAAGCCTACTTTGAAAAGCACTTTTACTAGGACAAAAGCCTACTTTGAAAAGCACTTTTACAAGATTTTTTGGCCCTGTGGTATTGGCTAGTAACTTAATACGTGTCAGAGTATTTATCTCCTTCAAACTCCTACGAATAATTTAAAGGAAAGGGATAAGAGTATGACTAAAAACACATTTCCAAAGCCAAAAATATTTTTTGCTTCAAATAATTTTTTTGGCTCAGATTTTATCTAATTTAGTCTTGCCACAGCAAAATCAGAAAGTTGGTATGAAATTATATTAGTTCTATCAGTCCTGAACATGGCTGAGCATCTAGTCCATAAAGCTTTGAGTTTAGCAATGAATAGATGGGGCAGAGTTTTCCAATGTCTTTCCTTTTGAATGTATACAATTCTTCATATCTTTGTTTTCATTTTAATTTTCTTACATACTCTCTCGTCAGACTAAATAATTCATTCTTTGAAGAATAAAAGGAGCTGTGATTTTTTCTATAGATTAGGAAAATTTTTTATTTGGTGTGTGTCCCTTCCTTCAAAAAGAATAAATTACATTTATTCTTCAAATGTAATGATTGTTCCAGTACAATGATTCAAACAAAGACTCTCCGTGTAGTTATGTAAGTAATTTTCTCTTTGGGAGTATTTCAGGAAAACTGCTTTGAAATCTTACCTTGCTCTTCTTTTCTTCTATCTAGAGTGCAACAGGGTTTTCAGAGGATATAGTCATCTAAATTAGGGACCTGGCACTGAATACAGGATAGGTGATATAGGACATCAGCAAGAGAAATAGATGGGCATTAATCTAGCTCAAATCAAATTATTGAGAAGGGGAACTCTGTGTGAAAGTATAACATTCTACAGAGCAATTTGGAAAGAAAATTTATACAAGTGCCATAAGTAGTAAGAATTGTGACTTTGCATTTAGCATTTCTTCTGCCTTCTGCATTATGTGAGTAGCTGTGAGAATTCGAGATTGCAGTCTGAACTATAATCTCATCAACACTGTAATTTGTGTTCTGCCCTTAGATCCAATTTTGCATCTAGAAAACTAGATATTTTTGCAAATTTAAGAATGTTTGAATCTAAAGAAGAATATAGGCAAGAATTTCAAAGACATAGGTTTTTAAAATTAATTTAACTGAAAATCAGAAATCTTGTGAGTTGCTTTTCCAGAATATCTATATATACACACAATTCTGCAATGGCATACAATGGGATTTTAGGAGGTTTAGTTTTTTATTACAAAGCAAGAGACAAGTTCTCTCTCTTGGCTAAAGTACTTTAGAATGTGATCAAATCTTTGATATATTTTCAAAATACATATTTAATCATAGTTGGGGGACTTGAATAGAACTTGAAGAAAATTTAAGATGAGTAGTAAAAAAGAGGCTTGGATAAATACTGTGGTTAAAAATGAAGAACTTTTTCAATGTGTTGAAGCAATATTTTCATTTGAATAAACAGATGATGAATGAGTAGCCATTGGCAAAATACTAATTTCCTCTTATTTTAAATGAGCTGACTAAAACTTTGAGAAGTTATGCTCATGTTGAATGCTTTTAGAAATCTTCTAGCTATAAGACTGCCTGCTATTAGGAAAATTATACATAAAGGCAAGACAAAGAAAGGTGTCTATACCTCATTGAGTTTATATATGGTGGAAGATATTGGAACATGGTTTCTGCCTGAGATATTTATATCAGATGAATATAAGATCACTAGATATCTCTACTTACCTATGTCTCATATTTTTCAAAACCTCTTTGAAAATAAAGTGAGAACCTTATAAATCAGTCTTCCTCCCCCTGCCCTCCCATGATTTATGTAATTGCCAGGAATGAAACAAACCAACACAAACAACAAAAGTCCTAGCACATGCTGATGAATATACTGCTTGTAGATCTGAAGTTAGGACTGAATTGAGTTGTACATCAAGGTCTAGGCCAGAAAGCTAGCAGTGTTTTCTGTTTCAAAGTTTCATTAATTTTTAAAGCAAAATGCAAGCCAAAGTATTTTGAATCTTAAATAAGGCTGCTGGTGTTAGATTTTCTCTAGAACAAGAAAGTTTAAAAGTGAGAGAGTTTTAAATAGGAAAGAAAATCATGAGAATGCTTAGCAAATCCCTATCGTATTCAAATGTGCTTTTCACATGAGTATGCACAAAATGTCAATTTAAAATACAGACTGAAGCTTGAGATGACTCTAACAAAAACTATTTCATTTTCAGAAGAGCCTTCTGGGATCCAAAATTTTTTATTCATTTTAATTCACTACGAATCAAGGAAGAAGTTCATCACAAATAATTTTCTGATCTATGAACCAGTTTTTGATCTGTGAACCATCAGGAATAAAAAGATAATCTTTTATGGAAATCAGGAAGCAATCAAAGATTTTAAATGTTAAAATCAATCTTAAAAACTATTTGAGAACTAAATGTTGAAAAGAGGACATGTTTTTATATATAATGCAATAATGTAAGTCTTGCAGACTTGGGATCCCTTTGAGTACTTTTAGAGACCTAAAGACAGATGTGGCAATATTCAAGTCTTCATGCACTGTCTGATGTTTCTGATTAAAATTCAGTATTTTGTGTATAAAGTTAACACAAGTGTAAGTTTCCTGCTTCAAGACTGCCAAACACAGCCATGGCACAATTTCACTTCCTATACTTTGAAGTGTGCTTGCTGCTAGAAAACTGTATCAATGTCATGATTCAGGAATTCATAATTCTCTGCGTAGCTGAACTGTGAGTACCTATCTTGGGGTTCCAACCTCCTTGATTCCTCTCCCATTCAATAGTAGTCTTGATGCCAGAAATATACCAGTGAGAGTGAGCCAGGGATTGAGCACGTAAGGGGGTATGAGAAACAGAGGAAGAGAGAAAACTATACAAATAAAAGAGAGGTGTGAAATGTAAGGCAGTGGGGCACAGTGGGTTATTTTTTATAATACAATGAATAAATATATATTAATAGAAGCGTATAAAATGTATTATGAATATATTATATCTGATTTGTAATAAAAACTGGTATTACTAAATTATTATTATTTATTAATTTTACAAAATCCAGAGATATATGTCTGAACCAGATTCTTGATTGGAGTGTATTTTCTTCTGTGGCAATATACTGATTTACACTGAATGATAGTATCATCAACTACACTAACATTCTCATATCACCGTTGAAATGACTACTCATTTTTAAGCCTTTTACTCTCACATTTCCCATGTATGTGATTCATATATGGCTTTGTTCTAGCATTTTGGAATTCAAGGATTGACAGAGACTGTCTTAGAATTGATTTTGATACAAAACCAATGATACGCTTCTAGCAGAGGAATCAGAATTTTAATCTCGGACTCTCCAGCTTTAATAGAAATACAAACCAATGCACAACACAGAGTGATCTGTCTTCCAGATGCAGGAAGAAATGAGAGATTAATCCTTATTTAAATCAATGGAATTGTTTTATCAAGAACTTCAGGGTTAGAGAATAACATCAATTTTGCTTTCTAATCCTGAAATTATTAGGATTGCAGAACCTAGTGAGAAAACTTGTCCCCAGACTGGAACATTAAAAAGATTTTCTAAGGTCTTACTAATACCTAACTGATTAACTAACATCTCTCTGAATCTTCCCATCACATGCTGAACACTTCACTTTTCAGTTTACCCTTTGTAGACATGAAAAGGAAGTCATACACATCATCAAAAAAAAAAAAGAGTACTCGGTCATCTCACTACTCTTTACTAGATTATGTTTCTTGACCCATTCACCTTCTTCCTGCAGTTCTGCAATTCTTCCTAAGTCTAACTTGTAGGCCATTCCTCATTCTTGTTTCTCCTTTGTGCTTTTTCCGGTTTATCTGCTTGTTATAAACCACATCCTGTTCTTAGAGTCCTTCTGATTTATAGTCTCATTCTGCACTAATATTACCAATATTAATAATGTCATACTTAATATTATTTCCTTACTCTCTTTAGAAATCTTTTTTTATGGAAGACCATCTTCCCAATTAAAGTTTGGATTTTTAATCTATTGCTATGTTTTTGCTCCACTTTCACATTAATTTGCACAGAATTATTAACTTGACACTTTTTGATGGTTTCACATATATAGCATGTTTTAAAATGTTTCCTTCCCTTTGGTCAGATGCATCTTTCACGCAGCACAACCTAAGTTCTCTCAGCATTTGTAAATATGCTTCAGCATAGTCCTCAATAATTTATTGGAAGACTGCGACTATTTATAATGCTTATTCAGCAGGCATTCTCCTTTTACCAGAAGGCCATGTCCTTCAGGTATTAGATGTCTGAAATAAGGTGCATCAGTCTTATTCTCTCTTACTATGATACTACTTTGTTCTATTCCCCTTTTTATCTTTTTTAAAGGCTTTCAACAGGTCTAAATCTGTCTTCCTTCTGAGCTACAGAGAAAGCATAAATATTTTCATCCTACAGTAAAAAGCTTTATTTTCTCCCTACCTGTCTTTTTGTATCTCTGATTTAGGCCATTGGGTCTCTGAGAGGCCAATTAAGCTTTGTTTGTGCATTAAGATTTTTAGTCATTGTTGTTTGTTCTTGATACGCTTTGCAGTAGTGTGTAGATGTCTAATATAGTTGATAAGTTCCCCTATTATTCTCTTTCCTATGAGCTATCCAATAATTTCAAAAATATTATCTTAGTCTGATGCAGCTAAAATGCCTCATATATGGTTCTATCTTTTGGTCTTTGCAGTATTTTATTGCAAATTTTAATCATAAATCTCTTTATTTGGATTATGTTACTGCAATCCTGTACATACCAGTCTCCTTGAAACAGGTTGAACTCAAAAATGTTACTCTTTTAGGACAGCAATATGTGTATGTGCTTAAGCATGCCTATATTCCTATTTATATAATTTTCAGAGATATTAATTAGTAGCTTGCATAAATCTTAGTTTTTCTAGGGATATTTCTTAATTACCTTTTACTCACTCTAGTTCCTTTAAGAAAGACTTCCCTATTGAAGCAGGAATATAGTCTCTACTCAGGCCTGCAAAAATGTATGACATTCATAAATTTGGTTTGATATTTGAATATCCCAAATATCAAAATTATCTTTCATATCTCAATATGTCTTTTGAACATTTTGTGTTTGAATGTATTACATTTGTCTGAACTTCTGTCAATTTTTCACCTTAAAACTTACAATTTTTATCTTGTCTTTATCATCCTTCGTCTCTGCATTATGTTCTGTGCTTCTGTGTAGACTCTGCAATTCTGTTTCTGCAGTAAATTAACTCTGGAAAAAAAAAAGGGTTTGCTTTCATTAGAACAGGGTGAATGTTGAAAAGCATTTTCTACAGATACTCAATTTTGCATAGAAGTTTTATTTGACTGTACTTCTGCTTGTTCCCCACAAGTATTCCTGGAAAATCTTGGCGCTCATAAAATAATCAATCATAAAACCCAAATATTAACTGAGTATGGGATGCAAAGATTTTATAAAGCAGTAGGAGTGCAGTGATATAGTGGTGAGATACTGAGCAGACAACTGAAAACAACTGACATCCCTTCTGCCAGGACCCTGAGGGCACGGATGGGTCTGACTGCCCCTTGCCAGCCTTCTCAGGCCCAGGATCCCATGTCATCCCACCGGAGGCTTCATCCCCTGCCCCAGTGATTCCCCAGCAGGGACTGTCTCCAGCTTGCCACAGCCCTACCCACCCATAGGATTTGTTGAGCTGGGCCGTCAGCCCATTCTGGCCTCATCCCATCACCATCCCCAGGGAGGTGCCCAGTCCTGAGGATGGGGGCTGCACTTGGTGTCCCCAGATGTTCTGCCCATGGCTGGGACAGGGTTGGGACAGGGCTGGGCCTGGGCTGCCTCATAAAGATCTCAATGGATGCCCACAGAGAGCCTCAGGTGTTCTCTAAGGCCCTGGAGTGGGGCTATGCAGATGCTTTGAATTTCGAGATTCAGCTTTTGTGTTGCTCCAGTCACTGGGCTGGTACTTATCTGTTTGCATATACACTCTTTGACAGTGTGATGAACAGAGCTACATCTTCCTAAGGCTAGAGAAAAAATGTGTTTATGTGAAGGAGATTATTTCAGTCCTCAGGCTCTAAGCATGCCAATTTTGAAGAAAACTTTTCTTTTTGTGGATTTTCTAAACCACAACAAGGAGTCCATGCTAAGGATCTGCTATCTGGATGAGAGGTTGATGCAGACATTTCTGGACAGCCACAAAAACACTTCAAGACCAATTCTTCTGCACAGTCCTGAAGAACAGCCTGGTCTGTGGCATTTTAATGTGGCTGTTCCTGTAATTCCGAACACAAGCTGTGAACAACATCTCTAACATTAGCTTCTGGAAAGCTAATAAAGCAGACCATGAAGATTTTTTCAGCAGCAGCGCTAACTTCTGCAGCAGTTCCATAGTTTTGCTGGCATCAGCACTGTTACAGGTGGTCCTAATTTTTCATGAACAGACTGATCTAAAGCAATTTGTGCTTCATTAGACCTTTGAAAGCTTCCTTTCACATTGGATATGAGAGTGAATTATTTTTCCACCCCTTTTGCAAAAAAAATAATGAAGACGCCAAAAACAGAAATTGGAAGAGATGGAAGGAGGGGATGAAAGCTGCTGTTTGAGTTTTCTTGTTCATGACAACTTTATAGCAGCAGAGATTTTCTATCTTGTCTCTGTCTCACTTAATAAGGAGGAGAAACAGCAGCCGGAGAGAAGAAAATTGCTAAAGAGGAGCTGCACTGACTGCTTTCTTCTAATAGAGCAGTTTGGAAGCAAGAGTCAGCAGTACATGCAGACACCCATAACATGCTCCTTTGCCTTTCCAAGAACTCAGGAGGAGCTGTAGCTGGAGACTTGTGCGGGTTCCAGTACGAAGACCAATTTGCATGGCCAGAGGCAAGCCTAGACAGAAGGCAATATGCTCCAGCCCACTTGTCAAATGAATAACTGTTTTTCACTGTCACATGTGCATCCCATTCCACTTGTGCATTCCCACAATGTCTCTTTCATGTTGCAATCTTTCTATTGCAACAGACTTTCCTTGGGATTTAACCCTTTACCCACTAATATTTCACTGTCTCCTGTCATCCTTGTTCTCTTTCTTTACAGTAAATTTTCACTGTGCTGGAATAACTGTGTTTCCTTAATTAACCAGTTACAGTATCAGCACAGGTTTTATTTGGAAATTCTGTATACTGTGTGGAGGAAGTGCTACATCCTTCAGAATTTAAGATGAAATTACTTGTTTCCCAGAAGTAGATTAGGCTCACACTTGCTTTGTGATTGTTTCCAAGTCTTCCTGCATTCCAGCTGTTGGGTCCCAGAGCACATGCCACTTTTCGGAGTTTTGCTGGAAAAGCTACAGAATTCAGCTGTGTGAGTCCAAGTTTGAGTTCTTTGGTGATAGGAATTCCTGTGAGGAAAGCTGGAAACAAGGCCCTGCGCCTCCTTTCTTTGCAGAGCTGCTTGTAAACTGAGACTTAACACTGCCCCAACCTGCGCCTAGCTACACTGCAGCTGTGTAGAAGCTCTGTCTGTGCCTGAGCTTGTACCTCCAGACTCACTGGTCTGACTTCCTGGCTTGGCCTTGGACCCATGTCGCTGCTGCAGACTTGCTGATCAGTCTCTGAACTCCATTCTGCTGTTTTGTCAAAGAGGTCACTGTTTCCATCTGCGCTATTATTGTGCTAAGCTCACAGCTCACCTTCCCTTGCAGTGCAGGACTGTATTTTCTATCTTCTAAAGCAGAACTAGGAGGAGGATTCCTTCCTGTGACTTCTACATGGGTTTAAATGTATTTCTGAAAGTGACACGCTATCAGTTCATCAAGCAAAATGTCCACTACCTTCAGCCCTTTTCTGTAAAACAGCCATTTAATTAAGCAATAATAAATCCATTAGAACTTAGTGAAAACAAGCCCTCCATTATAGGCACCTTTATTTTAACAAATGAAAATATTATTGTTATAAGAATATCAGTCTGGAGATGTTCACTTAAGAAATTAATGAGAGCTTAATAGTTTAGAAAGGAGCAGGTGCAATTCAGTGAAAAAAAAAAGATGTTTTCTTTCATATCACAAGCAGTATGGTTAATGACAAAATATGATTTTTAAGTGTGACCTTTTTTGTTATGTTTTCAGTGTCCAGTTTCCCAATACCTAAAGGTTTTTGTTCTACAATAGGAAAGAATTATCCCAAATACTTACCTGAAGTTCAAAAAAATTAAAGCTGCCTCATTTAACTTGTCTAGAGAATCCTTTATCTCATCAAATTATCTTATCTGAGAAAGCACCTTACCAGATATTAGTCCTCCAGAGCACTGTTCTTCTTGTTCATGAGCTATTAAAAAGACAACAAGGTTCTTGTAGTTCACCCAATCATGTTTAAGAAATCTTAACCACTTTAATAATTCTGGAGACACTATGAAAAAGCAAAGACTCAGAGGTGGAATGAAGAAAGCTTGTGTAAAGGCATGAAAACCAGAAGAGTTTTTGCAAAGTCAATACCATTATTCTATTGCAGGCTTATGCCATTACATAACTTCTAGTACAGATGTACTTCATATTTAGTTATCATGAAATCTAATTTTATTGTTGATTTTGGGTTTATTTCTACTTGGGAGTGACTTACATGTTTGGAAAATATTTATGTCTTATACCTTCAAAGTCAGTGATGCTTGAGAAATACAAACTATTTCTTTAACTTTTTCTACATGTACTTCAAACATCTTGAAGTGTTTTGTAAGTTGTCAGAAAAGCTCAAGGTTGGAATTGTCCCAGTGGCTCTAAGAACTCTACGGGCAAAACCACTTCTCTCACCATTGCTTATTCGGGCCTAAATTGTTCACAATAAAAATGTTAAACCTATCTATACCATCACTATAGTTTCTGAATTTCAGCTATGAGTTTTGATTGCTCTCCATAATTCTTCTTAGTACTGATTATAATCTCTCCTGCACCTGTCGTATTAACATTATTGTGCGGATGCTGAAAGCTTGGTCACAGGGAGATTTTCCAGCATCCTGCCAGTGTCCGTGAGAAAGCGAGGACTTTCACATGGATGCTGGCCGAAAAACAGTTAGAGGTTTTATGTAAACTAACTTCTTTATCTTGCAGGTGCAAGATGTTTTGCAGTATTGTTATTATTAACTGAAGAATTGTTTTGAAATGGGTGTTGTAGAATTTAGTCAATCATTCTGAGAGGTGGATGGTCAAGGAACCAATAACCTTATGCCATTCAATCGAGCTAGGGGATATAAACCACTCTGTATATTAATAAATAAGTCCGCTTTTCCACTTTTCCGGAACTCGAGCCTGTGTCACTTCTCTTCGTCCCTGGGACAACAGTGACATTATTGATCTGTGGAATTTCTGGAAAAAGTGGTTCATGCTCCTTCCTCCAGAGAAACCACCTTTGAGTAAATACAGAATAATCAATAATGAATCCTGGAAGAAGATAGCTAAACAGAAGCAGACAATCATGTAGGTGCCTGAATGGTGTTCCGAGGCATAAGAGATCTGGTTACGGCTCCTGGTTGAGCAGCAGATTTCAAATCTGATCTTGTATGAATGGATTTTCTCATCTACAAGGTGAAGACAACAATAATTGTCCAGTTCACAGAGACAGGGAGTTTTGATACATTAAAACACTCTTTATAGTTGTAAGGGTATTATAAGCAAGAAAGATATTAGTTCCTAGCACCTTGTAAATTACTACGTATGTAGGAACAACCTTGACTGAGCAGAGCAATAAAGCTGATTACTAGAATCACAACAGATATATCTTTTTTTTCTTTTTTTTTTTTCTGTCATTCTCTTTTGCAATACCTACTTTACCCAGAGTTATTTACATGAGGGCACTGAGAACAGAGGCCAATAACATCAGTCCAGATGTACAAAATAATAAATTAGTCATGATTGAAACCAACTATGGGTAACTGAAATTATTGACCAGCAGTGGTTGCCTGACCTGTATCCATCAAAATGTCAAACCGTGTAGAGGTAGACAGCCGGTATGCACCCTAGAAACAGTAAGGACTGCATAAATCTCCAATGCTGTTCCATGCTGCTTCAGGTAATTTTGACATAGGATAAACTACAATTCTGTTCACTCACAAAAAAATGTGATTAAAAGTAGCACCAGCACTTGCTTATTTGTTTTTGAAGTACCTATCATATTAGTTATTAGATAAACTACCCTCTCATTCTATTGAAAATAGTTTTGTATAAATGAGTGTTTTATGACATACATTCTTCTGCAAAGTCTTATCATTGAATAGTTTTGTAAAAATTTAAACATAAATACTACTGAATAAAGATTTTTTAACAAACCTAAAAAAATTACAGTGAAAGCCATATCCCAAAAGTGTAAAGAATGGTTCAAAATTTAATTTACATTGACTTTTTTTTCTGTAAATGCATTTTATAAATGATTCCTGTAATAATCTACTAACATTTGTGATGTTATGTTGGTTTAATCTATATCATATTCCCAACATTAGCGTTATTAGCACAAAATATTGATATCTATAGGTCATAATGTTAGCTTTCTACCTTAATGAAAAAAATGTTGAAAAAAATACTTAACAGCTCAGGCTTAACTACTTCCTTGTAGTCTTTTGATAACTCAAATACAATTCCCAGAGATTATATAGTCTTGTTTTTTTCCAGACGTTTCTTACCTCTGCAATATTAATAGCAGCATTTGTTTCCATCTGCTCAGCAAGTAGCAAACATTCACAAAGTTCTTTCATCTACCATCTTAGAATACAGAATCTTAAATGTATAGATTTTCAAGGATCTTGCTGATGTTCCAGTGCCTTATTTAAGAGACCATGCAATTCAACAGAAAATTTTCCTTTAGCTTCAGTGAAGTTCTCACAGTTCTTGTCTTGTTTACTATCATCCCTGACACACACTAGAATAAATTTATGTAGAAAGGAAGGGAGTTTTCATCTTTATGAAGTTTTTCATTTGGTTAGGTCTGGAATAAGGGAGTTAAACTATAGGAGATCCATGGGAATTTTTGAGATGTGGAAAGGAGAACACCATTAAAATTTTAGTTTTGCCTATTCTTGGAGCATGTCCATCTTCTTGAATTTATAAATCTGACTTTATTGGATTAACTGCCCTTGAAAATGAATTTTTAAAAATTTCCAGTTACTGTGGTTTAACCCCAGCCAGCAGGGAAAGTACTAGGCAACTCTCATGCCTTCCCCACTACCTCCATCCCCAGAGGGATGGGGAGGAGAATCAGAAAATTAAGACCAGTGGGTTAAGATAAAAACTGTTTAATAACAGGAAGAAAAAAATAATGAAAAAAGAAAAGAAGGAGGGGAATAAAATCCAAAGAAAAAAAGTAATGGGCAATGCAATACCCAGCCCATCCCCCAGCAGCAATCAGCCCCTCCTGGGCAAATCCTCCCAGTTTATATGCTGGATATGATGCTCTTTGTTATGGAATATCCCTTTAGCCAGTTNACAGGAAGAAAAAAATAATGAAAAAAGAAAAGAAGGAGGGGAATAAAATCCAAAGAAAAAAAGTAATGGGCAATGCAATACCCAGCCCATCCCCCAGCAGCAATCAGCCCCTCCTGGGCAAATCCTCCCAGTTTATATGCTGGATATGATGCTCTTTGTTATGGAATATCCCTTTAGCCAGTTGCAATCAGCTGTCCTGGCTGTGCTCTCTTCCTACTTCTTGTGCACCTGCTTGCTGGCAGAGCATGGGAAACTGAAAAGCTCTTGACTTAGGGTAAGCACTGCACAGCAACAACTAAACCAGCAGTGTGTTATCATTATTCTCCCACTAAATCCAAAACACAGCACTTTTCCAGCTACTAGGAAGAAAATTAACTCTATCCCATCTGAAAGCAGGACAGTAATTCTAAAATACTTGTGCATAGAATATTGCTTCAATTCTCTGTTTTTATATTTTTAGTTTTATTTTATGATTCTACATTTTATATTTTCTACGTTTATATTCTAGCCTGATCATTGTCTTGTATCAAGACAATGGAAAGATGGATGGACAAACACTGAAAAAATAAAATTAATGTTATCTCAACTTGGTCTTTTATAGCTATTCAAAAACAAGTCTTCATAAAAATAAATACTAAATATTGGCCAGTGGAGGTACCATACACTAGGCAAATTATATTATTAAATTTACTTCCCAGTGCCTTTTCCAGATTTTAAACCATGTTCCTTTAGTATCAGTAATTAGAGACTGAAATTAACTGACACAATTTCAGTTACTTAAAAACCATTTTGAGACTAAAGTATGATGTGATTGTGAGGTTTTATTTATGGTTTTGACCTGTGTAGGTCTCGTTTTCCCTCCTTCATGAGTAATTGGACATCACTCTTGTATTCACAGAGAGTGCATTGAAAGTTTCTTGAATTTTTGCTTGACTTAGCTTGGTATGAAAATCTCGTTATATAGCCTTGGTTAATCCTCTGCTTATAAATTTGTAGTCATCTACTGAGGATGCAGAAACAACAGCGTTAGGCTTAGGTGATCTGTTGCATGCTGTGAATAGCAAATACCAAACAGTGAATACAAAAAAGCCAGCAGTTTACAAATAAGCTCCAGTGAAAATTATTCTTTCATATTTCTCAGTGAGTACCTCTGCATGTCAAAGATAATAGAATAAAAAGGCTCCAAATCAGCTCATGAATGATGGAATAACATAATTATAATTGAATAACAGAAATTAATAATGGATAATACTGATATTAAATGCTTTAAACATTCCTAGTTACCTTCTTCAGACCTACAAATCAAAGATGGTTTCAGTCTGTCACCTCCATGCTCTCTGACTGTAGTCCTCTATTTCATCCAGTCTGAAGTAAGACTGAAGTAATCAGAGTAATACTTTTGCTTTCAGTTGGTCAGAGTGATAGACTGGCATACAGAATTTAGTAAATGTCATGGGGATTCCCACTCTTACAGAATTTTTTCCCAGGAGCTATGATCAAATAAGTGTTACACTTCATTACAGGGGATGGAGTGGAATGAAGAGAATAATTTTGTATGAAAAATAACCTAAAGCCCTCTCTATTAGCCAAAAGGAATGGATGAACCAAAGAATGTATCAAAGGAGGAACAGGTTCAAGTCAGAAAGAGGACAGACAGCCATGGGAAGAACTTGGGCAGAAATGCATGCTGGAAATAAGGTGTCTGAGATTAATTAGGACTAAAGCAGCAACAAAGAATGCTAGCAAATATAGCAAACTAAATTTTTTAATAATGTGGCTGAGCAAAACACAAAAAGCTAAAACCACAGGGTGTTCTTTCTAATTCAGTATAAAATCTACATGAATATGTACAAAGCCCTGACCTCTCCAATGACCATACAGATTGGTGTTCAGTTTGTTTCTTAAGAGTCTGCTTATCTTCCATCCTTCAGCTGCTGTTCTCTTGATATTTCCGAGTTTCTGTTTCCCATCTGTAACAGGTCTTCAATTCATAAACCAGGTTATTAAATGTGGAGCAGCTAAAGGTAAATCTCATGCCTCGTAGTACCTGAACTGCCTCTTTAATTTTGTAAATAAACCATTGCCCCTGCTCTGAAAGGACTTTCTGCTTGAATTAGCCATTTTGTAATCTGTAGGAAAAACACAACTATAATAATCAGGCAAGCAAATAGACCATATAATATTAATAAACTATTACAGACATCTCACACATTCTTCACACTTGGCTGTCTAAACAAATCAATACAAAAGGAAAGATCTAGTTAAGGCTGGGATAAAAATCTAGTGCTTTATCTTTAAAGCAAGTCAAAACATGACAATTCAACTCTATTATGTATAGTGTGGTTTGTACAGATTGCATCCCAAAGGCTTTATGGAGGTAGATAATACTCTTCCAGGGTAAGATAACAATATTAACAATGGAAAGAGAGAAATTATATCCACAGTCACATCCCTCTATCAGTGGTGTAAATTGAAACTAGCACTACTGAAATCAATATGCTTTACACTGATACAGAATTGCTCAGAGATTAGAATCAGGCCCTGGTTAAGTAGCAGAGAAACAATTTCTTTTCAGCTGAGAATTGCAATGGAATGGTAAGTCAATGAAGCAGAGACACAGGATGGCAGTTTTCAAGTAGCATGAAACTTAAGCGAGGAAAGAAAACATAAAGAAGCAGCAAAGCAATACGGGGAAAGTCTATCAGTGTTTTTAAATTTAAGAGGAACATGTGGAAAAGCTAACTAAAACAATTGTTGGAAGAATATATGTGATTGTTCTCACTGTCATGCTGTGGAACTCAATGGGAGTTTTTCATCAGCTTCCAATATTAACTTTGTATCACAAACTACGGACATGTTGCTGGAATACAGAGAATGCTTTAGGCAGCAGAAACAAACAAATGAGATGTAGTGCTTTACTGAAAGACAAGACAAAATTATGGAGGCATATATCTTCACTAGATAAGAGCAAGAGTAAACTTCTAAATTCTGTGGGTTTTCTTAATCAAAAAAAAGCAAGCAACAAAAAGAAAAAAGGAGTATTTTTCATGAACTCCAAAAGAGCAGGGTGATCTTAAAAGGTTGGAGGTTGAAGTAGCACCACCTCCTCTTAGCAGCTGGAAGATTTCTTGCTAATGCCTACATAATCTCATATGCAGCCTTCTGTTCTGACATGGCCACCAGAAGGTATCCATAAGGCCTGTTGCCAGATTCTTCTTCACCGCATTGTCTTTAGACATTCAAATACAAACCACAAACAAATACCAAGCATCCTCCCCTACCAACCTGCCACACACACCCACAGAACCCCACCCCAAATAAAATCTGTAGCTACCTATAGAATAATGTAAACTTTGGTTAGTTTGTTCTCTTTCTGGAGATATGACACAATTGAAATACATCTGTTTGACAAATCTAAAAAGCACCCCTTAAACAGGAGAGAGAAATTTCCAGACTTGTGTATATTTATGACTTTTTTTTCAATGGTAATTTCTTCTCTGTTTAGACAGTAGCTAGTTTTAAATTTCAGGTTAGTTGATTATTCCTATAGCCATTGACCAAGGAAAAAAGTATTATCAAATTACAATAAAGTTATTAATATTTCTTTTTTCTTTCAAGAATTTCATGTTACTTTTTTTCTTGTGATCTTAGAAGTATTCTTTTTTCCTTGCTCAAGGTGGAAAGGACATTCTAAGAGAGTCTTAAAAATCAACAACTAACCATCACGCTTTTTGCACAGTATCTACCACTCTAGCAATGTGCTAAGCCTGTCTCTGATGAGCTTATGATTCTAAAAAGTCCAAGCAGCATTCCCTTAAGAAAGAATGCATTTGAGAGATCAATACTTTTGACTGTTGGCCTTGTTGAACAAAGATCAATGCATGTACAAAAATCAGCCCAGCAGATGTGACTGTGAAGACTACCAGGCCCCAGAGAGAGGAATGCCTAATGGGGACAGCTATCTGTCTAGCTCTAAAGTGTGCCATTAAGCACTGCACTTCACTTGGCTCATGTAGGGGTTGGGATACCTCAAGCTGTGCAGTGGTAATCTGTGTTGTGTTTTAGCCAATTTGTGCTGCTCATGTGAAGTTAGGGGTACTTTAGCTATTAGATCCTTTATTCCTTGTCCAACATGGGGCATTAATCAAGTGAAGATGACAGCTATTCCCAGCTCAGAGAATTCTCCTGGCAGCCCCCAGGCACCCTGTAGAGAAAGCACTAATGTATGACAAACCTTTGCCAGCATTTGGCACCTTGAGGTTGTTGCCTGGCCTATTTTCTTAAGCAGTTGGTATTTGTCAGCTTTCCTGATGGACTTAGAGATGCTATTTAATTTCACTGCGTAAGGGAGAGAGAAATCCATTAGCATTCGAGGCCTGTCAATGAAGATTGTGTCACTAGCTAATAGAAACTGCAATGTGCCAGATTGCTCAGCAGAAACTGAAGGAGCAGGAGACTTCAGGTAATAGGTTGAATGAAATTTATCCTCTTTATTTTTCATAAAAAGTTTTTTCCTTTCAGAAAAACTCACAAAAAGCAAAAACTTCTCCACAGCAATCATTGAAAGCATAGAAAAAGGTGATGTTGAAATAGAGCAAAATATAAAATAAAAAATATATAAACAAACTGGATTCTCAAAGGGAAATTACGTATCAAACTACCTTTTTAAAAGCCAAAAAGCCCAATATGTCAAAACCCTGAAAGGGCTACTTTCCTCAGCACCTGCATTTCTGCTGAATTGTATAACACCTAAGACCTGAATTAAATTGTGTCCTGGAAAAAATGTACAAAGCAGGTATTTCCCTGCTACAGTCAAGATAGTAGTAACATTGAGAGAACACCTGATGATGTGTGAAGAGCAGTTGGTTTTGCCCAGCTTGTTTTCCTTGTTTTTTAAGAGCAAAATTCTAGCTTCTCTATATATGGCATGAAGGAAGGATTTCAGCTGGGCTCTTCCACTTTCTCAAGAAAGATCTTTAATAATTTGACAGTTGGACTCCTGAGCTATATGTCTTTCTCTATTTCTCCCCCAGTAAAACAATTCTGCTTTGTGCAAATTATTTAAGTATTCATTAGACCAAGAGTGGTAAAAAGAAAATACCAACTGCATGATTTGGCAGCATTCATGTGGAGAAGTGAGGCTCAAATCCTTTCTCTGGTGATCATTCAGTCTGTTAGAAAAAGCAAAGCAGCTTGATTGGGACAAAGTTCTTCTCCTAGAAGAACCAACATGAAGAAAGCAAAAAATACAACAAACATGTTGTGTGAAAGAATTAGGACAGCATAACACCGTGGTCTAGATATGGCTCACTGTTGCATGGTTGGAATTTCTGTATTACAGAAAAAAGGAAGAAAACATTTTTATAGATTTCATTCTGCTTATACAGGATAAATGGGATAAATTAAAAAAAGATGAACAGAAATAAAAGCCCTGTCGTATTGGAACAAGGTCTAATATGATATTCCCTGTCAGGCAAATCACAATACCGTCCTGTTATTTTCTTTTTTTTTAGGCAGAGGAGGTCTGGAATGAAAGTGTTGGTGGGAGCAGCTGATAATGCAGGACACTCTTAACCTTGAAACTTTTCCAAATAATTTGCTTTTCACCCTTGGCTGCTCAACATTAGTGCAGTACAATTATGAAGATGTAAACACCACAAGGACACCTGGCACACAGCCTGTCACAATGAGTTAAACTTGAGTATTCGATTCCCTGAGCAACCATGGAAAGAGAATGAGCCACCTCATCAGGAATTCAATTGTGTCAGTTTAGGAGGAGGTGAGCATGGGAGGAGTTGATCCATCAAGCTCAGACAAGACCCAGCCAACCTTCTGTTTTCTACTTTCATTCAGGCAGTAGAAGCAGATCATAAATGGACCTGTCAAGTCCACAGTCAAATGAAATGTAAGAGAGAACCTGGAAGGTACCTCAACTTGTACCTAAATACTCTTGAAATACCTTTTTTTCCCCTCCAGTGCAAGTGCCGCAATTTGCTTGTTTTAAATGGCTATAAATCACATAAAGAAGCAAATTGGCTAGGGAATGAAGCATTTAATTTATTTTTTTTCACACCATTAGCAACTTTGAGTTGAGGTACACTGCAATTTTGATAGACCACTAAGCTGCATTCAGGGTCCTTCATTATCATGTTAACCTTGCTTCCCCTTTTTCCCAGACATAAGACATAAAGATTTTTAACTGAAGGAATAGTTGCTACTGATTAGTAAATTAAATTTGGAGTTTCAGTGATATTTTCATGTTATTATCATTAATAATTCATGAAGTGAGAACTTTCCTGAATATACTGACATACTTAGAACCAGTACTAGAGATTTTGGGCAGTTCTTTTAGTTTTGTTCTTAATCAACTATTAACTATGTTATGTTTTCAAATACTTATAAGAAATAGGACCTTTTTTACCACATTTTGGGAAAATCTAATTCTCATCTCATTTAATAGTCGTGCCACATCAAGGTAACTTCACTGACTTCATTAAAGACTCAGTGTTATGAAAATCATTAAAATTATTAAAAACCTTAGCAAAAGTAGAAAACCTGCTGGGGGGACAATATATTTTTTTATTACTGTTTTTCCAATGTTTTCCCTATCCAGATTGTTTTAGCCTAGCATACACACCCTCCTTCTTTCTCCTTCCATTTGTCTCTTTCTGTCTGTACATGCTTTTACATATATATTCATACTGTTTATATATTGTCAGCATATACATATCCTGGATAGCTATAGCTTAAAATTACCATATTGCGTGAGCTATCCAACCCACAAAATAACAATAAGTCTTATATAAACATGCCATTCAAATATGCAGTCATATGGTAAGCATCTTTGTAAAGTAAGCTGAAATTTTATGTTGCATCTACTGTTACAGTTGCTCTGATATTTATCTTGACATATAACATAAAGTAATATTTTAAACTATAATCATCGAAATTCAGCCATAATTTCTGAATAAAAGGGTGCTTACTTCCTCAGTTTAGTAATTTTCAAGATAATCACATTTCTATTTGAAGATGTTTAAGAAGTGACAAAATGTCACAGCAGTTTCTCAAAATAGCAAGTAATCATACTTAAGGACTGTGTTCCTCCATAAATTAACAGGAGTTGGCTTTATTGCATTTTGTAGTTCTCTTTGCAACTCAACTCTGCATCTATTGCAAGAATAAAAAGGAAGTCGTGCTAGTGAGGGTGAATACGGAACACAATTTAGGTAGGAAAAAGGGGAGGGCAGGGGAAGGGAGGGGAGGGGAGATCTCAATGGTTAGCTACATTACTGAAAGAAACTAATAGCAGAGAAACAGAAACTAACCAGCTGAATAGTTCTGCTTGGGTTTTGATTGACTGACCTACACACAGATGTTTGTTGAAGAAAAAATATTATTATAGTGGGTTGTGGAAATTGTCTTTTACCTTAGCATCATTACTGTAATTAGAATATATGGTTTATTTTCTGTCAAAGTGAATTTTCATCTGAAAAACAACTGTGTTATTTAAAGATATCTTGAGACCACCAAGTTTATGTTCACTGCCAGGTAGGTTTCCAAAGTGACAGAGTTTTCCATCCTGGTAGTCCATGCCAAGGAGTTTGATCTCTGTGCCAGGGCACTGTGTTTCTAAGGTCACTGGATCTGGAACGGAGCTAACAGGTGTACAGGGGAAGGAAGTCAAGAACCCTTCATGGAGCAGATACACTGAACAAATTGCCAAATGGGTATAGAGTAAATCTAGGGACCACAGAAGGGCTGAAAAATCTGAGTCTGAGAGTCTCATGTGGCAGCTGTTTCATTTCATGCATGGTGATAGGAGAAGAGAGTGGGGAAGCAGGGAATGCTGATGCACAGTGAAATTGTCCTGTCACTTTCAAAGCATGTCAAACAGGATACTGTTTGAGAGAAAATCAGCTTCACCAAAAAGCAGTAGAGCCTGGGGAGCCCATTACTGCCTGGGAACTTCCAGTTCTGATGAGCTTATGCAAGTTTTTATTAGCCTTTCTATCCATGAGGAACTATAATGTTGGTGTTTACATCTTATGGGAACTAATGTGAGCTCCCCTTTATCTTTCGTGAGCTGGACATTGCATGTTTTAGCCAGCTATAGGTATGATTGCTCTATGGCTATGATGGTTCTGCTATATTTTGTCTATCTTCTCCAGAAATCTTTCCTATAGAGAAAGGAAGAAAATATTATTTTCCAGCAAATTACTGCTGTTCAGTGACAAAGAAAACAGAGTTACAGTGCAGTGGTGAGAAAAATCCATGTGAATTTTATCATTACAGGTTAATTATTTTTTTAACCTCGATTATTTGCATAGATGCATTTCTTGTAGAACACTGATTCATATATACACATGTACAAAAACTAAACTTTTGCTTCTGTATTCTGTGATAATTTTCTAAATAATCTGCCTTCCAGGTCTGATGTACTTACAACTAATGCTGCCCTTCCTTGTGCTTCACTGCTATGCTGTTGCTCTTTTAAACACTTGCTTTAGTACTGCTACCTCCGGAACTGGCCTACCTTGGTGATGAACAGATGAGCACAGTGGAAATATGGCAAGCACATAATTACTAATACTCCCTTTTACAGAGCTAGTGGAGGTTGAATCATGATTTACAAATACTTAGTGACACCACAATTAATTGCATTTTTAGGAAGAGTGTTCTTTATCCCAAATATTGACTGCCTTAGACTTTAATGGACGGTATCTCCTTCTTTGGCTTTCTAATGTGAAAATGACGTATGTTTTGTGTAATTCTTCATCAATGGGGATAGTAAGAACACTCACTGCTTTCTGTCTTAAAAAAATGTGTGCAATCCATTTGATATCTACTTATGTTTAGTGAACTTTTTATTCACAGCCCATAACATGTAATGGGGTGCTAGGCACTATCAGAGTGTGCTTTTTGCTCCTATTTTAGGCTTATCATCATTTTGTGGTATGCCTTGATGTTTCCCAGCCAAAGCATTCTCTACATAAGTTGCATTAAAATTATTACAAAATCAGTCAGTAAATTACACAGACATTTCATATTAACTGTTACAAAAGTTTATAAAAAATATTGGTTAAAGAAAAATAAGCAAACCTCACTTTGTCTACTAATCTCAAAATAACATACTCAAAATCTCCACCTTTTTCTAGATGGCTCATCACTGTCCAGCTAAACATATTGACCAGGAATTTGATATACCTCATACCTCACATTCAAACAGAAGAACAAGGTGGACTACAAATCAGCTTTTATATCACATCACATCCTTATCATAACTCTACTTCCTTGGGGTTTAACATATTTTAAAATTCTTTCTTCTTTATCAGCATTATCAGCTTTTAACCTATTTGCTGTTCCTTGGGCTTATCCTGTTTATTTTTCTATTACCTTCATGACTTGCACCTGCAATTATATGTCACATGCTGAGGTAAAATGTCTCTCCTGTGCTGTCACTGTGCTCCAGAATAGAGAAATGGGCAACCTCACCGATAACTTGTTTTGGAAAATGAAGGTGTTGTACAGTGACAGCTGTAAAAGAGGGCATCTCAGTACAGTATGGGCTGTGGTGTATAACTGGAAGAGAATTAAATCTTCGCTGTGATCACAATTTCTAGGAAAATGAATTTCACTGTCTTTAATAATAGTGACCAACTTATGCATGGCATTTAACATAAAATTAGCATAAAATCAACATAAAATCAGCAAGAATCAAAACATCTATGAACAAGTTATATGGGACAGTAGGTCATATTGTTCACAGTATGTGTTTGACCTGGTAATTGATAGACATTCCAAAGTAATTTACCATTACTCACTCTATTCAATTATTCTAATAGTTTATCCAATAACATGTGTGGAACTTTTATGAAAAATAAGATATTCAATTTTAAGTAGAAAACATTTAATAAATAAATTAATGGTTTGATTTTCCAGAGTGGTTGTACCAGTGAAAGTAAGAGGTTATTTTTGCTTTAAAAAAAAGTTCATTTTTACTCAGAAATCTACTTGAGGAATAAATTGTGTATCCAGACCACTTTAAATGAAACTTTTTTAGTTTGAATTTTACCATAATAAACTTAACATTGCAAATTAGAAAACAGGAATCCTTAAACTGTAATTCTGAAAGCTTTCCACCTCCTTTTTAAGAAATCATTTTGTGTGTTCAGTGTGAGAAAAGAAGTTATACAGATGTATTGGGTTTGTGTGGCAAGGTTTTGGTAGTGGAGTTCTGCAGACGTGGCTTCTTTGAGAAGCTGCCAGAAGCTTCACCTACGTACAAGAGAATCGAGGATGGATTCACCATTAGCCAAGGCTGAGCTTTTATGTAATGGTGGTAGAACCTCTGGTATAATATATTTAAGAAGGAAAAAAAAAGTTGATGCAGAGAAGAAAATATCAGCCAGAGAAGAGAGGAGTGAAAATATGTGAGAAATAACACTGAAGACACAGGGGCAGTGAAGAACAAGGCGGAGGAGATGCTCCAGGTGCTGGAGCTGAGAGTTATTTGCAGACCATGGTGAAGACCATGGTGAGGCAGCTGTGCCCCTGCAGCCTGTGGGGGTCCATGGGGGAGCAGAGATCCACCTGCAGCCTGTGGAGGATCAGGTGGGGGCCCGAAGGAAGTTGTGGTGCTCTGGGAAGCCTGTGCTGGAGCAGGCTCCTCAAAGGACCTGTGGCAATAGAGAGAGGATCTCACGCTGGAGGGGGCTTGCTGGGACGACCTGTGTGCCCTGAGGGACTCATGCTGTAGCAGTCTGTGCCTGAAAGACTACAACCCGTGGAAGGGACCCAGGCTGGAGCAGTTCACAAGAACCTGCAGCCTGTGGGAAGGACTCATGTTGGAGAAGTTCACAGAATCAGAGAATCATTAAGGTTGGAAAAGACCTCCAAGATCATCATGTCCAACCATTGACCAAACACCATTATGCCAACTTAACCTTAGCACACAGTTGTTTCTTGAGCACTTCCATAGATCATGAGTCCACCAGCTCCCTGAACAGCCTGTTCCAATACTTGACAGTCCTTTCAGTGAACAAATTTTCCTGATATCCAAGCTGAACTCCCCCGGCACAGCTTGAGGCTATTTCCTCTCATCCTGTCACTAGTTGTCTGGCATGAGAGGCCAATCCCCACTTTGCTTTCTTTCAGGTAGTTGCAGAGAGTGATAAAGTTTACCCTCACCCTCCTTTCCTCCAGGCTAAACAACCCCAGCTCCCTCAGCCACTCCTCATATGATTTACATTCCAGACCCTTCATGACCTTTGTTGCCCTTCTCTGGACATACTCCAGCCCCTTAATGTTTGTCTTGTCCTGAGTGGCCCACAGCTGAACACAGAATTCAAAGCGCAGCCTCACCAGTGCTGAGTATAGGGGGATAATCACTTCCCTGGTCCTGCTGGCCACACTATTGCTGATACAAGGCAGGATGCAATTGACCTTTTTGGCCACTTGGGCACATGCTGGCTCATATTTGTCAACCAGCATCCTCAAATCCTTTTCTGCTGTGTCACTTTCCATCACTCTTCCCCAAGCCTGCAACACTGCATGGGGTTGTTGTGACCCAAGTGCAGGACTTGACACTTTGTCTTATTGAAACTCATACCATTGACCTCGGTCCATGGATCCAGCTTCTCCAGACCCCTCTGTAGGGCCTTCCGACTGTCCAGCAGATCAACACTCCTGCCCAACGTAATGCTGGCTGCGAACTGTCTGAGGGAATATTCTATCCCCTTGTCCAAATCATTGATAAAGATATTAAACAGGACTGGTACCAATACTGAGCCTTGGGGAATCCCACTCCACACTGAAGCAGGGGAATAGGGTGAGGAGGAAGCAGTGGCAGAGATGAATGATAAACTGACCAGAACCCTCATTCTTCATTTCCCATTCCCCTGCACCACTGGAGGGGAGGAGGAAGAGAAATTGGGAGTCAAGCTGAGCCAGGAACAAAGGGGAAGGGTAGGGGGAAGGTGTTTTTAAGATCTGGTTTTATTTCTCATTATCCTACTCTGATTTGATAGCTATGGTAATAAATTAAATTCTTTTTCCGTGGGTCAAGTCTGTTTTGCCTATGACTATAACATCAACCCACAATTCTTTTTCTATGTTTCTTTCCCCTGTCTAGCTGAGGATGGGGAAGTGATAGAGCAGCTTTGGTGGGCACCTGGCATACAGCCAGAGTCAAACCACTACAAAAGCACAGAAAAAATGCCCTTTATAATGTATTAAGACTATGTATTAAATTCAATTTATAAGCTGGTTTAAGTGGCTCAGTTTGGGCCATTCTAGAAGACCAGACAAAAGCAATGTTTTTTTTAATAACTTTCTTCCTTTGATGCTATCCTCTATATTTCAACTTTTAGGCTTATTTTTTACATTTCTCACCTCCCTCCAGCATAAAGTACCCTTAAGGTATATAAGAAACCACAAAAACTTATTTAGTCTTGACGTAATTTGAAAAAAATCTGTACATGGTTCCAACAGAGCAGGTCTCAAGCCAAAGCTTGAATAATATGTATTTAACTTACCTAATGAAATATACTGTGGTCATATTATTTTTACTGAAGTAATTGTGCACTGCTCAATTGCACTGCATCTTTGGCATATCCATTTTGCTTCAAGTATAAAAGCTGTTGGTATAAATTCTTCTAATGTCTATTTATTCATAATTCACTGATTTTAACCCCTCCCTTCTAGTTCTAACCTAAAAGTCTAATTTTAAAATTAACTCAAACCAGTCATCTTTTAATCATAAGGAGCTTATTCCTGATAAGGTGGTTGGTTAAAGGTCAAAACCTCAATGCCAGTTAAAATAAACATGTAATTAGAGCAAATGTATAATTTTGAGGTTCTGACTGCTTTGGGATTATCTCATGATGTCTTGATTTTACCCTCAGTGAAAAAAAACCGAAAGGAAAAACTTCTGTATTTCATAGGGCAGATAACACTTGGTGTGGACACTGTCACAGTGGAGTGACAGCTCTTGCCCTGCAACTGCCAGGATCTAATTATGCCTGGACTCAAAAAAAGGAATTGTGCAGCTCTGTGGAATTAGGAAGACTCAAATTGTACCCCACATAGACCTGAAGGCTTGTGGGGGTATCAAGGACTGATTATTGTAATTTTCTAATGGTATTGGAGCAGGGATAAGGTAAGGAGCATGTGTCTAAGTGCAGTTATTTTTACTCCAGATGTGACAAATCCTCATGTGCCTAGACTGTCTTGGTAGGAGTTGACCAGATCCAGGTTAGACCGGAGGCCGAAGGAGATTGCAGTGCTCTCAAGTCATGTTCCTAAAGGGAAGTATTTTTTACAGTGACATTGTAATGGAGAGTATAATGAGCGTGCAGTGGGAAGATAAGGATCAGAGGCCCTGATTTACAGAGGTATCACTGAGCTGCAGGATGTAGTAAGATGCCGTATTCTTCATTTTCTCACTGGCCTTCCCACATTGCATAGGTTGAAGTAGAGAAATGATGAGGCCCTTCACACTTTTGGTTTTAATTGGGTAGGCAGAGCATGCTTTTCTTTAAACCTGAAATCATGGGTATAAGCTCCAGAGGTTAAGGACTTTTTTCTCATTTGTTGGATCAATAAATGTATGCTAACCAGCAGGAGGCAAAAGATCGCCTCCTTTTAGAAGGACTCATCAGCCTGGACGTCACTGTGTATTAATGTCACTGTATGGCTTTGAGACTGAAACTGTTGTCATGTCTAATCAGCTTGAAATGAATGTAGGGAGTTTGCATGTAGGGATACTTGCATATCCTAGTGCTGAACAGAAGAGATTGAATCCAGACAGCCATCTCTTGCCTAAGAAGAGGGAAAAAAGGATATGCTTTGCTTTTTCTTGAAGTAAAGTTATGAAAATATATTGTATGACACTTAGAAAAAAAAATATTGGACTGTAGTCCAGGTGGACTTCCAGGTAGAAGCTATAATTTTTCAGTTTAAACTTCATTAACTTTGGACTTTATCATAATTTTTTTAAAAAATGGCTCTAAGCTGAATTGTTTCTTTCAGTTTTCTTTCCTCTGCAGTTGAGTGTTACAGTTTTCTTGTTAAGAAAGCACTGATATGTAAATCATTTTAATAGCCACCCATTACTTGATTAAATGGTTAATTTGTAAGGGTTTTGTGTATTTAGACTCCGTACAATCTAGGAGCAAATGGCCTTTAAAGAGTTTCTGGATTGATTACAAATATCTTGTTATCTGAAAGGTCTTTTACCCTTTTGCCAGGAAGCTTTCCTCTCTGCTTATCTTTATTTAAGGGTTAACACCAAAACCCATAGAGGTTAATCCTTTCCAAAAATAGATTCCTGCTCTTAGCTTTTTATTCCCAGAAATGTTCCCAGGAAGAATACGTGTTTCCAGGAAGAAAGCACAGAAGAACTCTAAGTTTGTTACTGCAAAAACATTATAAATGTTACTGACTCTTGCCCAGTCTCTGCAGTCAGATTATTTCATGCAATGAAGGCTGTCTTGTTCTTCAGATACAGTCAGACACAAATAGAATTGCCAAACGAGCTATTGCGTAAGTCACTGCTTTGAACTTCCTTCTCTCATTGTTCACTAACAATGTAACAGTAGCTGAGACCAGATGCTCAAGGAGACAAGTGACAAAGAAGAGCTCATATGTTATTTCAGACTCGATTAGTTAACATTTATCTTCTTGCTGAAATCCTTTGGGCTTTATCTGTTTATATCTAATTGAAGAAAAAGGAACTGACTGAGAAAATGAGGCTTTGGCAGGTGGTTTGGTTTAAAATCATAACTACTGCCAATACTGGCTTCATATTGCTTAGTTAAGATTAATTTGCTCTTCCTGAGGGCATTTACATTACAGGTTTAATTGTGATGTTAATCTTCTCTCAAAACTTGTCTCTAATTTGCAGAAATGACCCTGAATGTTATTCAAATTCAGGATGCTTCTTCATGATTATGTTTATCTCATTATCAAATTTCATCCAGGTAAAGATGTCAGTTTTAAATTACAAAAAATTTTCCTCCGGTGTTTGAAATGCTCCATCTATTTAAAAGAATGTCTGCGTAATACTAAAAATATGGTGAAAAACTTATTTTCCAGCTAAAAGTTTCTGAATTTTTATACAGTTTATCACAGCTTAATTTACGAAAGAAACCATTACTTACACTAACACCTAAGTAACTTTCTAAGAAATCAGATTGCATATTTGGTTAGAATAGTATACAATTAATCAATAATTTGAAATATAATATTTTATAGAATAACAAGATTCTGTCTAAAATTCCACACTTCATGAAAAATCTCTTGAATTTTCATAGCCATTTTACCTGAAGAGCTCTCAGATTATTAAGTTGTTTTTCAAAAAACTGAGTTTCAATTTTCTTTTGGATTTTCAATATTTTTCTTAGGATTAGGGGGCCAGGTCCAAATTTAGCCACCCTGAATATAGTGAGGATAACTCCCTGATCTGATGCCAGGAATTAACCTAACTAAAGTTTGTTCTTCAGCATTTAAATCAGACTTAGGTCTTCAAATTCAGAAATTTGTAAGTATTTAGTAGATAGCCTAATGTCTTTTGTTATTATCACTCCTTTCAATGGTTGATCAATGTGATGTGATCAGTAATATGAAGTAGTAGCAGTAGCAGTAATATGAATACTTGCAGTAACATTTTTGTAAGAGATGTGTTTCCTTTTTGATTATGATGTTTTCAAAAAGGGAGCTGCTAAGAAAGCAATTCTGTGCAGTAAATTACAGTTTCTGAAAGCAGAAATTCTTTTATAAACATCTCTGAGTAATAATCAGTAATAGGTGAAAAGACTATGTCATTATTCCGTTCTGCTATGAATTTTAATAGAAATAACTTCCTAAGATGTAATATCTGAGTGTAATCATGAGATTTTCAACATCAGTACCATTAGTGCACCTGTTTTTGTCAATTCAGCCTTTCCAGCAATGGAAAACTGTGCTAATAGTATCTGAGAGATAGAATTCAAACCTTACGTTGAATTTTATTTACCTTAATGTTTCATATTGTCCATAGTAACATTTTTCTCTACTCATATACTCATAGAATAATATAATTTAAAATATGGGGGCTTTATACAGATCAATCTTAGTTCAGGAATAACATAAGACACTCTTAAAGGAACCAGAAGAAGAACAGAGGGTTTGACTGGAAGACAAATGGAATAAAATTTAAACAAAAAAGCTGTAAAATCAGAAGGAATCTGGATAGCAGAAAAGTATAAGAGCATAGGGTATGCACTCTGGGCTAAAGAATAATGACCAAGAGGTGTGAGGAAAGTAGCTTTAGCAAAGGGATATTGTACTTCCACAGATTTCCAACTTTGCCATGCTACCAAAGCATGGAAAAGAATTTTTAGTAAATGGCGGTAAATTTTCTTATATTCTTTCTAGACAGATGTTTATGTAAAATCAAAGACTTTGGTGAATACTTCTGATTGTTTCCACATTCTCTCTGCTTTCCAAAGAGATAGAAATAAGAAAAAAATCTTTTTTTCTCCTATTTCTTTACCTATAGCATCCCAGCAATTCAACAAAGTTTCTGTGACAAACTATGTGCTAAATGACATGTATTGTTTCAGCCTTGAAGGCCTGGGAAGGATATTATTTTTTTTTGTTTTGTGTGGGTTTTTTTGTTTGTTTGGTTGTTTGGTTGGTTTGGTTTGGGGTTTTTTGTTAGCTAGTATGCTATTTTTTAAATAAAAACCACTTTCTGCATCATGGACCTTTTCATCTCTTAACTATTTTAAACTATCTCAGTGACAATCATCAAGGGATGGCAGAGTAATTTCAAATCCTAACCATGTAGAAGTTTGGAAAAAATAAAATACTTTTGCCTATATAATTTAATAAAATGAATCCTTGGGTGCATTCAATTGTTTTCTTATCACAAATGAAAAGGCTTGTATTCAGTAAAGGTCATCTGGCTTAAATCTCTACATCAGGGAAAGTCTGTTTGAAATGTAGTATCAGGTTTCTGGGGCCACTTGAGTTGCCTTAGGACAAAAAGTTTCTTCAATCCAAACAATCGCTAAAAAGGTAGTGTTGTACACATACTAAATAATGGATTACTTCAGATTTCACATCAGTATGACAAGCCATTATTTTGAGTGCTCTGAGGTGTGATGGAGTGCCCTTCATTTACTGTTAGCTTTCCTCATGTAATATATCTCTTCGCAGGATTAACATTTCCGAAGTCACAGTTTTAAAGCACCTTGTCAGGTAGCATGTGGAAGGACATGAGTCCTGCAGAAAAGGACAGTTCTCTTTTCTGAGTGTGTTTCCCATATATTTGTATAAATATCCTTCTTCCTTCTAACTCAGTTCATCAGTGGCATTTACATCATCTCCCCACTATAAACACAGTTATTTAATTATCGTTGTTGTCATTGTCTGCCATCCCCTAATTTAGTATTTGAATTCCTAGCTCTAAATGCAGTGGTTTCAGTAGTATCAGCAGGGCCAAAGCTAGACTAAAACAAAACAAAGAACTCTGCAAGATTCAATTAGTTTTCTCCCGGATGCTGCAGGTCATCTCCCACACTGTTAAAAACCTTCTCAGCTCATTGAGTATAGCTGGCACTGTCTTGTTGAAGGTAAGATGCAGTTATGCCGAAACTGTATGCTCTGCTACATGGGATTGCATGGGTCATTCCGTATCCACATGTATTCTTTCAGCAGCTGGGGAAAACGTGGAGGAATGGACTACATAAGGTACACCCTAGGATAACAGAATGTTTAAAACAGAGATTGTTTTTAAAAGAAAGGAGAGGAAAAAATGAAGATCGAGTTTCAACCTGTGAGAGCCAGGAACTGCAAGTACCTCTCTTAAATAAAAGAGAGAAACTGAAGCGATTGTTGTTTCATTGATTGGAAACACTGCTAAGCCGTATCGCTGGTATTGATTTCTTTAGGAAATACCACTTAAAGCTGTCTATAAGTGGTATGATATCTTCTTTCCCACTGACTATGGAACAGCTGGAGAGATCTGCAAAGTTGCATAGCTTTCTCTAGAAGATCACAAAATTAATGAGCTCAATGTGTGTGTATGTATGTATGCCTCAATGAGATAGCCACAAGAAACTTTAGAATAAAGGAGGGTCAGGGCCTAAGGACCATTTAAAATTCCTAGTTAAAGTCTTGAATAGTATTAAAGGAATCTAAAAAAAAAGTAACTTCCCAAACTTGGCTCATAAATCTTTGACTTTTGAAATATTTCTAGCTAGTAGGTTTCTTTAAAAGTGATAGAGATCTTTTGTTCATCTGATGATTCTGATGAGTTGAAAAATGCATTGTTTTATCAGAGAGCTCATGTCCTAGTCAGATGCTTTTATCCAAAATAAAATAAAATGTATTTAAAATAAAATCAAGTGTTCTAAGTCCCAGCTGTCTGCTAGAATGTATAACCATTGATTTGAAAACAAGCAGTGGTACAAATAAATAGTTTTTAACGAATGTGAAAAACACTTCTTACCTTATTGGTAAGAAGTTTATCTTCAAACCAGTAACCAAGTAACTGAGTTTATATATCTGAGCAAAAGCAAGCACTGACAGTTTGGCAACTCATGAGCACAGGGGAGAGAAGAAGTCTTTCAAACTCATCCAGAGCTGTGATGCCTGTGTGTACTGAGAAGCTTGCTGAGGAGAATATATCCTCCTGAACATATATCCATAATCTCACTTTGATGGTATCAAGTATGACTGTTTTGGATTGCTTAAAATAAGTGTCTTCCAACATTCTGTTTACAAATAAATCAAGAAAGGTTTAAAGAGTGGGCATAAGTTTGTTCTGTAGTCTGAAATCAGAGCCAGAACCCAAACGCCATGATTTAGGGAGCTTTTTTATCTAGCTACAATTAATCACAGACAGATGCTTATGTCCTGCTGAAATCTATATTTATACCACCCTTAAAGAGGACCTGTAAGAAAGCTGCCTCCCACTTACTTTCCATCTGCAGAACCATAATGCGGATACTGAAAGCTGTCTCCCATGAGACCCGTTGACATTACTTGCAGCCACGGCACATTAAAAAATAAGTAATAACTTTGGCTATTCCTGTTTGGCTTGACATGATGGCAAAGTATGTTGCTGTTTTGATACTCATCAATTATTTGAGGGAAAAGACCCTTAAATCCATATGCTATGAAGACACCAGCTAAAATTTCACAAGAAGAATGAGTCTGGGTACTGGGAGATCGTAAGATCAGAAACAGAGATTTTCCAGCAGACTACTAAATCCTGAGAATTCAAAGACTGAACAGAATCTGTGTAGCAGATGGAGACAGATTGCTACTTGCTTCTCATTACCTTGTATAGGAAGAGAGGAATTGCTACTAGACAACTACTGGGAACCATCAGTGTTTTTATTTTTTGGAAGAATAGCTAGGTAATAGCTGCCAAAAAAAAAAAAATTCTTCTTTATCAAACTGCCTAGACTGATAAAAGATGATTCTAACTTTATTAGACTGCAGGCCACTATGCTTACTAAACCTCAGTGTTTGGCAATGTCACGAGTAAGAAATTCTAAAAAGGAAGGAAGCTGTATGAGAAGCTACTGAGGCCACTTGGTTTGTCCAGCCTAAAGAAGAGGAGACTTAGAGGAGACCTCATCACAGAATATGCTGAGTTGAAAGGGACCCACAAGGATCACTGAGCCCAGCTCTTCTTCCTGCACAGAACAGCCTCAAGAATCATACCATGTGCCTGAGAGCATTGTCCAAATGTTTCTTGAACTCTGGCAGGCTTGGAGCTGTGACCCCTTCCCTGGGGAGCCTGTTCCAGTGCCCAACCACCCTCTGGATGAAGAACCTTTTTCTAACAGCCAACCTAAACCTTCCCTGACACAGCTTCAGGCCATTCCCTTGGGTCCTGTAACTCTTCACCAGAGAGAGATCAGTGCCTCCCTCTCTGCTTCCCCTCATGAGGGAGCTGTGGGAATCCAGAGAGGTCCCAGATGACTGGAAGCTGGTGAACACTGTCCTGATTTCCAAGAAGGTCAGTAAGGAAGAGCCTGGAAACTACAGGCCTGTTAGTCTCATTCAGTACCTGGTAAAGTTATCCCTTACAACTGAGGATATTCTATCATTCTATAAAAAAAAAAATAGCACTTTTAAAATTAAGATAAATTCTGAAAAGTGTTCTAAAGAAAGACCTTCATGTACTGATGAATACTTATATTTGATCCACAACTTAATGGAAAACATTGTCTGTATAATATCATATGTTAATATATTTCAGTTGTGCTATTTCTCATCTGATCTTCTGTTTAAAGTACATGTCAGCATATATTCCCATCTTCAGTACTAGTTTGGACTAACATAATTATTTTTTCCTTGCTTTCAAAACAGGTTTTTCTTATAAGCAATTTTGTTTGTTAGCTTGAAGGAAGTCCTAGGCTTCTCAGATGTGTAAAGCTGACATTTTCATGATAAGGCAGGAAGTCGGTTTCATGATTTTTAGTGATTAATTTTCAACCTAGCAAATTCAATTTCCTGTTCCCAGCAAGTCTGCATTTATTGAATGCTCATAGATGAAACATTGTAAACAAAGTAAGATATGTTCAGGATTTTGTTTTCAACTATCTATGGTAGAAATTCCACCTTTTTGAAGTTATAGGCTTGAGCAAACTAACTAACCCTTTCACAACTCCAGCCTAAAGTCCTGCCACTAAATTCCTTCCTGAATCTACCAGATTTTATAGTAAGGCCATACCTGAGGATTATTCTTATTTTTATTTGGAATAGTGCTTAGGATCACTGGTAACAGATAAAACCTCTCTGCATTTGTGTGTCTAGACAAAAAGAAAAAAAGTCAATTTTTCTACCTCCTAGCAAGCTTATGCCTCTACGTATGTGTCATTATATTGAAGACTGACTGAATTTCTGGTTCTACCTAGTCAAAAAAAATTACTCTTCAGTGTGGAAAGGGACAGTTAAGTAGAGAATAGATTCCTAGCTCATACAGACCAACACTTTACTTCTCTTTTGAATAAAATAACTAGGTAGTAATGAAAGTAAAAATTGATGGTCTGAAAAAGAGAAAATGAGGTGTGATGTGTATAGTTAGTCTTTGACTCATACATGAATTTGTAGAGGACAAAAATTTAAAAATTATCTAGACATATTTCTAAGGAAAAAACCCTAATCTGGGGTTATTTAATACAGTACTGATTAACTGTGAGGGCTGTGACATTCCACCTATCTTGTGCAGCTCCAACTCATTACTGTGGCGAGAACTGAAGAAAATACTGCTACAGCCTGTCTACCCTTCTCCCATTATCTATCATCATCCATTCTCCTATCATAAACAGGCGAGTTGGATAGATGGTCCCTTTCACCCTGACCTGGAAAAGCTGTCCTTTCATCTTATTTTCCTTTTATAATATGCTATATCATCACATATGTAGAGTGAAATACCATATTTGCTAGCATCATGCATAGATATACGAGTAGATGTGCCATAGTCTACTGTTCAGGTAGATACATGGACATACCAAGAGAGTTCCAGTTTCCAACTGTCTAGAAGATCATGGGAAAAAGACATAGCTGCTCTGCAGTGCAGTTCCTACATCCATATTGCCACTATATCCAGACAGACCTGCATCTCACTTCAGCTACAGTACTGAAGGGTTTCTTTTTCTTCTCAATATTAGACCAATCTCACTTAAATTCGGTCATATTAATATGAAAATCAGACTAGCCTTTAAGGGACACAATATCTCTCTGATAGTCCTGTGGTTATCCTAGATTTCTGATACAGATCTAGAGGAGAGATAACTTGGAAGGAAGCCATGCCTACACTGACAGCTGTTTTCTCAGTGTATATAGTCTATTGTAGCTGACTGAATTGTGTGTGGTTAGTGATGAACTGCTTTAGCTGCCTGCATGTGTATATGCTAAAGGCCTCTGAAATTTATGAAGTTTTCTTAGCATAAATATAATTACAATTTTTTATTTTCTTTTACAGACTTGTGTTAAGTGGTAGCAATTCACAATATATTCCATAGCAGAAATAAAATCTAAGTTTCATTCAGATACATATTAAGGCGCCATATTCTAAAGTAAATATTTTCAAGTTAATCTCCACAAAGAATGCATGTAACCTGGTTTGTAAAGACCTTATCACTCAGCTGTTTTTCATAGTCAATACAATATATACTTACCTATAAATGTATTCTATCGTAGGAATTTTTCAGAATAATGAACTACTCTAGGTATTTGATTTATGAAATTGGAATAGTTTGCTCTGGTACTAAGAGACTGTATTTATTAAAATCAAGCCATGTGTTTCAAATAAACTTATTACATTAACTAGAATATTTGTCATGGCACCTGTCTAGCCATGAATATTTGCATTTGTCATAAGTCTTTTCCCACAGCTGGACGGAAGTAATTTAAATCAGAGAGCTTTGTTCCTTTCTGCAGTTTAAAATGCTTGATTATGGAGGTAGAAAGAGATCAGGGAGTACGGATTCTAATATCCTGTCAAAATTGTATATTTCCACATCCAATTAATACACATTATATAAATAAATAAAAATTAAATTGGCACGGGACTTACTGACAACCATTTTAAATTCATGCACAGCAATGTTAGTGAGTTTCCTGTGGCTTGTTGGTTTGCAGAAATGGGAGGGTTTTCCAGATATGGCTGCATTTGTTCCATCCATTTGCAGTAATATTGCCTCATAGCATAACAAAGATAATTAATCACATGGGAAAAGTAAAGGCAAAAGAAAAAGTGTCTATGTGTTTGCCTGTATGTTATCCTCTGAGGACGAGTTCAGTTGCATGTACATCAATATATCCATCGACATACAGCAGAATAGTCATAAATACTCAGCCAAGAATAATAATGTTCTAAGCAGGAAGGAAACATGAAATTCCAAAAGAAAGACTTCTTTTCCCAGACCTATATCCATTTTTGGCACTGACTAAATTTATTTATGGCCCTTTGGGCCATGTTACTCCTGCATTAGGATCTTAAAAGCCTTGCCATTTTTGTTATCATAACATTTGATGTGGCTAATATGATATAAAAAAGTCCTGTAATGATTTACAGATCTGGAAGATTCTATCCAGCCAAAATATGAAGAAAAGATAGCCAGACAAAGAGATTAATATGAACATTCCCTTTGTGGCTTCAACACTGTCCTATTTCAAAAGACATTTCAACTTTTCCCATACTTGAAGAAAGTTTGCCTGAAGTTATTGTTATAGTATAAATAAGGAGTAATCCCTAATGAGAGTATGTAATTTTTGGCAGAATCTTCTACTTTTATGTTATAAAAACAAGTTCAGGGGGTTGAGTTTTTGGGTTTGGGTGTTTTGCGGGCTTGAGGTTTTTTTAACTACCTTGGAGTTTTGAGAAGCAGTTAAGTGATTTAAGAGCAAAGGATAGGCATTTGAACTCTGGAAAAAACCCATGAAAAATCCCAGTTTAGATCTCATTTTATCTCATGTTCCTGCCCTACAAGTACATTTCAGTGAAAGAAGGCACTGTATAGGGATGCAAGGGAAAATGTGAACTATACTGTTGATTCTCTAAACAACCAAGGCAAAATATTGTTTGTCTATGACTGGGAAATAAATATTAACTTGCCTTTGAATTTTGAAGCTAAAACTACCAGCCTAGACCTCCTATCATTCTGATGATATTCCAGTGATAAAACTAAATTCAGAATTAGTTTGGTGGCACAGAAATTTTACTCTGATGTAAACCTTGGCAGAATTAGCTCTGGCACTATCAAACAATCTTTCCCCAGTCACACTGGAGGAAAAATGACATATATGAAGTATAAGCTTACAAGAGATTAAATGTAAGTTAAATGCATGTGTCAGCTATTGACATCTCATCACTTGAAAAGTTGTGCCACTGACAGTACAAGCCCTATACATGAGCTGAATTTCATTAAAGCAATTAACATGCTTGAATGGGTATGATTATGCATCATAAAATCCAGCATGCTTGGATTTTAACCAAAACTAGTCATATCATGGATATTAGCCAGATATTGTACCTATTCTGAAGAATATCTTGCATCTGGAGATGGAAGTTCATATATATGTCTATAAATGTACATATGCATGCATGCACAACATTTAGAAAAAAATTTAGCACAACAAAAGGAGATGGAACTGTGTCATGCATTACCAAATGTGTAACAAAATGCACAGGAAAGAGTTACAGCTAAAAGTTTGGTTTAAATTGAAGCTGCTGGGCAACTAGACTTCACTATACTTATGTCTCACAAACTGTGTACTTAAGACTTCCCTGTTTGCTGTATTATCTCAATAAATGAAACTGACAGTCAGATTTTGGTGTGAAGTATTGCTACTGGCTTTGGGGTCCAGGTTGCCTGTATTAAAAAGCAGACCTTTGCAGAAAATCTCATGAAAGGTTCAGGAATATTCAGTAAGGGGTCAGAAAACAGTATAGGATAATTATGATGATCCCTCCCACACATATGTTGTTCTCCAATGTAAAGTCTGTGTACTTAGCATTCATAATTCACTCCAGGACTTACAGAATCATGTCATATGGAAGGAACTTCCAGAGACCATCCAGTCCAACCTTGTACTAAACCCGTGTCAGTTAATAGAGGTTGCACATGGTCTTGTCCAATTGAGTTCTGAATATCTCCAAAGACAGAGATTTGACTTCTTCCAAAGGTTGAAGCAGGAAAGGGGGAAATCTTGATATCTACTCAGAATTTTCCTTCTTGTAACTTCTGTCTGATGCTTCTCATGTTATAACTGTTTACTTCTAAAAAACTTTGGCTTTGCTTCTCTAAACTCTGCCATTGTATAGTTGTAGACAGCAGTAAGACCTCCCCTAGACCTTCTCTTAAGTTTGGACAAAGAAAATTCCCTTGGCCTTCCCTTCTATGTCATGAGCTTCAGGCCCCTGACCACGCTTGTTGTCATGCTGCAGTAATGTTTACTATCTGCTTTTCAAGGCTTCATATATCTTGTAGAGTCTGGGAATATTATCTGGCTGGATAGGTTTTCTGGCAACATCATTTTAAAACATGAAGAGGAGACAGAGGCATAACCTCATCTCTCCCTTCCTCTTTCTGCAGAACCTGGATATAGGTCAGAAAATTACTGTGATTTGGCAGGATGGTATTTCAGGTCTCATGATGAAGAACACCTGCACCAAAACCTAGAAGTACTTGGCTCAATTACATTTTTGATGTAGGCTGTTTATTTTGTCAAGACAACTTCTGAAGTTTAACTTTTTTTCTCTTAACTGTTGTATTTGCAAAATACTAATTCCCAAAGTACACATTTAATTTAAGAATGTGGGGTTTTTTGCATCAACATTTTGACCATTAATGGTGTTTTCCGTGACTGGCACTGAAAACTTGAAGGTCTATAGGTTCAGAACTTCAGGATTTACCCAAAGCATGCTGAATTTAGCCATGAATAGTTCATAATTCTGTACCTGATGAAATGACTTTGAAGATTTTTCCACATCTCTGACTTCAGATAGTTTGCTTGGGTAGACTCAGATATTTTGCTGAACAGATACTAACCTGTCAGGTACAATTTACATTTTCTCATTTTACTCCTTGTCACGCTTATTTGTCTTTAAAAAAATAATCAAGTTGCATGGAATCCCTTTGAAAGAAAATTCTTCTGCCCTAGAAAAATGGCAAGAGGTATAATCTGTCAGGGAGAGGCTTTCTGGTACTTTTCAAAAATATGTCATTTTTCAGTGAAGATTTTTTAATTTCTAATAAAGAAAGCTACTCTATTTGCCTCAGTAGGGTTTAACATAAAGCCTTAGGATGAGGAGAGAAATAAAATGGTTTCTATCATTACTGTTTTGAGTACTACAGTTACAAAATGTTTAACCTGTATATATATTTGGGTTTATATATATATACATTTTATATCTATATCATTTATATATCTATGTATATCTTTATCAATATGTATTTGAACCAGAATTGAAAAACTAATCTGTGCTTGTTGAAGTATCCTAAGTATTTTAGGGAGGAAAAAACCCAACAAACCAAGAAACCAAAAAAAAACTGCATGGTCATGTTAGGAGTTCATGACTTACGTATTTTTTGCATTTGCCAAAAAGAGGTCTTCGGAAGATTCTCTTGCTCTTCACGTGTAAGCAGCTTAAGTACTTCCTAGATTTAAGATTTCTATCATCAGGTATCTTAATTAAGCTCTAATCTGGATTCCATGTTAGCATGGGTACCTCTGATAGCCTGGGGTGATAAAGACCAGTCCCATAATCTGTAAGCTTTAGAACACTTCCAGTCATCTCTAAGACACTTCTCAGTTTTAAAGGAGCAAGAGCCATAGCTTTTTTTTCTGTTTCCAAACCAATTTTGTCTATCTTTGGTGAGAAAAAAAAACCAGGACAATTCAGCAATGGGAACCATGTACTGGTGACATGTAAAAGAGTAGTGAATAGATTCTTGATGAGATTCAGATGGATGCAAATCATGTCAGGAACTCTGCACTATAATGTCTATAGCACTACTTTCTTTTTTTCTTCCTTTTTTTTCTTTTTTTTTTTAATATAATTCAATACTTCTTGGAAGTCTATTGGGACATTGGCAAATACTGCAAATGTACAGTGGAGTTCTGTACATACAGTAGCATTCAGTATAGAAATTTAAGTTACCGATTGAGTTCACAACCAGGAGTACTTCCTGGGACAATAAATCACAAACCAGGATTAGTGATCTAAGAGTTTATGATCTGGGCAGAACCAGAGAGTGTTCAACTGTTTAGAGTCACCACTTTTCCCTTTACCTCTGTCATCTTTCTAAAAGAATTATATTGTTGCCACCTTCTGGCCACTCCACAAGATATTCTTGACTGATATGAAGAGATTAATCCTGTCTGGAGAGAAGATCATTATGTTGACATAACAAGGTTGACATAAAACCTTCAGACAGGTGTTAAATCAAGGATATTGGAAGCATGCCAAAGGATACACCTCTAAATTTAGAAAAATATATTTAAAAAAGGTTTTAATTGCAAGGAAGCCTTTGGAGCAGATGAATAATTCACACATCTCAGGCTGTTTTACGGGCAGAGCTTTTATTGATAAATATATATGCATTAATAAAATTTTTGTAAATTAATGAAACATAAAACAATGCATGAAAAGGTCTAATGTGGAAAAATTCTCTCTGCGTGTCTGGTCTGCCAAAGAATATGTATATTTATGTGCAAATGTTTGTGCATGGGCTACTCTCATTCTTCTCCCACATGTATAAAACTTAAGTTTTACCATTTGGGCATTTTTCCCAGAGAAACAGGACCCATTGCACACCAAGCATCCAGGAAATCAGGAAAAGTTGGCATCAACTGAATACTAGCATTCCTCTTCCTCATGTTGCTGCCAATGGAGCAAGTTAAGTAATATCTGAAGGTGAGCTCAAGATTCATAAAAATACCGATGACATTCAAATGAAGTAAGTTAAAGAATCTGTTCGAAAAAATTCCAGATGTATTTTATCATACAAACATATAAAACTCTCAATGAATAGGAGGCCTCCTAATGTAATATGGAGTGAAGCAGAAATTCCTTTGTACAACTAACAATGTAATTACACAGGTGAATCTAAAATTGTCCATGTCTTTAAAGAATTATCTCAATATCACCTTCTTGTAATAGATATATAAATATATATATATGTGCACCATTCTGTCAAATGGGAATTTGATCTGGGTCCAAGTTTACCATAATGTGAAGCAACTTTCTAAGCTCTTTCTAGAAATGGGCCATACTTTATTTTCTTTCACTGTAACCTTGTCCCTGGCAATTGGATTTAAATTTCCTTATTTCCAACTATGTGCTGAATAAAATCACTGAAGATGGGTAGCTTAAGCATAGGAAACCAGGTAAAGAACACCCACCAACCGGTAAAGAAAAAACACTCTGCCATAGATACAAAACCAATTCTTCAAATTCCTATGTTATTCAAATGTATGGTTTAGGATACTTACAGTAACAAAAAAGCAGGATTGCTCTACTTTTATATAGTGAATGTGCACCACAGTGAAGCTGTCCAGAAAAATCTACTTATCCTCAGAGTAGGATGCACAAAAGGTATGCATACTTTTGAAATTCCAGATCATCTCACTTGTCATATATCTGCTTTTTTCCTAACACATAGACGATGTGATATAATACAGTTTTATATTTCCTCCAGGGGACATCAGTCATATATTTTTAAATAGGTATGGCTGTTCATTTCCACCTGGCTTATTTTCTCTTCCACTTATCTTAGATTCTTGCTGTCATGTTCCAGAGGTGTGAGTCTGTGTTTCTATCAGAAGACTGATTCTATGTGCTATATAAATAATATGTAGCAACCATAAACTGCATAACATCTTAACATTAGATACATAGTCCTAAATTGGACATCTGGTTGCCTGAGGTTCCGTTCAGTGGGGAGAGGCACATTCAGAGCATGATTCAGGTTTCATACCCTTTTAAAAAACATCTGAAATAGCTCATTTCTCTCCATTAACAACACAGACAGCCTACAGCAATCGTGCTCTTAATTTAGTCATGTACATTAAAGCAGCTAAGTAGAATGAATCTAGGCCAAGCTGTCTGTGTGCATGTAGCACTGGAGTCACAGACATTTGCACATGGTACCCTGCATATTTCATTAATGTTCTATTCATCAGGGAACATTTGCAATTTCACCCTTAAAATTAGTATTCCATGTTAAAAAACTGAAAGAATATCACTCTCTTATGAACATGGAACTTTTAAGCACACAAATTCATAGCAAATAGCTCTAATGTAGAAGAAGAATAAGCATATCATTGTATGATTACACTTGTGGCTACAATGAAAGAAAATTAATGTAGATACACTGTGTTGTGCTCAAAGGACATCCAAACTTGTATGGAATTTTTTTAATCTTATTAGAGAAAAACATAGACCTCTTCCTAGCCAATATGAGCTCTAGTTTTTTTGCAACTGATCAAGTAGAATCAAGAATCAAACCCCAGTATTTATATATTGTGGACTTGACAGCTTTATCGTCTATGGACTAAAACATTTCCTGTTGGCTTAACAAATATTTAAGGTGTGGAGAGATGATGCAAGGTCAAAGTAGCACAAAATACAGGTTACATGCCTCTCTCTCTATCACAATATGTCATAACAGAAGTTGGTTATTAGTAATGCTTGTTTTGAGTTTATATTCATTGATCCATATGGCAATGAGACATACAAAACTATCATCAATGTGTTTATAAGGCTGTATAAATGCATGCAAAGAGAATACCTGCTGCTGCTTGTCTGCTGTGTCTCCTAATGTGCCAATGGATTAATCAGTCAGTTCTGCATCTAGGAACAGCCTTATTGCAATTATCCTAAGCGTCATATTAGGGTAAAGTGAAAAATCTCATAGGATCTACGAGAAATCAAGCCAAGCAGCATTCCTGATTGTCAGGAAAGTGTGGGATTTTAACAAAAAGTATCTAGATATTCTGTCAAAGATTCCTCCTGTATATAATGTTTAGCTAAATATTCCACAGGGGCTGACCTGGTTGTGTATGTGGTCTTGTTTAGGTCTTTATTCAATCACATACGATTTGGAAAATTTGCTTCTGGGTACTGCTTTGTATTTCAGTGTAAAGAGTATCCGTTCCTTCAGGGTGTGACTTGGGCCATATCAGCAAGCAACTATTAAAACAGATCTTTTTAAATTCAGGTGATGCCAACACATATATGATAACATCCCACAGTCATCATAATCTCTTAGGATTGTCCTGGGAGACGAGTAATTAAAGAGTCTCTTCTTTGTCAGTCTGGCCTGATTTATTAGCCCCTTAAGTTTATGGTAAACTAACTAGTGTGGGTGTTTTCAATCTTGATCACAATGAGGGAAAATGAAAGATCCAAGTCCTAAAAGACCCTCTGTAGAGACATTTAACAACTGTGTTAACTTGATCTCAATAGAGAGTCATGCTCCTTTCTCATCTCTCCCTCCACTGTAAGCAAAGCCACATCACAACTCACTTTCATTCCCAAATCCCTGCAATCCAGATTACAGCTATCTTGAGTGTAACAATATCCACTCTCTTCCAATCAATATCTGTGCCTCAAATCCTTACACCCCGAGATTCCATCTGTAGCTGGAACTCTTTCATCACGTGCCATCTGTAGCTGCCAATAGACACTGTGCCCTCATCGTCTCCTCCACAGCCAGTGATCCCTAAAACTTCTACAGTCCATGTGCAGTTATGTTGCTGTTCCAACATCTTCTGTTGGAATGAGAGCTCCTCTGGACCCAGGCCGAGAGGAAAGCCAAAGCACAGGATTTGAATTAAAACCTTTGGATAAGCTGAGATACATGAAGTCACACCAAAGTGAAACAGAAATATAGATTTTTAACTTTTAGTAGAAATATATGCTAAGTGCTTTAAACATTGAAAAGCTGCAGCAAAGAGACCTTAAACACAGTTTGTACTGCAGCAGTGTTACCTTTTCACAGAATTTCTTTACCTCAGACAAAACATAAAGAGAACTATGCTGTTCACAAGTGTTCACATAAACAATAAGAGCTGATGGAAACTGTATAAGCAAATCTGTGAAATACCTATGTAGTACTTGTGTAATTAGAATTAGACCAGGATAGGTTAAGAAAAGAAAAACTAGAATTGTGTGTTAATTTGACTGGTCAATTAACAAATATAATCCACACTTCTGTAAGTTTAGAAAAAAGGAAGAAGGAAAAAAAAAAATAGAAGAAGCTGTTTAGCCTGCTGCTGCTGCTGTTGCTGCTGTTGCTGCTTGACCTTATCGTGTATCCCCTTCAAACTCTACCTTCAGAAAACTATAGAACTATGAAATAAAGGACTTTAGCAAGACAGCAGCCTCCTCTGCTCTTTCACCCTTGGCCGAAAAGGGAGGGTATCCCGTCAAAAACTCAACAATCTTCAAATGCATTAACTGAGGACACTGATCTTTGTTCAGCAAATTTGATCTTCAAGTGCATCCACAGGAATTTATCCCACATAAATTAACTTGTATTATTATTATTATTATATACAGAGAAAGGGTAGTCAGAAGGAGGAGAACTTAGCTGACAGCCACAATATGTAGACTGTGAACTGCAGGCAAACTTTGGCCCCATTCACCTCCTGTCCACCCATTCCTTTTCTATGTCTCATAATAAATGTTACATTCTTCAAGAGGTTGCCCAGGAGGGCAGTGGGGAGACAAAGGGTGGTTGGAGTTCTTATTCTTCTTCCCACACTTTCTCCCACCCAGATTCCCGACCCTCTCCTACTTCCTCACCCTATTTTTAGAACCGGCACAAACCCACTTTTGAACTACTATAATGTCTTTGCAGTCATAGGAAGGATATTTCACACACCTTTATGTCTGTTTTCCTTCTCCATGCTTTACGCTCTTCACACTTTAGACAGATGATATCCTTCAGAAAGACTTGGTTTATGCTGTTTTTAGAACAAGAGGTTTCTGGTCCCATACTGTGAGTTAAGTGAAATGCAAATAAAAATTGATAACATTGTCACACTATTTTTAGATGATCTAATCACAGATGAACAAGAAATGGGTTTGTTGCTGTTTTCTCACTTTATTCTTAGGGCTTATATAAACACCAAAAAAGTTTCTTTGCTGTAACCTGGATAATCAGGGTAAGAGACCTTTCAGAAGATTTCAGTTAATCCACTTTCCTTCTTTTCTATGGATACCTCACATCCTTTTTTTCACTACTAGAAAACTGTGAAGGTCAGCTTCTTACTTTATGGATGATGAGAAAAAGAAGTGTCCCTTTTGTACTTATAAATACACTTGCAGAGGTGAGTAGATAGTAGCAGCAGTTGTAGGTTGGAAATTTCTAGGGAGGCATATCAAGAGGACAAAGTCAGTTACTGCTATCAGCAGCAGGCCCAAAAAGCAGCAGGAGGTTTCCTATGCACCAGAGCTTTCAGTGATAACTAGCTATCTAATGAAGCAGCTGATAATGCAATAGTTATTTTTTGTCCTCCCATGAATTTTCTACTTTCTAATTCTATTCAAGTGTCAAGCTAAGATGATGGAGAGTTTCCAGTGGCTGAATTGATGTAGGGTTGGAAAGGACATCAAAACAAAACAAAATTATATTTTAACAGAGAAAAAAATCTGATTTTTCTGAGACTTACTTAATTTGATATATACACAGGGTTTCTTAGAGGAATATTAAAGGCAGTGAAGGATCTTGCCTTTATTTCTTAGGTTCTGTTATCTTGAATGCTATACTCAACATTCTCCACAGGCAAGGAAAGCATTCTTCCTTATGGAATGCTGGAAAGCAGTACTTGTCTCACTGCTGTCTTCTAATAACAGTAATACAACACTGTAGTATTTATTAATGCTTACATGTCTTCATAGCGCAACTGTGAATGTGAATGTGTGTGTGCATGCATAGGGAGACAAAAAAAGTACATCTAAAGTGTATACGTTTCAATGATTTTACAGGAATTGTAAAGCTGCATTTTTTCCAGTTTACTGCATGGAAATTGATAATTCCCATGGCATAGAAATAATCCATTTCCTGTACTATGTTCATTAAATTAGAAGAGAATGATGTTCTTCCCAGTCAAAATGCATCAGAACAACCCAATATGTTCCATTCCCATTAATACCTTGGTATGCAGTAGAGTTTTGTAGCTTGTCTTTCACCAAGATACATCAATGGCTTGTGCAAGACCCTCTCAGTGCAGCTGGAGCAAGTCCACACAATCATACAGATAAATGTCACACATTCAGTTGGATTACACATCGTATCAGTTTTCCCAGGTGAAAACAGCAAAGAAGAAGAGGCAATTCCTAATACAAATTCACCTATAACACTTCAGTGACAGTTATGAAGAAAAAAGGCATTATTGTTCCTTTATTCTGCATTTCCATGTAGTTCAAGCAAATTTTTGATCAGCAAGGACGAGAAGTCTGGAAAGAGGAATATAGTATCTGACTGCCTTAAGAAACTGTCTCCTTACAAAGACAGAAGTTTTGCAATAAGATAAATCCCAAGTTTCATGTAACTGGAGGAAAATGTATCTAATTTGGCTTCAGGAAAGTTGGTACATAGAAATCTTGTTATCTTAATAATCAATTTACCTGACTTTTTACTTCTAATGTTAAAAGGAAAGCAGAAACTTTGTTTAAAAATACTATTTGAGTTGATTACATTTCCTGACTATTTATGAACTCCTGATGGTGAAAAGAGCAGCTCTGGAACCTTACGTCCAGATCTCTGTATGGTAATGCCAATGCACCACATTTATTAACCAAAGTCCCATCTGCAGAACTCCATCCTAGACCAGATGTGGTCTCTAAATGTAACTGTGGTGCTCCAGTGACTCAAAGGAAAGGTCCAGGTTGTTCAGGTATCCCATAATTCTTAGAATCATAATGTTCACTGCAATATTTGAAGCTGTGCTAAATTACATGTGTTGAGAATTTAGACTCTATTTAGATGAATAAAGTTTGCAGACAGTAGAGTTACAAAACAGGCAACTCCTAGAAAAATATGTGCAATTTGAAATCAGTTTTATGGTATTTTATCTTTTTTTCAACACAGTCTTCTTGCCTTCCTCCCTCATTAATTTGCTTCTTATCTTTTTACAGTGTCGTTATTATTAGCTTCCTCATTTTTATTATTAGCTTTCCTCTTTTCCTAGCACAGTGTGATTTCTACCAGGATCAAGATTTGGCTGAGCTTGGTACTTTAAAGATGTGAGGCAAAGTGTGATGGTTTCCATAGCAATAGGAAATGCTTTAAACCTCAGAGTGCAAACATTTGCTCACACAAAATACGTTTTCCTTCCGTTTAGTGGTTGGCACAAACTGTCGCCTCTTGCAGGGAATCAGATATTTGTTTCTGCAGTGAATTATGCGGATAAAATGAAAAAAAATGTTTAAAATTCTTCATCCATCTTACACAGGCAAATTCAGTGCTATTGAGATTATTTGGGGCTAACCCAGAATATTGTCATTCCTCAGGAACAGTACTCTCTCAGCCATTAGCAGGTTACATTGTATCTTGTGAACAAGCCTGGCTGGGCCACGGTTCACGAGCCTCCATCCAATGCCAGCTGCATTAGAGGAAATTAACAGTGGATGAATGTGTAATACTAAGTAGCCATGGTAATGGGTGATGCCTGGGCCCTTTCCTGTCCGGCAAAAATAGGTTGCAGATTCCTCTCTCTCCTCAGGGAGCCTCTCATCACGAGGTCAAAAGGCCAGGAGGGGCAGCCACGGCTGCCATAGTCCCTAAGGCAGCTCCGGGGTGAGCACGGGGCACCTGCAGCTCTCGGTGTGCGCTGCCACACTGACGGCCGTCCTCGCCGGGCAGACACAGACAGACAGACAGACAGACAGACAGGGCTGCAGTCCCCGCGGGACTGTCACCAGGCGGTGCTGCGTGGGACGGACAGCTCCTCTGTAAGTGGCCGCTCAGGGCAGTGCGGGATGGAGCCGTGCGGGCTCGCACAGCCTTTGGCACCACCCAGGGCTCCTCTGCGTGGCTCCCGCAGGAGCTGCTCCGGCCACGGCCTTGAGTCGCACGGGGAGACACGGAGGGTGTGCAACAGCAGGAAAAGTGGAGGTGAGATTGAGAAGGTCATTGAGGAAAATCTGCAGGAAAATCTGAGCAACACAAAGCAAGGGAGGAGGGAAATTGGGGGTCCCAGTCATATGAGCAGTGGAGGGTGGCTGCTGCGGTGGGAAAGGCTGGAAGCTGATTGATGATTCCTAGCAGCAGAAGGAATGTTCCTAATCCACCTTCAAACCCACTGCTGTAGAATAGGTTTAGTGTCAGGCACTGGGGGACACAAGCAAGACCTGTCAAGGCCAGCTGATGAACCTAATATCTACACGAGGTGGAAAAGTTGAATGATAGTTTTAAGAGTCTCATTTCTGCAGAGAACTGTGGCAGGAAGTTGCTGTCCTGCCCTGTTGTCTTGGGAGGTCTGTTGTTCACTGGGGTCCAGGAAGTGCGATGTTGCAGTGACTGCCCAGGTTTGTCAGGCTGTCAGACTGTTACCCCTTGCTTCTCCTCTGTGTGCAAACTAGCGATCCTGATAGGGGTAAGCTGTCTGGTGTTGCAGGCTTCTATGACACCAGGACCCTTTTCAAGGAGTGACAGCAGAGTGTGATGCATGCAGCCAAGTGGAGCAGCACTTTGCAAACACAGTTTGCAAAGGCCTGTTACCCTCATGAGGAAGGTCTTAAGTTAGCTGTAAGATCCTGAAGGAGTACATCCTGAAGAGAAGCAAGGGCATAAGGAACAGAGAATATTCATGCTGGGCAGGGCATGATAGAGAACATCTCCAACTTCCTTGTCAAAACAGCTTGATTTGGGGCTCATCTCAAGTGTCTATATATGCATGCAGAATGGAGAACAAGCAAGAAAAATCTGAAGCTATGACTTTTGTCATAGAAACATTATAGGATAGCTCTCCTAGCTGGAATGCTGTACTGGATATCCAGGCTCTTCAGAAGAGGGAGGGTGGGAAAGCAAGAAGGATGTGCTATGCTCTATGCAAAGGGGTCACTTAAATGCATGGAGCTTTGCCCTGGGGTACGAGATGGAGCAATGGAAAGCTTGTGGGCACAGGTTGGAGAACAGACCAGCACAGATAATACTGCAGTAGTTGTCTACTGCCTATAAATCTTGATAAAGAAGAGGTGGCAGAAGAATCAAGATTTCTGAATGTACTGAAGACAGTTTTGCGCTGCGAGTGATGGATAAAGCAACAAGGGAAGGACACTCTGCTCACAAACAAGAAAGAACATCTGGGTGATCGCTAATGTTGTCAAAAGCTGCCTTATGTGCAATAACAATGACATTTTGCCATTTAAGATCCAGAACTGAATGAGCAAGATAAACAGCAGAAATACCATCCTGGACATTAGAGGAGCAAATTTTTTTCTTGTTTAGGAACATGATTGGCTGATTCCTGGGGAAAAAAATATAAACACATCCTCTCACACATGGAGTTGTGGGGAAAGCAAGCTAAGAACATTGCCAACTTCACTGAAAGAATGCAAGAAGCTTCATTTATTTTTCAGTTAATAGATGTGAAGTTAGATCATATATTTTAGAACATTCTAAATGAGGAATTAGTTATTTTTTCAATGAAAGGTGAACTATTTTTCATGTAAAATATTTATCCACCAGTGCATCGGAAGAGTCAACATTTTCTCTAGAGTTCAGTGGCAGGAGGGAGACTAGGAACAGGCTGATAAAATTTAGAGACCTTTCAGGCAGGTGTGAGAATTGAACCTAGGTCTCTGATTTCTCTTACTTGTGAGTTATATCTTCCTTCCTTCCTTCCTTCCTTCCTTCCCCCTGTTTGGATTCTTCAGTTTTGTTCTTGAATTAAACAACTGGTTACTTATCTCCTGCAGATTATACAGCATTATCCATCTTAAACAAAGCTGGAGCTATCTGCCAGATAAGATTTACACATTTACAAGGATTCAAGCCATGCATCTCTCTTAGGTACATTCCGTTAGCAGCTAGTAAGAGCCTCTAATTGGCATTTAATCTTGGAGACCTCTGCATTCAGTATTTGTCTATCCCTGTGTTTTGTTTGGAAAGCTGAAGTGGTTTAGTCTGCCTTGTGATAATGTCTCTTTTATGTTCAAAGAAGGTGAATCTTCCATCTGTTTTATCGTAGGTTTCTAGGCTCTATATAGAATCACAGCATGTCCCAGAACTTTCAGTACAACTTTTTGAGCCACAGATACTTTGAGGTTTATATTTTACATCTATGTGTGAATAGAATCATAGAATGGTTTCAATTGGAAGGGACCTTAAAGATCATCCAGTTCCAATCCCCTTGTCAATGGCAGGGACACCTTCCACTAGACCAGGTTACTCAAATCCTTATCTAAACTGGCCTTGAACACTTTCAGAGACAGGGCATCTACAACTTCTCTGGGCAACCTGTTCCAGTGTCCCACTACTCTCACAGTAAAGAATTTCCTCCTAACATCTAAATGTACTGTCTTTAAGCTTGAAGCCTTGTCCTGCCCTTTGAAAAAGTCCCCCTCCATCTCTCCTGTATGCTCTCTTTAAGTACTGGAAGGCTGCCTTAAGGCCTTTCTGGAGTCTGCCCTTCTCCAGGCTGAACAACAGCAGCTGAACATGAGCCAGAGTGTGCCCGGGTGGCCAAGAAGGCCAATGGCATCCTGTCCTGTATCAGCAATAGTGTGGCCAGCAGGACCAGGGCAGTGATTGTCCCCCTGTACTAAGCACTGGCGAGGCCACACCTCAAGTGCCTCTAGGACCTTCAGTTCAGGAAGGACATTCAGGTGGAGCTACAGTGAGTCCAGAAAAGGGCAATGAAGCTGGTGAAGGGGCTGGAGCACAAGTCTTATGAGGCCTGAGGGAGCAGGGGTTTTTAGCCTGGAAAAAGAGGGTTTGAGGGGACCTTATCACTCTCTACATTCACCTGAAAGGAGGTTGTAGACAGGTGGAGTTCAGTATCTTCTTCCAGGTAACCAGTGATAGGATAAGGGAAAACAGTCTCAGATTACCCAAGGGAAAGTTCAGGTTGGATATTAGAAAAAATTTCTTCACTAAAATAGTTTTCAGGCATTGGAACAGGCTGTCCAGGGAGGTGGTTGAGTCCTGATTCCTGGAGGCATTTAAAAGGGTCATAGATGTGGTGCTTAGGGACAAGGTTTATTGGCAGACTTGGCCATCCAAAGGTTGGACCTGATGACTGTACAAGTCTTTTCCAGATGTAATGTTTCTATGATTCTATAAAATATTCTTGCTTTCTGTTCCAAGTCAGGCTCAGCTATCAGTTGATTCACAAACCTTCTGACAGTGTCTACTTCAAGGAACTTTTGCTGCCTATTTGAACAGGTAAATATCTAAAGCTTTTAGGATATGTTTATAGTTAAGCACATAGTTTTCTTTTCTTTAAAGGAATTAAATTAATAATATTACAAAAAGTAATAAAATATTTTATCTCTGGCCCCAGAAACTCCATAAGTTTATTTCACTTTACTGGGGGAATGTCTTAGAAGCACCTTTTGATTTGCACATTTTACTAGACTTATTGCAATGAGATTCAGGAAGTTGTTAGGGTCACTGGTCTATTGAGTGCATACATCTGTGTCTTTATTTTTTCAAGTCATATAACATAAGTAATTTTCTCAATGGCTAGATTATTATCATCTTTGACATAAACATGACACGTAAGTTATTCTAACCTAAGTGGAATCTCTGCATGATCAGTAATCAGAAGCTGGGGTCACAAGAAAAGTTCTCCAGTTGTTTTGTGTTAAACTTTCAGAACATTATATGGTGGAGATTGGTAGCTTTGAGGGTCATTAAAACTCTTTCCTTCAGTACACTCTATTATCTATGAATAGTAAAACAGAATTCTGGAAGTTCTCTGAGATTTCTAAAAGTACAAAGAGAGAGATGGGGCAGACGATGCAGGGTTTAGATCTTCTGGCAAAAATACAGCTAGTTGCACTCTATGGTATACTTTCATTTTTCGTTTTCTGTGTTGACCCTGGACATCTATGAAACATGATATTTAAATTTAAAAAAACCCCAAATATTCATAACTTTTTGAAGTGTTTGAATTAGAGAGAAGGTCTAAGAATAACGTACAATACATACTGTCAGAAAATTAGTCTGAGAGTCAGGGAATGCTATATTCATGGACTCTACTCAGAAGAAAAAAAGGTATACTCTGGATTATGCTATATATGCATAATAAATGCTAAATAGGATGCACATTTTTTAATAACAGAAGTTTATGCTTTGACTAAAAATCAAAGCTTACATATATCTCTATTGTAAGAATTACTCTAAATATTTCATTTAGACCCTAAAGTAAAAATCAGGAGTATAAACTTATTTACAAGTAGTGATATGAAGATTCAAGAGTCCTGAAATCCATTAAACCTTTTTTCTGCTCTGTGAAAATTGCCATTGTTGTAGTGTTCTGATGATATGGTGTATATATTCCAGTCCATTGCATTAATTCATATCTAGTTATAAGTTCCTGCCTAATCAATCTATAAATAGCCATCTGGCAGCCTATGTAATCATATCATGTCATGTTACAGGCTACCTCTCAAATGGAATGTCATTAGTTGCTCTCCGTACTGCTGGTGGTTTGTTCCAAACATGGTTTAAAGTCCTTCATGCTTGTGCTAATAGTATCTTCTAGACTTCTTTTTCTTATTCACTCCAACATTTTAGACTACCAAATATACAGGTAGAGGAATAGGAATCATTAGCATGCGCATGCTGAATTGGCTGTGGCAGGCTGAGGTCTGTCTAGCTCTGCCTCCTATATGGCTTCCCATAAAGCCTGCTACCCATATATGTACCTAATTCTGAAAAAGTATGGAGAATTTATAGATGACCAACTAGCTGAGGGGAAATAATTTCACAAAGTTTGCATATTTTTAATTGCTACAAGTAGTATCTAACTTTTTTATCTTAAAATAATTCTGAGGTAATAATTTTGGATATAAATATCTTGAATAGTTTCAACATGCCCCATTTGCTTGAATTTCATGAGATCTGAAATTTTAGACAGTGTTTGATGTTATTCTCAGCCATAATTATAGTTAAGTAAATATTGGGAATAACTAGATATGTCTGTAGTTTTCTGCTTAGGATTCTTGGATTTAGAAGTAAGACTTCCTGACAACAATCCAGAGACAATGAACCCAAAAAGGAGCCAGCACATTAATTTCATTTTTTAATGAAAATTCATTAAAAATTTAAACAAGCATTCACGGATAGAATCCTTCTGTAAACATGCACAACTTCTATAATTACAAAAACTTCATAAATTTGTGATTTGGCAGCAGCAGAATGGGTGCTAAAGAGGTAGCAAGCTGAGAAGAAGTGTGATGGGAAAAGACTGCTAGAACAGAAAATATAGATGGTCAAGCTAATGCTGTGTGTTGTCATTTTGTGTGAGTCCAGGTGCATAGCACATGTAAGAGTGAAGAAAGCTGCATTTCCTTCAAAGAGAGAAATTTTGTTCATTCCTGGGGTAAAAAAGGTGCTGTGATTTACTTTGACTTTATTAATTGTGTAAATAATTTTGATAATGCACATACTTTAGTAGCTAGTAAATATTTATTGCAAGAAGCTACCAGAGCATTGTATCTACCTATGTCTGTGGATACCTGTCTCTGAAGGGTTCATTATTTCTGTAAAGTGAATGATAAAGTGATAAAGTGAAATGTATATGTGATGAGGTGTGCTAATAGAATGCTATCAGGAAACCACAGCTTGAAGGCTGTTGAAGAAAAACAGAGGATTGTAATAGAGACTCCCTGAAAGTTCAAGTATAGGATAATTGCAGAGGCCTGGAAAGTGCAAGGAAGGAACAATACCAGAGGTGCCAGGTCTATTAACTGAGATCACAAATGGTCATTTCATGGTCATTAATAAAATGCCATGTTGAGAGTGGAGTGGAACTTATTCCAGAGATAAAAGAGAACAAAGAACAAGTATCACACGTATGTGAAGCTTGAATTACAAAATAAATTTGAATACACCTACGAGTGAACCAGTGAGAAAAGAGCAGACAAGCACAATGTTAGTGAACATATCAAAGTTCCCTAGGCAGAACCCGAGTGAGAAGGAAACATCAACTTCAGTGTTTCTCCCACAAAAGAACTTGAGGTGCTACCTTAACCCTATGCTGATTCTTCTCCTGAAAGACTGGTATCCCCATTTTAGGACCCAAACGGCAGGAAGAGGATGGACATGATGCCAGAGAGAGATGTAAATACTAAAAAGTTTGTGTGTATCTGTTTTAATGCCATCATTTTGAGGAGTGGACTGTAATAGTTGTATAATTGCAGAACAGTTTAGTTTGGAAAAGGATGTGTAAAGGTCATCTAGTCGGATTACCTTAGTCAGACCATTACCAAGCAGGTAATACTTTTTAGGACATCTAGTTTTAAGTATCTCTAGGGGCAAGGAACTCACTGCCACTTTGGTCAACCTGTTACAATGTCCTACCAACCAGGTGAAACCTTTTCTACTCAGAATTGTCATGTTGGAAATTGCAAGGATTGCCCATCCTGTTGTCACTGTACACATTATCTACATCAGCTTGTGATGGGTATCTGTCCTTCTGTACAATTAGGGGGGAAGCTGAGAAGAAACTTCACCTCATCTGAGTCAATGATTAAGGTGCAATCATGCTTCAGAAATCCAAATGCATTGCCTTCAATTTCTGGAAACGCCATTTTATTCATGCTTAGGGCTAAACATCTTCTCATCAGTGTGTGCCCAGGAGTGTCTCTAAACAACATAAATGAGCCCAGTGGCGATGAATAGCTTACTTTTCGTCCATACCTATAGTATTTTGCCATCACCACCTGAGTGAATTTTCCATTATACATTAGTAGTGGGTAGAGCTGAAAAGGCTCAGATTTCGTGTGCCACTTCAAACAGGACTCAGCAAATTTTTTTACTATCAACAATATTTTAATTGCAGATCTCCTTGAGAACAGTTTGTGGGGGGTTGTTTATTTGTGGTTTTCTTGTTGTTGTTTTAATTTTATTTAGAAGGAGCATAAGGCATCCTATTCCAGTTCCTGGATGGATATCTAGACTGCACTATACCATTTAATACCTAAAACAAATCCCAAGACAGGGACTAAATTTTGCGAGTTTTCAGAAAACTCAGGAATTTGACTAAATTTCAATTTATTTATTAAATGTATTTCACAACAACAATCAATAGAATTTATATTTTTAGGGAAAGCATGGAAACATTTCAAATCACTTCTGTAAGGACTGCAATATCTATGTTACTTGCAGCAGAGAGAGTGCTTTCAGGTGACAACAGACTTGACTTCTGGAAGAATATGAAGTCCCAAAATTTTATTTTGTCTTCTGAATCTTCTTACAATTTCTGACTGAAGAGGCTGAAAAAGTTGTTTCACACACAGTGATCACTGGATGTGGATCAGTGGATTACATGAAAGAGTGCTTTTCAAAATAAACTGTGGCATACACACACAGTTTATAAAAGTCTCTCACTGATTTTTTAATCTAATTAAATGAGAACGCAATAACATTTTTATGGACACAGAAGTGTTTTCCATCAGTATACCTGAAAGCATTCTAATATGCTCAAATTAATTCCATTCCAAATTTCCATTTCACAGAGAAGCAAAAGCAGAAATAGAACAAAATCTCTGGCTAGTGATCCCATTATTGGTCTTAAATGGCATAGAAGTGAGATTGTTCTTCCAGTCCAGAGATAGGAAAAGATATCTGAGCTCATCACCTGCAGTCATGTGGTATTTGCTTGGACATCAGCAAGCTATATTTCAATAGTAACCCTGAAATGGGAAAAATCCTAAGCTTTTCACTTCTTCCAAGGACTTGCCTCTTTCAGGTAAAACATAGTCCTCTCTGGAAGGTTCTGAAACTTTCTTGCTTTCCTGGTTCCTATTTGGAGTGAATAGGAGAAATAAAGTAACAAATCCTATGGAAAACCTTGGCCTCTTTTTCAATACTAAAGAAATGCAGACAGGTTGGACCTTATATTTTAAAAGCCAATTGTAATTTAAGCTCATCTGAAAAGAACTGCTTTCCCAAATATAGCACTCCCCCAAAAAAATATTTCTTAAATATGAGCTGAGACATGAGTGAGTAAATGAATAACTAAATAATCTTTCCCAATAACAAAAACAAGCCAGGTACTGAATATACAGCTGTGACACAAAGAGACTTTTTATTTCTCTTGCTCTTATACCTTGAGTGTAACACGGCTGTAAACCAGCAGGCAGCCATAAACACCAATAGAGAGAGTTTAAATCAGTTTGAAAAAACAAGTTTTCCAACTGCAGCCTTTGTAATCTTAAAAACAGCATTAAGAGGCAGAAGGAACACCATCGCATTTGCCATAAAATTTTCTGAGTGTCACACAGGTTATGAGTCTCCTTGACCATATCAGAAGGTAAATCCTCTATGTTTGTTCTAAATCCAGCAGGAACATCAGTAATTTACAGCAAGAGATCTGTGCAGGATCTTTTGCTTTCATCCACGAAGAGCATTTCTGTTCTTTAGGTGCTGTGCATGGTAGAATTTGCTGTTGTTTCTTAACATAGGAGAATTGAATTTGTTGCATAGGAGAATTTTTGATGTGCATACTTGAAATAAAATCTCAGACATCTCAGGTTTATTTCTCAGATGATTTTTCCAACGGTAAGTTTTTTAAGTTGTGTCTTGCCCTCTCTCCCCACTTCCCAAGTCAATGGCAATGCAATTGTTTAATTGTGGCCTGCTGACAATAGAGACTTTTTTAAACTGAATATGTGATGTCATAGCCACCTAGTAGATAAGCTGCAGATAACATGACAGTAATCACAAGGCGCTGACTGGGTTGCAGAAGTTGCATTCTTCCTATTTCCAACTTAATTATTGCAAAATTTCAATAAAGTATAAGTTAATTTTATTTTTTATGGAAGAAAGAAGGGACTTCTGCTCGTGAAAAACTGCAAAGGACCTATTCTCCTGGGTTTTATGGTACTGAAAAATACAGCCACAAAAAGTTATGTTGAGGAAATTCTACATACATGTGCTTAATTTTGATAATCAGACTCCAACAACATTTAGTTTCAGAAACAAAACTGGTCTGAACAATCAGCCCTTCACATCTCTATGATAACAAGTTGACATCTTTAGAAGAGATTTTATTTTACTGTTTGTGTGTCAGATTAGGAGATGAGTGCTATTCATGATATTTGACTGATTTTTGATCATTTCTTTCTAGAAAGAAAATACTGATGTGTTGCGGTGTGTGGTTTCCTGCGGTGGCACGGCATGCCACAGCTTTCCTGGAGAGCGCTGCGGGGGTCTCTTGGGGACAGCAGCTGTGCTGCATCCCATAGCCTCTTCCAGGCTCCCCTCGCTTGCTCAGGCTAGCTGTAGGCCCCACAACATGGTGACGGATAAAGGAGGCGAGAAGGCTCCCCGCACGCAGACTGCAGAGGATCTTTATTCTGTGGTGACAGGCTGCTCCCCAGCGGCAGAGAGCCAGCACATGGCTGGTTCCCCAAAGCAGAGAGAGCCTGGTTCCCCAAGGCAGAGAGAGCAAATGGCATGGAGCCTCCAGTGTATCTGGGACCAGGGGGTCGGAGAGAGCACACGGACCAATGGTCTCCGGGCATAGGGGCGGTACATGGGTGGAGTTGGGGTAACAGAACCAATAGGAGAAACTTGAGGGAGAGGTTAGGGCTAGGGGCGGGGAAGGGGGTACCACATGTGGGAAGGGCAGACAGGAGTAAGGAAATAGAGTGCCACACTGATGGTCTTTGGTCCAAAAAAAGAATTCCAAGACTGCAGCTGCTTTGCCTGGGTTACTGAATTGTTAAGAGTTACTCAGGATTTCAGCTTTTAAGAAGATCTATTTCAAACCTGTCAACTAATGAAAACTTCTTTTTGACAGTCACGGGATATTCTCACAGAGGCAAAAATTACTGTCGTTTTAGGAATCTAACTTGACTATGCTACAGAGGAACAAACTTAGAAAACAAAGTCTTGCAATACTTATGGCAGACAAAGGTAGACAAAGGTGGATACTTGTACAGTCAAGGTTCATTCATGGGTTTTATATATAATAGGGATTTTTGTGTGTCTGATTTTGGAAACAGGTTTGAACAGGTCAGAAATACCTTCAAGAAGAAATTTTATGAAAAACATGAAGTTCGTATATGTATAAGGATAAAGGATCTGGAACTGTTTTTAGTAATACTGCTTAAACCTTCCACACAGAAAAATTAAGAAATGCTTTTGATAAATATTTGTATGGAAATAAGCTATTTTTGGTCTTCTAAATTTTCATCATTGTTGCTCAACCCTTGTTTCACTCCTGAAAAACTTATTAGTTTTGTTTTTTCCAAAAGCTGTCAATTTCTATGTCTGTGTCTGACACCTATAAACAGGGTTGTCAAGGTGGATGGAGCAGAGAAGTAGCTAGGGCAGAATTACACAGCTGGTGTTGACACAGACTCACATGCACAGTTATTTGCAGGGTCCATAGCTAAAGGCATATGTGGATTCTAATGGCAAATGTTCCTTCCAGGGACAAAAGGAAACAGTTTGAAAAAGTCTATAAATCACTGAAAACTATAGAAATTCATTTAAATGACAAAAGTCCTAAATTGTCACAGTACATGTAACAAAAAACATCAGATTCAAATGTGAATAATCAGTCTGTTAATTTAAACCCTTTATTGTGTCCAGGTTCTTACCACCTGAAAGCAAATTATTGTGTAATGTAGGAGTCATGATGATGTGATGCCATAAATGTGTTAATACTATGTAAATGCAAAGACAAAGTATTTTAAGAGCACAGACTCAAACTACTGCTCTGTCATGGACTGAACCTTTCATATGTTTTGAAATGCTAATTAAGTAAAAAGCAACCAAAACGCTATGTTATTAGAGTTAAGCTTTTTAGTTTGCAAAGTGCCACACTTTGAAAGGTAATTTAATGCTGCTGAAGTTAGAAGCTGTTTTTAGGTTTAAAGTTACCAACTGTATTGCACACCTGCACCACGTAATTTTACAAGGCATTCTGGTCCTTTTTCTCATCGTATCTGTGTGTGTGTATGTGTTAATGTTTTTTATTCTTACAGCAGAAAGAGAAAGTATTCACAGCATGTTATCTACCGCAAAAAGACAGGAAATGTTACTTCATGATATTGAGAGCACACGCAAAATCATCTTTGTAATTTTTTTTCTCATAAATGTATTGTGTGACAAAGTTTGTCTTATATACATCTTAATAGCCGTGAACAGATCTGGTATTTTTACATATTTGCAAAATCATTTGGCCCCTCTGCTACATTTTCATTTAAAGTAAATGAAGGTTTTTAAACTACTAAAAGTGGTAATGAAATTTTTGTGATCTGGCAAGTTACATGAAACTGTGTTCTTTACTCTGAATTTTAGTTATGAGAATGAAGAGAAGAGGAAACTTCCTTACCAGTAATTTCATGTCTTAAAAAGACCAGCCTCTTCTACTCTAAAGAGAATTATGGTAGCTTTAATGTTGTGACAGAAAAATTCAAAGGAAACAAAGCACATAAATCTCTAGTGAGAAAAACTTATACATGTAAATTTACTTTCATTTTATCATGTTGTATACCAGAAAGATTATCTGTTATTAATTGATATCAGTGCATTTGCAAGGCACACTTGAAAATGTTGATTTATCTGAGATAAAATTAAAACAGCTTCTTTTCTGAATCTCTGATCTCACCATAAATTAACAGAATGGCCTAAGCAATTTGTTTGGTGAGATGATATTTTAAAAGTGCATTTTCAACATTTTCTTCCATAAGATTTCTAATCTGCTATAGGTGAAGCTCAGAGTTATCAAAAGATTGTTTCCACAGGCACTGACAACTGCACCATTTTTTTCATCCTGTATGTCTCTGTACCAAATAACGGTCAGATGGAATCCTCAGGAAATGGGGATGTTTTCTAGAGCTAAAAGTCTCTCTTTCCTAGGAAGGAATAATGACAGTGGGTGCCTTGTTGAAGTGCTTTTTAAGCCACTGAATTCAAAGTGCTGTATAAGAAGAGTTTTTTATAATTCAATTTCAGGTCATGTCCAGAATAAAGAATTCATGGCAGGTGAAAATTGAAAACAGTAGCTGAAAGGAATGAAGTTAGTACAGAAACCTTTAAAATGCAAAAATGTTCAGATTTTGTTCACTGTGATTTTCAGAGTAACCACAAGTCATTTTTTAACCTATTTAAACCCATTTCCCCATTTTCAGTTACTCCTATTGCCCTTACTGCATGTTTTTTTCCTCTTGCTTTTGCTCTGACAATAGCACATTTTACTTAATGGCTCATACCTTTTGTTTTTTATTTTTCATTTATTTGGTTCACAGGACACTTCAGTGCTCTACTGGAAAAGAAATACCATCAAAATTTATAAATTATGTTAATTAAAAAAATTATTTATAATAAGGTAGATCTGCAATAAGAATGCAATAGCTAAGAATTGGAAATGTTGCATTTCCTATTTTTTCTCTTATAAACATATGCAATTTAAGACACATTACCATTAAAAGAGGGTTGAATTTTAAACTTGTTCTCTCTTATTTGAAGAAATTGACCAAACCTCCAGTGACAGAAGTATTCAAAACTGTACCTCATATTTTTAATTGCCAGCATAATCCAGAAATTTTCTATTTATAATCTATTTTTAAAATGGGAAAATTCTAATCATAAACCTCATGAGAGCAATTCTTTCCTTTTTTAATAGTTTAATTTCTCTGTTGAAACTCAGAACACGGAATAAAGCATGAAAAAACCTCATGCTTAAGGTTGGGCTATGTATGACTACCTGCTGAGAGATCTCATAGAAGAAAGTCCTGTTTGAATAATTCAACGACACTGAGAACATGGTTAATCTTTCTTATATTGTAGAGAAGCTTTCTTCTGCATCTGGAAACAGAGACTGGGTAACATTGCAGAAGTTGTCTCATCTAGCCAGGTATTACAGACACTATGCTCTTCATAGACATAGTCATAGTCCTTAACATCAGTGTACAGGTCTCACCATCAAATCAGTACCTAGGGAGAATTCTGAAGTCAGGTGTTAGAACTTAATTTTAAACATTTCCCATAAATCTGAATAATAAATAAAATCATATCATTTCACTGTATGATGATGACAGCCCATGGAAGTGATACTTCACTCCCTACTCAAATTAAAATTTATTTTAGAAATAAGTACTTTTATAAAAGCAATACTTTCAGTATTTGCGCATCTGACCAGACCATGGAGCTTTCTACCTGAATGCTATTGAAAGACACAGCTTTTCAGCCTGGTTTAAATTTCTAAACAGAAGACAAACCAGTGGCTTAGATTTGATTTTGAAACTTCACTCCCACTCACTGGGAAGCTACTAGGAAGGAAATGATAGTTGGAGGCTGTCTTGGGCACAGCAATCATAAAATTAAAGAGTTTTTGACTCTTGGAGAAGTAAAGAGGCATGCCAGCAGAGATGCCACTTTGGACTTCCAGAATAGAGTTTGAATAGTTATTTTCAGTATTTATTTTCATTATTTCAATCCCTGTTCCTAATGTAAACTGTTAAAAATACTCCGAAATTGACAAATTCACAAATTAATTGAAAAATGTAACAGTTTAAAAAACTATAAAATATTATGCTTTGAAATCCTGAATTAATTGAAAAAACTTTTTACAATGTCCAATCTAGGCATTGTCTAAGTAATCAATTATTTATGAATGGCTTCTCCTGTCTTTTCTGGTCCTGTTTTTCTCTAGTGTCTCTTAGACTGAGTAGTGTAACAGCATCCTAAGTATCATTAAATAATAAATCAATAAGTAGTACTCACCTCATCACACTCCAGGTCGCACAATCTAACATTTCTGAGAATTCTCATTACCTCTTGAGGATTAGTAAACTGGAAATATGCTTTGTCATTGAAATAAGGGAAGAAAATGCAAGGAGAAAGATCTCCTTTATAGGTTGCAATTCTCAGAGCAGGATAACCTTGTCCTGAGAGAGACTAGTACCATTTCCCTTTGGAACTGTTGAATTTCTCTTCACATGCTGATTGTATTTTACAAAGTGCTTGCATTTATTATGTTAAGCATACACTGAAACATTATTTATTTTTTCAATCTTACCCGATAACAGAGGGAAAGAAGCAGAGGGGGATAACTTGTGTTGGACATTTCTTGGCAGCAGCTGACAGCAGTCATAATCTGGTAATTGATCCTGAACCATGTGAACCACTGTTAAAACACTGTGACCTATTTTGGTGATGCAGGTAGAATTTCTGTTCCTGAAAGACAAGCAAAAAGAACTGGGAAAAGAGGGGAAAAGAGATCATTCTTCAAGACAGAAATAGCAGTTTAGGAGAAACACATTACCTGTTTCCTGTACTCGCCACTAATTCAGGCTAAATACTTCTTTGGTTCGCCCCTTTTGTGTCATGAAAAGGCATTCATTACTCTAAATGCGGTTTCAGGCTTTGTGTCAGCTTGTAATAGTGCAGTTTATCACCACAGCAAGAGTGAAAAGCAAAGAAAAATTAGGTTAATCAATATCACTGCAGTGTGTTTGACATTACATTCAAGAAAGGTTTAGCATGTCATTCCTTACTACGGGCCATAAACTGCCTGAGGTCTGTGTATGCTCTTGATGTGAACGCTGGTTCCTCATGCGGATCGAGGGCAGAACATAGCTTTAAGCTTCTGCTAATCATGCACCCCCCCTGCAGACACCTAGCACCTTGGATTGTAAAAAACGTGACACCACTGCTTCCAATATTCTCGCTCCTGAAAAAAACTAAAATGTTTCTAATTGGCAGACCTAGGCAAAAACCCTAGCCAAATGTTCTGTTTAAAACTTGTGCTTATAAACAACTTTTTTCCCTAACATTTAAAACTATTCATTCAGTTTGGTAGGCAGGGATTTGTTGGAGGCTGGTGTTTGGGTTTTTATGAGGGTTTTGGTACTTTTACACTGGATCAAGGTAGGAAATGACAAACTGACAATGGAAAAAATATTTGTGAGGCACTTCACTAGTAAGGGATAGGATGTAAGATAATATACTTACAACCATAGGGAACTTAGGGGAAAAAACTCCTACTCTTTGTACTGCAAAATCACAGGACTTCCAAAAATGTGCAGATTCACATCTATGCTTTAAAAAATACATGAATCCCTTATTTGTGGAAATAATATGCTGTCTTATAGTGAAGGTGGAATTTGAGCAAATGCTGCTGATGACAATGACAACCTTATGACACATTCTTGTAACACTGGAAGTTACTCCCCATGTCTGTAGACTCAAAACTTCCCAGTCTTGCATGTTGTAATCCTCTGTGAATTAGGCAGTAAATCTTTGATTTATTTTCTAAAAGCCACGAATTTGTTTGAAGTTTGTTCAGAGCAGGAACTGAGCACTGTGAGTTTTAGCATTGCACAAAACATTGCTATAATTTAAAATGTATTTTATATCAGTTATTTTAATTACATGTTCTTGAAGCTATGTCATAATTGCTGTAAACCTCAGTAAAATATTCCTTTTTTTTAGAAGAGTTACTTGTAGAGTTTATACAATTATATAGTCTGAGATAAAGTTCAAAGACTTTAGGATGAATATCATTCAAATTTACAGAAACCTGCAGTCCAGATCCCTTGTAGACTTTAAGAGACATTACTTCACTGAAATTAATGGAGCTATACAGACTTGCTCCAACTCAGAAACTGTACTGAAATGTTTATCTAAAGATAATTTAAAAATCTTTCATCTTGAAATTGAGTAAGGTGGTTCATAAATACAGGCTTTTTTTCAAGACTTTTGTTATGAGTGTGATTTTCACTTGAATGAGGACGAAAGGGCTACTCTCAGCATAAATTAGAGATAAAACAGGAAAAGGAAAAAAGGACAATTAGAAAGATACACTGACAACTGATAAGACTTGAGTACAAGTGAGATATGTTCACTAACTTAACCCTGAGTGGAGTTCTTATGTGCTACTAAAATTTCAGAACCTAAGGTTTATTTCTGAATTATTTTTCTACTCACATTTTTTGTGTCTTAAAAAGTCCCCTTCCCACCCTTAAATGAATTTATTTTAAAGTCAGAAGGGGATCATTATGATCACTTATTCTGAACTTCTGTATAAGGCCTGCCCCATCTTTTGAAGAAATATAATACAATTTCCTCCATAATAATTTATATTTTTATGTCTCTTATTTTTTTCACAGTATTTCTACAAAGTGAGATGTGAATTTCACTGGGAACAATGTCTCACCCTATGATTTTACTGTAGGGCAACCACAGGCACACATTCCTGCTATTCTTTTATCTCTGACTATTATTCAGAGAACGGGTAACATTTTTCCAAAGCTTTTCAGTGTTTACATTTTACATGCCAGATTTTTTTTGGTTCCTGTAAAGTTATTCAGAAGCACACATAAGTGTTTATAGATTAATTTGTAAAATGGGTCTGAAAGAATTACACATTTTAATTGGCATGTTGAATGATTGTGTCTCTCATTGACTACTATAATAATTATTAATCATGATAAAATACAAATTTCTGAAAATGAGGGCAAAACTCAGACTTCCAGCTCTGAAATGTACCCTCCTTTTAGCCAGTTACTTGTATTACTTTGCTGTATCAGTGTGCCATTTGACAGAACAAGGACAGAGGCACACTCGCTATTCAGTTAATCATATATATTTAGACACATAAAGGTATTTCTCCTGAAGGAATCAGTCTGGTTCACACTTGCAAGCCCAAGTATAATATGTTCATTACAAATGCAAACTCAAGAAGGAGTCCAGCTGTGATTCTGGATGAAATTATGCAGAGAAATTTTGCATTTGTAAACCAAGTGTCAAATTCAGTGAGAATCGAAGAGGATAGTTATGTGGCCGGGTGGCAATAAAGGCGATTTGGGCCTCATAGTGAATCACCTACTCCCCTCGAATGTTGGCAACAGTGCAGCAATGCTTGTAGGCAGTCTTTAAGCACTTTATTCTGGCAGCTAATAATAAATCCACTATGTATTTTATCAGCCCTGATATTCCCTGGATAATGGCCAAAGAGAAAAGCATTTATCTACCAGGTGCATCTACTTAAAAGCTGGAACAAATCTTCATTTTTATTAGAAAGGTCACTCACTCATGGCCTTCATCTTTACATAACAAGTGCAAATGATTTTCTGGAGCATTTCTGTGCAATTATGCTCTTTCCTGAAAAGTCTACATTAGCAAGGTGATACTTTATTAATATCAAATGAAACCTTGTTAACCACTTAAAAGCCAAAACTGAATGAAATTCTGTAACTGTGCCTTTTACACCTAGCATATGCATCACTTTTTCATACACTGCACATCATCTAAGATAATCTAAACAAATTTTATACTACCTTATGATGCAATGAAATAATGAATTGGAATGATAATCATGGTGATTGGCTAGGTATGAAGACTGGAAAAATGAGATAGGAACCGTTTGCTGAATTCTAGGCAACTTTTTATATTAATAATTACTTTACTGAGTTTTAAATGAGTTATCATCTGTGGAAACCATGATAAAATTCAGAAATACCAAGTGGGGAAAAATTGTGCCATGAAACTGAAAACTATTGGAACCCACTGTTGGGTCTATGAAGAGTTTAACCAGGGTTGTGTGACAGTTTGGGATGGTGTGCTAAGTGTATATTGATCATTTTGAAAACTAGTGTTTTTGATTTGTAGAGATTAATATGAAATTCTAGTTCAACAAATCTACTCACACCACCTGGAAACTCCATGAATGATGCAGAACAATTCTCTATATTTTTTTAATACAGTACCTGAACAGATTATTGGAATGTTTATCAATACTGTTTAATAGCGGATTGCTTGACAAGCAGGCAGGAAGGCATGGCTTCAGGCAAATATTTTGTTATAATTCCTGGGTTTATTCGATATGTGTTTTGAGATACTTTCATTAGACATATTATACTTCTATGGCTAGAAACTGAAAAGAACAGGCTAAAAAGATTTTCTTACAACACAGCAAAATATTTTGTGATGCTTAAAACAGAGAGATGCAAACAGCTCTGTTTTCCTGTGCTGGAGATATAAAGTAACAAAACTTAACAGAGTGTAGATGATTATTTTTATCTTAAGTTATAGCTTCTTCCTAATATTAGGTTTTGATAATATTTTAATTTGAAAAAAGTGATTTGAAGCCCAGTACTGCTGTAATACTGGGTACCCCTGCTTTGCCAACTGATGCATTAGAATCATCTAAGAGATGCAAATTTGCAAATTTTAGGTTGAATGTGTTTCTGGAGAAACCAGGAACCAATGTGGAGTTCTGCTACAGTGCTACAGAAAGCATGCATTGTGGGCAAAAGGTAACCATCCTTTGGAAGAAAGCAAATTTTCTTTCAGGTCTTCTGGCAATTTGGTCTCTGCATGCAGAGGTTTCTGTTCATAATGGCCAGACAATCTGAGATACAAAAATTTATTTCACATCCTCTATTAAGAATAGACACTTGTGGCCTCTGTAGAGCCAGCAATTGCTGCAAGCTTCACTGGTAGTAAGCAAACACAAATGGTGTTAGAATGATACTGGGCCGCAATACATGGCACTATTCTTTCTGTCTTTGCATCATACCAGTTGCTAACTTAGATTTGTCCAATGACAGCGACTGTTAAACTGACGTCCAAATGCAATTTACTGTATGAAGTACTGTTGATACAAAGGCTACAGTAGGTGAGGACCTACCCTCAGTATTAGAAAATCATCATAGGTTCTGAGTGAAGGAAAGAGCCAATGTTAAGGAGGCACTTTGAGGGAAAAGGTCCCAGTCTGCAGTGTCCTGAACACTTTAGATTTAGTACACCCTAAACATAAACTCTTAAAATACCCTAAATCCTTGGTGATACATCTCTGCTATGTATTGTGGTATTTATTCTATCTAGCACCATATGCTAGATCCATTTATGTCTCCCTTTCTTCATTTATGTGATTAGCAAATATATTTACTGTATCCTCCTATTAACACATTCAACAGGCCATTTGAGTCAACTAGCATCTACTACTGTTTTATTAAGAACACATTTTCTATCATAATTTGTCATAACACCTATAGGTGGCCAAAACATGTCAGTTGATTTTGTGTTAGGGTACCTTGCATATAATTTTAAGATAACTAAAATCTATTCAAATAACCAGAATAACTCTATACCCAGCACTATCAACTGCAACTACAACAAATAAAAAAACATTAGAAGATACTCTCAAAATCTTTATTACTATATAGATGATATAACATCAATATTCCCTGCAAGTCTATATATGAAATAATAAAACATCAATAAGGAGAAGCATAAGAACTGAAGAAAACAGTCAGAAAAATCTTGTGGCAAACAGTTATGACCCACCCCAGAAGACAAGAGCAATTGAAGCCCTTGCTAATAGATACCTTGGTGTGGATTAGAGTGAAAGGACACTGAATCACCAGTATCTGTAAATATATATGTGTTCATTTTAGAACAAATTGATTGCAAAGGAAAACAACTATGTAGCCATTTTAGTTGTTATTATCTATAGTAATACAACAATATAAAAATAACATTGAAGAAAATTTGTAAGGAAAAAAAAGAAAGGATAAGAGTAGAAAGATCTCACCAACCCCTAGGCCTCAGACTTAGTTATTGCAGTGTTGATGTCTGTTGGTCAGAAGTGGTAGCTGGAGTCTTAGTAGAAGCTGCAGTGGTGGCAATACAGGGGAGTACTTATAAACCCTTTGGTTTATATTCCCTCAAATTCAGCTGGGAACTCCCAGTACCACCCCTAAGGCAGTGAGTTTTACACTGGATGATGTAATGCTGTGATAGCCTAAGTCTTCACAGCTGCCTGTTAAGTCAGTGCAGTTGAGTCCATTATGGCCCATGATGGCCCATCAGCAGAGATGAGCACCTTCAGGCTGTGTGCGATTGTGCCAGTACTTCCCTGGCAGGGGATTTATCACAGCTGAGTTCACTTGAGTAAGGACAAAGAGACATTAGCTGCCTCAAAGGTTTTGCCTCTTTCCTTGCCTTGTTCAACACCCAGCTTGTAGCCTGTTGGCTGTGCTCGCCGTCTGCACCTGAGAGGTTACTTTGCAGCTCACCTCCTCAGTGTTTGAGCCACCAGCATTCTAGTCTATCCCAGTATCATTTGTGGATACATTCTTCTCCCCAGACCTGGGATGACTGGACTCTGGTAACCCCCTTTATCTTATCTGAATTTCCCGTCACAATCCAAATTCCAGTTAGTAGGCATGTTTGGGGAGGATCACAGATGAACAGCTGCTTCTTTCAGTTTACTATAGTTGGCAAAAGTCCTTTGATGATTTTAGCAATGTTTAAGACATTAATGATTTTAGTTTCTCCCAAAAGCTCAAAACTTCCTGGAATGTATTATTAATTTTGTTCCAGTTAGTGTTGAGGGCCTGTGACATCCCAAAGGATTACTCTAATTGTGATCTCGCTTCTGAAGGTAGTACTAGAGATTGTGCTGGAATAAAGTTTGATCTCCTATGAGGAATTTGACAGCAGCCCTGTGGAGAAGAACTTGGGGGTATGGTAAATGAAAACCTGGACATGAGCTGGCAATGGGAGCTCACAGCCCAGAAAGCCAATTGCATCCTGGGCTGCATCCAAAGCAGCATGGGCAGCGGGACAAGGGAGGGGATTCTGCCCCTCTAATCTGCTCTGGTGAGACCCCCCCACGTCACACTGAGCTCTGGCGTCCTCAGCACAGGAAGGATGTTGACATGTTGGAGCAATTCCAGAAAAGGATCATGAAGATGATTAGAGGGATGGAGCACATCTCCTATGAGGAAAGCTAAGTGAGCTGGGGTTGTTCAGCCTGAAGAAGAGAAGGCCCCAGGGAGACTTTATTGTGACCTTTGGGTACTTAAAGAAGTCTTATAAGAAAGATTGGGACAGGCATTTTAGCAAGGCCTATTACAGTAGGACAGGGGGTAATGGTTTTAAACTAAAAGAGGATAGATTCAGAATAGATAAAAGGAAGAAATTATTTATGATGAGGATGATGAACCACTGGCACAAGTTCCCAGAGAATCTGTCTGACCCATCCCTGGAAGTGTTCCAGACCAAGCTGGATGTGGCACTGAGCAACCTGATGTAGTGGAAGATGTCCGTGCTCATTGCAGGGTAGTTGGACTAGATGGCCTTTAAAGGTCCCTTCCAACACAAAACACTGTCTGATTCTATGAAATTGAATGGTGTCAAATCAACTATTCTTATGAAATATTCTGACTGCTGAGAAGATGTGGCAAAAGTCAGTTTAAAAAATACTATCCTTTAGTCATAATTTTTTTCTAACAGTCTTTCATTCTTTTTCTTCCTTATGGTGTTAGTACCCCCTGTGATTTCCCACCTAACCAATATGGCATTGACTAGTATTTTCTATAAAGGGATTTCTCTTTTATATTCACCGTGGTGTTTAGGAACTCTGAAAGTTTCTAAGCTCTAGCATTGCTTTAAGCATGAGACTTGCATAGTACTGATGTATGTCTATCTGGCTTCAATCAAACATGAAATGAACGTACATATGCTTACAAAAGATTATGTAGATGAGCTATTATAATGTTAATGGTAAACGAGGTCATTAGAGATGAAAATACTCACATTCTTAAAATATACTATGATTTTTGAAAATCTTGAAAATAATGTTGTTTCCAGCATCTCACAATAATAAATCCAAAGGGGATCTCCTGGTAGATGAGAATCTTCAAGCTATAAAACAATTTAGGTTTACCATTTTCAGGGAACATGAACTTTCATTTGATCTTGATCTTAAGCCTGTACAGACTTTGCCATAGTACTTTTCATGAGAGAGTAATTCATTATCCTTAATAAAGGCACACTGACTGGGAGTCATTTGTTCTTCACTGACTCCATTACAGATATGACTTAATTAAACCTGTCTTTTCATAGCTAAATCAAGATGAGATGAGATGAGATGAGATGAATCCCACTTTTCCTGAGTTTCTCAAAACCCGTATCAAAAATTTTCCCGAAGGAGCTTGTTCTATCTGATTTCTTAAGATAGGGGCTTGAAAAGTATCTAATGATAAATGCTGCAGAACAATGACATTTGGATTTTTTCTTCTCCCCGAATGTTGTTGAAACATTCACATGAGTTTCTACATTATAAAGTTTAGCAGGGCAGGGCATGGTAGGATCATTATCCATACTGAAATATCAAAGATAATATTACTGCCATGGACAGAAACACTGAACGTAAAATAAAAAAGTTTCCAAAGCATTGTAAATAGAGTATATATCTTCATCATTTTGCCCTGGCATCAGTTCAGTTTCACCTGTATGCTATTGGGGGTGTAGATCATCATTCTCCCTCCTCTAAGTAATAAGATATATGTTACATGCTGTTGTGAGTGTAAATGCTGTGTGTATGGAGGACTATATCTATATATTTCCAAAGAGGAACATGCTATCTTTCATGGAACATCTGTGATCAAATCAAGAGCTTTTAGTACAATACAACAAAGTTTAAAAGTATTGTATATGTGGATATATTTATAAAATACTTAAACATCTTCATTTGATCACAGCTGCTCCATTTGGTGTGCAGATGTCCTTGCATTTTAATCTGCAAAGCCTCAAGTTTGTGAAAACTTTGACTGGTGAAAAGATGAGAAACATATTTCAAGGTTTTATCTTCCTATTTCTTAAGAAATGCTATGAAACGTGATGTGAGATGTGGAATGTTCCATCAAGTTGAATAAATAAGTGAAACCATTCGGCCTTCTGATCCCCTTGCATGTAAATGCTGTCAGGATAAAGTGGCTGTTAAGAAAATGGAGCATAATTAGACCTGACTTATTCTAAACACCCTCAGTATAACTCAAACTAAGGAAGCTTAATATTTACCAGTAGGCAATTAAGATAGCAGTCTTTTTGCTTAACATTTCTCCTCAGTATTTCTTTGTCAAGTAGTTTGAGTTGTTTATACTCAGTGCAGCTTCTGTATATAATATGACAGGAAAATCCTGGCATTCACTGGGGCACTGGTAGTTTAATGTGACTGCTACTACAAGAGAAAGGTCTGCAATAATTCTGCTACTCCTCTGAAAAGAAATCTTTAAATCAACAAAGAACTGAGATTAATTCATTTTGCCTGAGTATGAATAACTAAGACATATAATTTTGGATTGCACTTGTTGAACCATTATAAACAAAAGGAGAAATACATTCATCAATACAAAGTGAAACTAAACAAAACTTCCTGGTTTTTTTTAAAATTTAAATTGAAATTTCCAATTGCATTAACGTTTTGTTTAGATTGTAGTCTACTGAGGCAAAAAACTTAATATAGTGTCTAACATCTGCAAGTGGCTACCATGGAGCCTTCTCTCTTCTACTCCAGTAAAACTGGAAATCTGCTTTTAAGTGCATATTTATTTATCTTTATGCCACTTAGGATGAAACTGTTAAAATGCTGAAAGCAATTTTTATTCTCTTCTTGATTTGACAGGTTACTTCCGTGGGCATTAAATTTTGAAATAAAGAAGATAAACTTGAGAAAACAGCTGATATATACAGGTTACTTTATCCCAAAGTTTGAGAGGAAAAAATAGAATTGATTTCACCTGCTCTACTGGGATTTTCAATTGTAGTAATCGGTAAGTAATTATGAAGTAATAGGTTGAAATTAATAGTATTTTAGATACTGTGTTTAATTGTAGATCTTTTATCTCAATCCCTTGCAACTCAGGATATTGTATGATTCTATGATTCCATGAACTGAAATTATGCCTATTCATTGTAAGTCAAACAGTGGTGCAACACGATGATTCTTATCAAAGTTTTGAATTTCTTTATACATCTGCAAATCAAATCGAGCACAGACTATCTCCTCTGGAATAGTCCAAATACTTAATCTTGTATCTTTTAGTTACGGAGTAAGTACAGTGTAATTCTGGAGCTGAACAGAATTTCATTACGGTGAGCATTTTGTGTATTTTTTCATTTCCTGCTTTTGCCACGTCCCAGTTTCCTTACTTCAAGTTTTTATTTCATTTGCATTTTGTTACCCCAAAGTCATCTCAGTTCTAACTGAATACATTAAATTCCTTTGTGGATGCAAGCATAATACATGAAGCAGCAGGAATAACCAGAGTAACCCACCAAATCAGACAGACTTTAAGGCTTAACTATATGTTATATGACAGTCATGACAGATATCTTTACTAAATGTTGCTAAGCAAGATAAAACACTACATGAAATGTGAGAGAGTCATTGGTGTACTTGTGTATTTTTGTCTTTTGGAATGGCAGATGATGATGAAAGAAACTTTGTGCCAGCTGTGATGGCTAAATTCCTCTGTGTTGCTAAAAGAATTCTGTAAGTTTTCCTGTGCTGTTTTCATGAGACTTAGTATAGCACTGGTAAGAGTGGTGAGGTTAGAGATATACACACTCTTAAGGTTTTCAACTGAGTGAAAATAAACAGAAAACACAAATAAATGTAAAATTAAACTTTGCTTTGATGCCTCTGGATAATTCCCTCTCAAACTAGCAAAAAACCCCCATTTGCTTCAGCATGGCCCATTTCACAAAATACACTTACAAAGGATATGAATAGTGCATTTATGCAAATACTAACAAGGCAGTGAGACAGTGGGATTGAAACTGCTCACGTTTTAAGGTGGGGGCAGTGATACAGAGCTCAAGAATTTTAATTAGAAATAACTAGATGTCAGAAATATATATTGATAAAATCATGGCCGAAACAAAGATTGTGGCTCCTTAGAGTTGCTGCTAAGGTAACTGTCCTTAATTTTATTTAGAAACTCCAGCTTTCTAATACTTGCTAGAGTTCACAGGATAGATACAGTTTCTTTTCCCTGCTAAGTGATTTATGATTCCTACATCACATATAAGAATCATGAAGATTCACTACAGCTTTCTGTTTAAACTTACTTCTAGTCCAGATAGAGAAACTGAGTTGGAATCATTCCTCATCTGCCGGTAGATGTGTCCCTCACAATGAAAGGGGGACGGATAATTCACAAAGAATGATTGATTGGCTGAAATCAGATCATCGTTCATATTCATGAAAGCTGAGATGAATTTTAAAAGATCTCTTCAGATGTGATTTTTTTCCCAAATAATGTTTTTGAATTTTAGAGATAATACTTCTTGATAGGATTCTTCAATCCTTTAACATATATTAATTATGTGAGAGATGTGATCAATTAACTAAAACTTATAAGGGTTTCGTTTTTTTTGTCTGACATCAGACAAGTTAGTTTTGAAAGGACAAAATTTCTTAGTCACAAAAATATTTAAAATATTAAAAATTAGTTCTGTTTACATATACTAATGATAATATATTTTTATGAATATTTATTAACAGAAATTTAGGAGTTGCTCAAACACATGACAAAATATTTCTAAATTTTACGTTATTGTAATTATTTTTTCTTGTTATTAGATAATTTCTTTAAAAATATTTGACTTTTCAGAATATTGGAATATCCTTTTTGTCTCATATTTTTGTTCTCTGATGTGTGCTTTCTGTCTTCCTCTACTTGACTGCATATCCAGTTATTTTCCTTGTAGCAACTAAGCATCTCAAAATTCTTAGTATTTTTAAATATATTTTGGAAGATGTTTAGGATACTGAAATTACAATGTATTGTAAGTGTAATTTAGCTAATATTTTCCTCACTTTGAACAATGTATGTAATCTAATAGTAAATATTTTAAGAGTCTCATTGAGCAATTTTAGTTTTGACAAATTAGTTTTAAAAGCTCGTGGGTTTTAATCCATTGAAATAAAAAACTGTTTTTCTGAGCTATTATTGCTGAAATTAATTAGAAAACTGAATGCTTCCTTGAGAATCCTGTGTCTTGCTTGTCTCACCTCTTTCTGCATTTTTTGGCTTGAATCCTCCTAAAGCTCTTCCCCTGAAATATATCAGCCAGACAAGAATCATGATGTGGCAGTGAAGGCACCCCAGCAGTACTTGGAAGAACTGGTAGGTCTGAGAAAGTTCAAGAAACACAGACAAACAAAAGAGCTCAAATATGGGAAGAAGAAGAACTCAAAGAAACCCTGCAGAGGTGGAGTAATGGGATGAAGCAACACGAACCAGCCTCTCATGTTATGACCTCTTTAGCACTGGTTGACGCATCTGTTTTATAAAGTGTTCATGATGTTTGTAATTGCATTCCTGATATATTAACTTTGGCCACAGTTATTTATTGTGTCATGTTAAACTGAAATTCAGTGAAGGTAGTTTTTATTTTTCCTCTTCAGGTTTGGGTTCTGTATCTTAAACTTGCTGGGTATTTGACAAGTGGTTCTTAGTCTCTTTCTCATAAACATAGCAGACAAGGTATGCAAACAAATCTAAACAGAAGTATTCACTGTATAGGCTGTGATGTAAGGAATGTAAAATATGGATTCAAATGTCAGGTCTACCTACTCATTTCCTGAACTGAGAAGAAATGTCTGGTGAAATCTAAGAAGTACAGTATTTAAAAGATATATGTAAATTCTCTTTGTGACTAGGCTTACCAGCCCTATGCAGAACAACTTTAATATTCTGAGACCAGCCTCACTTCTCCAGTTCAGTCTGAGATGAAGAACAAGAAAAGTAAAACTTTAAAGATGTATTATCCCTCCTCCAGAAGAGATACTATCCAAATTAGCTGAACTCTAAAATTTCAAAGTATCTAGAAGCTGGAATTCTTTTTACTCAGAACAAATACAGCTAGATTTTACACATAACTCATGAAATGCAAAGGAAAATAATCAATATTGTATTTAATATTCCAGTTTAGTAAGCAATAATCTGGCAGTTCTTAGAAACATTTTTAAAATGCCACTAAGCTGGATCTTTAGTCGGAAAATGTGAAATAAGTTTTCTTCAAGGCTGCAGTTCTCTGTAAATCTTGTCAGATGGGAATATCTGCATTCATTATAACTTATTATAATGCATTTTACTTCTACAACAGCATCTTGCCAAAAAAATCCAGTACTTGTCAAATCAAAAAGAGATTGACCTTCAAAAGCATGAAATTAACCTCTTGGTGCATGATATGTTTCAAATTTCAAGCTTCTTGATGTATATGTTGTTTTTTGAACGTCTTAGTTTATGTTATTATGACAATGTGTATTGTTCACACAGCTAGAAGTCTGGGTAATGCTCAGATTGGAGGACAGGTCTCTGCCTTCAGAGACATAGGAAAAACAGTTAATGAATGACAAACCAAAATGAAGGCATGACTGACCCAAGAAAACATAACAAAACCAATAAGGCAACAACATGCTGAGAAAGTACAGGAAAATGCACAGAGGACTTTTTTCAACTGTGTGTTGTTTACTTGAGGGTAGCTGCTGAGCCAGGTGGGCTAAAGAGCATGGGAGATGGTGAGCCAACCTGGTTGCAGAATTTGCAGAGTGCAGAGAAAGAGCTGCCCTCAACAGCTACCTCTTAGCTCATTGAAGCACCAGCCTTCACCAGTAAAAGTTTTGCAGCAGAGAAGGGGTGAAAACTGGAAGGGATCATGTGCAGATAAGAGTTTGAGGTCATAATGGAGAAGTAAGAAGGGGCAAATTTTTACCAAGACCTATGTCTGGAGTTAAAAGAAAAAAAACAAAAATAGCATTCAGATGATCATAAAGGAAAAGGGAAAATATGATAATCACCATAAAGAAAAGTGGTAGAGAGGAGGAAAGATAGTTTACATCAACAAATACTATGATTAGGATCTTTTTGTCAAAAATATTCAGAAGACTGCTGTTATAAAACAGAAAATTAAAAAAAAAAAACAACGAAACAACCCATTTACTAGGCATGGTATCATAAAGTATCATGCTTTGGAAGCATGTCTTACAGAACCGATCTGCCACAAAGGAAGATACAAGATTTGTTCCAAAGATAAATTTCTGTTAAAGCTAGAAATTTGTCAACCAGGAATTACATCCACTTAAAAGACTGTTTATTTATTCACAATACTAGTACAGACAATGAAGTGCTGTGACCATGGGAAAATCCAATGTGACCCTTGTACCAGAGGACATATTTCCAGGAGACACTGTCACCAATGAGACTTCACACAGAAGCTGACCTATAATGTGTCTGCTATAGTGAAGTACTAAATAAAAACAGTTACTGTTTTTGTTTAATAGACAGGTTTAAAAGGCCTACATTGGTAACTAAAAAGATGGAAAAATTGTCTTATTAGGGAAAACCAAAGGGCAGAAAATTAAAGTTTATGTAGAAAAATCTTTACATTTTAAAAATACAATAATTTGATATGTGCTAGAAAAACAATCTTCTCTATCTGAAAAATAATGCTGGTATAGGAAGAAATGAATATAAAGTGGTGATGGGTACAAACATTCAGACTGCAAACTAAAATAATTAAAATTAGGAAAAAGCATCTGGAAAGAAAAAAAAACCAACCTCTTTGCTGATGTGATGAGAGGAAAACCTGCCTCTAAAGTGGAGCCTGAATGATGTCTGAAGTCAGCTAAATTGTGTACATATGATCAACAACAGGGAGACTGGACTTAATGATTCAGGATCCCTCTTATAATCCTGTGTCTCTGGGCTGAAACTCATCGTCATGCAATCAAAGATATTGCTCTTATAACCCACAAACAAGCCTGAATACTTAGAAATGGAGAAATAAAACTGACATCCTTAAGGATAAACATGGGGGACTCTTCATTCAAGGTATGTCACTGCTCTCATTAAAGACATTGATGTACTGCAGCTTCTCTGTCTCTGAAAGTGATGAGTGGTGTGAAATGTCTGTTCAAGACCTACATGACATTAGTGAAATGAAATCTTTGGAATATAAATCCCTTGGCATTGGCAGAGCATAGAATACCATTCCTCATTTTATTAATTTCTGACTCAGGAAAAGCACTCCACAGTTTTGCTGATTATTCTGAAGTATTAAACTTTCAGTTTTCTGGTTTCTCCAGATAAAAATAATAGCATGGGTCCCTGTCTTGGTTTAAAGACAATATAAGAGACAGACACTCCAAAATTATTTACCTCCCCTTTAGTTTTAGCCAATGCCTTTCCACCAATAAGGAGAGATGAATATGAGTAGATGTACGTGGAAAAAAACCCACAGTTTACTCGAAAAGCCAAAATAGCAACAGGCAAGAAAAACAATAGTAATAATCACTGGTTACAATGTTGCTGAAAGCTCCTAGACTCCCTGGGAATGAAGAGAAACTAAAAATGGCAGAGAAACCCCTCCTCCAAGCTGGCATCCTCCACAGACAACTGTGTGTGTGGGGAGACAAACATGGTGGCAGCCCTCCCCCCTCTCCCAACTATGCATGCAGAGAGATAGTAAAGAGAGAAAGAAAAAAAAACACAACACAGAAACCAACCCAATATACTTACAAAAAACTCCCCCACACAACAACCAAAAGTGACCAAGGACAAAACAAAAAGAAGAGCCTGGAGTCCAAAAACATATTTATTAGAATACAATAATATTTTGGGTTTCCCAGGACAAGCCAGTATGGATGAGGTTCTGGCTCCAGTCAAGAGGAAAATCCAATACTTCCTATGAAGGATGAATTTTCTGGCTTATCAAATAAACCTATAGCATAGATCATAAGGGTTTATGATGTAGGGTGAAAATACCAGTGCCAGTGGGACACAACGGGATCTATACTGCAAGATCAGATGAGAATGCCTGGCAATATTCAAGGAGTTTAGTACTTTGGGGCAGTCCAAATGGCATCCCTGTGGTGATTCGGCCTGGATAACAACAGGTAATAAGGGAAGAGTATGAGTATAAACTGTTGATGTGAACAAGCTACCTTATTATCTACCTCTGAGTAAGAGGATTTTAGCCAAAATTGATGATGCTGTGAGGTAATCAGCAATGGTGACATTTACTTAAGATGACCATTGACCTGATTAAACAGTAACCCAATTGCTGCCAAAAGCAAAGAGTCAGTTGAAGTATGAAATGAAATTAAATATAAAAGAACAAACCTTTGTAAGAGTGGGGGGTGACTTCAGAACTGGAAGATGGAAATAACAGTAGTTAAACCTTGTTTGACACTGCCAGAACTTTCTCCACAGCATTATAACTCTGCCTTGGCTAGAAAGAGATGAGCAGAGTATCCAGCATGCAGTGACAATGTGGGATGTAACAAGAGGGAGATCCACACCTGGGGTTTGCATAGGTGACCTCACAGGGGGAGCCTTTTCTCCACTGTGGGCATTATGAGATATTAGGGATTGTCCTGGTTACATATAAAGTTGGAGCATCTGCATATTCAATAAGAGATGTACAAATATAGAAACAACCCTGTTCTTTTCAGGTTGAGTGCTTTTTCCCTTTGATATCTGCCATTTTTTTTTCTGTCAGTAGGTATTAATATGCAGGAGACACTAATAAAACAGAAAGAAACCCCAAGACCTTGTCTTCAAGAAACCCTACCTTCCAGCACCTTCCAAATGCAAAAGTGTTAGAACTTCAAAATAGCCTTTCCTAACTTCTGGATGCATTTATAAAGTATTGTATTCAGTGCTTCCTAGTTTATAATCCCTTGAGAACAATCTCTTTTCTTGTCTTTGTAAGGGTTTTAATTTAGCAATCATTAACCATCTTTCAGCTTTCTCAACAGTCTCCTTATGCCTACCAGGATGGTCATTGGAGTTTGCAAAGAAACTTTTCCTATACATTTTAACAAGGATTTCTTACCAGCTCTTTCTCTGTAATTCCTCATAGACTTCCAAACACTTGATGTATTTTCAACTGAGCCACCTGCTTGAAGAGTGTTCTGTAGTCCCAGGTATGCTGGCCTCTAGCTGAAACCCAAGTAGTAGCTCAAATGGTACAGTAGATATTTGCACAATTAAATATTATCTTCTTTTGATGGACTGTAAGGTCATGTGGCTGAGGGAATCATAGGCCAACATTCAGTAATATAGAAGTCCCCTCTTTTTGTGTGCCACCAGAAATTATGGACATCAAAACACCCTGCAGGAACTTCAGAGCAGCTAAAGATGAAACTACAAGTACCAATAGCAGAGCATGAGAATTTAGAAGCGTATTTTTAAGCCTTTCGGAAGAGTGGTTGGCCCCATTTGTAATCCAGTCCCCTGTCAAGCTCACCCAGAGCTCTTGCAGATCTAGCTATCAGATCCACTGAGAAAAAAAAACAGCTTGCCCAAGTTAAATTTCAATAGTTTGATGAGTACTTCTATAAAAATTACATACCACCTATGTTTTTAGAGACATAGGAAAGATGTAAATGTACAGGCCTTCTGCCCAGAAGTAAGTGAGAGAGAAATGAAAATGTCATATTTCTGAATGTCAGAAGCAGCCAAAAAGGTGCATTTAGTTTCTTGTTTCAACCTAATGCACCTTAGCACTGACCTCAGGCTTTTTTCACGTTTTCTGAACTATTTCCACTTAGATTAGATACTTCATTATTATTAGTTGTACTAGTTACTAGTCTACTTATTTTCTTCTCCCTTTTGAATTTAAACATGGTTCATAGTCAGATAAGCCCTAATAGGTATTACTTCCCTTAGCCATCCAGCCACAGCGTGGACACTACTCAAAATTAAACCTGAATTTTAACTTCTTGAAGAAATAATTAAATCAGTGTTAGCAGCAGCCCATGTGGAAAGTGTCTGCCTAGTAATTCATTACCACCAGCCTGTCTCTAATTTGCCAGTGTGCATGGCACCCCTACAGTAGTGTGAGAGAGGCAACAGATCATTTATATAAATTAAAATCAATGGGGGCTTGAGTATGGAGCCCAGTGGAATATCCTCTGGGCAAGTGGAAATTTTAAAAATTAGGGACTTAATCTTAGCTGCTTGACTTCTTTCATCAAGGTAAGACTTAAAAATATTAATTATAATTTATGAAATATTAATACCTGTAAAGTTTTTGAGCACAGATGTTGTGTTTCTGCAGAGTCAAAATAAGAGCTTTTTCAGGTTTCAAAATACAGTGTCAACATGGCAAACTTTTACAGCTTTAAAAAGCTTATTATTTTCAATCTCACTAAAGGGGATTTTTTTTCTCTTTCCCTGAAGAACAGAGTTTTTTTGAAAATAATTAATTTATTGCCAAGAATTATAATTTCTGATGCCTTTGAAATGTATTTCTTGATCCAAAACCAGAAGGGAAAATGATTTTTTCGTTCTGTACTTCTGTTACAATATAACTGTCACTTCTTTATCTGTGAAGTTTCTATCCTTGACTTTAGTAGGCGCACTGGTTCTAAGGCTATAACTTACAGTAAGTGAGAATCTGGCCCAAAGCCTTCATGCATATATTTATAGTGAGAGAATTACTAGATAGATAGATATGGATATTTCTTACATTCAGAACATACAGACATCTGAAGGTCTAAAAATTCCTTATTACTGTAATGGCTGCAGCACTGCATTTCACAGAACAGGTAATGAGATCTGGATGCACTGAGTGACTTATTTAAAGTAATTCAGCAAGCAAATGGTGGAGCCATTTTGGTGGAGCCAAATTGGTGGAGCCAAAGCCCCTTGCTGGAACCATGAGACAGAAAACACTGCTTTTCTCAATGTTTAGGTTAAAGTTGACAGGCAATAAAAAATAACCCTTTTCTTAAACACAGAGGAGATAATAACACACTAAAATCTATATTTGTTAGTTTCAAGATCTATACATTAGCCTCCCACAGAAGTATATTACTATTTAATTTGATTTTTTCTGCCCTGACATCTTGTATTCTAGTCCTGTTTACAGTTATGCTTGTTCTCATTCAGCCTAGATCATAAATGCTGTGGTGCAATATCTTTACTGGTATTGTGAAGTGCACTGCTTATCTACTGTATGCTATGGGTAATACATAATGAGACAATCTGGGGCTTGTAAGTCTAAACTAAATGTAGTTCTGGGAACCTTGGTATTATCTACTGAATATTTTCCATGTCTTGCTTTTCAGCATGTATCTGAAAAATAATTACATGCATACGACCAATAGACAATTCCTAACAGATACTGCCATCTCACAAAGTGTTTTGTTTTGAATTGAGCACAACTTCTACTTTGTGCACTTTGTTTCTAAGGATACAGTCATGAACAGGGAACATTTTCCTCAGGAGCTCATCTGTTCCTGCTGCTTCTTCCCTCACCTGAAGTCATAATCCTTGGTTTGTGGCTATAATCAGCTCTGCAGAAACTGATTGTGATGTCACAGGCAGAAGATTATGACTTCAGGGGCAGAACAAACAGCAGGAGCAGGTGACCTCTAAAACACAAGATGTCTCTTTTCAGGCAAAGATTGTTCAAATGAAAAATGGGAGAAAAATGTGCCTATCTTTGAGAAGAAATGTTTGTTCAGGTTTATAAAAGGCATTAATTGGATTGCAAGAGTTAATTTGAAGTGAAATTCTCTGTGATTATATCAAGAAGAGATAATATATTCAGTAGCAGCTGAATTACTATGTTTGGCTTCTAATTTCTCATTTGATTAAATGACAAATACAACTACTGATGCAATCAGCAACTTATCTATCTTTTCACATAAAACTGGAACCATGTAAAAACTCATTTCCTCTCTAGCTGGCTTTTGCTGTGAACTCAGTTGTAAAATGGGTCAAATTTTTAGAGGTTTCTGCTTTTTTTTTTCCCTTTCATTTCATGTAGTGAACTGATCAGAGGGACTTTTTTTGATAGCTTTCTAAGGGAATGTTTGTGTGATTTAACAGCTTGTTATATGACAGCATTAAAGAATCAGAGTTGATTTGTGTGAGTTTTTAAATTTTTTTTTTACTTTGTGTAATAGTCAGAAGTTTCATAGTGAGATATTGCTTGTACTAACCAGAGTTTTTTCCTTCAGTCCTATTCTGAGAAAATGTAACTGAGCATTTTAAACATCATCTTCAAGTTTCATAGGGAAGATTATGGAGATCAATTCCCACTTAAATTCCCTATTTATAGCATGTTATCATTGAGATTAGGACTACAATTGTGGTTTTATCACTGTATGGATTCATTGGCAGGTGACGGATCTGTGCTCCAATGTGAAAGCATGGAGGTTTTGGTGGTCTGGATACCAGTCTATCAGGAGGCTGAGTGAAAACAGACATTTATTTTAGAGTGGACTCCTACTCTTTTTGTGTGTGTGTCACATTCCATCCTAGAGAAATGTATTTTGGTCCAGGTAAATGACACTTGGTGAATAATTTTTTTACTCTATTTTTTTTTACTTCAGGGTAAGATTTTATTCCTAAAAGGAGGACTTTCTTCTTACTAAGATAGTAATTTAGCCTGATGTGTTATTTGTGAACAGCTTCCCATCTACATCAGAGATGTGGCTTAGATGACTGGCTTCTTTAAATATAAAGGGGCTGTTGTGCAACACTGTATGCTTATTGAACTGTAATCTTCCCATGAATTTTGTTCTTAGAGATGCTAGCCACAAAAAAATTACAGGTAAAAGCGTGGGTCTGCTCTGGGTGCTCAGATAAACTATTTTGTTTCAGTTTTGTAATCTGCAAATTGGAGACTATAAGCACTTTTTTTTTTTTTTTTTTTGAGATTGGTGGCTTCAAAAGTTCCAACACATAGTATAAGGAGCATATCAGTATTGGGATGTTCACCCTTGTAACTGATTTTCCAATGCCATTAATCAGTTAAATGTTTAAATGTGTAATTTGTGTATGAAATCATGATCACTGGCCCAACAAAGTAAGTGTATATCTGCTGAGAAAATACTATATTCATATTTTCTGGAAAAAAACCCCAACAAACACAAGCAAAAAAAAAAAAAAACCAAACAAAAAACCAACTCCAAACCAACAAAACAAACCCACACAAAATTTATCTCTGCTATAAGCATCTGTACATGATTAATTTACTACATTGGGGTTAGTAAAGAATTATAAAGAATTTGTATTTTTTTAAAAGAACATAGAAGAAACAAAAATTTTTTATAAATTATAGGATTAAATTGTGCAAAAATATCATCCTATCATTACATAATTTTTTCCAGATAGTACTAAAAAACAGGAAAGCATGAGAAAGCAGTAGGCAATTAAAAGAAACCTTACTTTGCCATTCATAGGTGCTGTAAGTGGCAGCTGGTACTAGAGTTTTCTTGAATAGTCAGTTTAATAAAAGCCCATGTTCCTCAATGTCATATAAATTAACTACAGCCTTTTTACAGATTTAACATGCAAATCTATTTCTTTTGATAAATGTTTTAATTTTTTCCCCCTGGAATATCCAGTCTATTTTGCACATTGGTGGAGAGTAAAATTCTCCCAGCCTTTCTCCTGACCTTTTGCAAGTTCAAAAATCACTGATAACAAGAATTTGTTTCCAATTTAATCTCACCAATTATGGTTATTCTAGGGCAGAGCACTGTAGAAATAATGCACAGACATAATATCACAGATGAGCTGAATAAGAAAGCATCTAACAACATTACTTGGAATAAAGCTGCATCTCTTCATGTCTTATTTATATAAGCAAAGAAAAGCAACACTGTAAGGATTTTAAAGTTTTTATCTTTATGTACACAGTAAATGCTTTTATGGAAAATCTTATTAAACAAATTCCAGGCTTCAAGGAGGAAATAAAACCATAATTTAATTCCCTGTTCTACCAGTGCATGTACAGCTTCATCTGAGTGGTGCCTTTACCTTACAGTAAAAATCCCATAGCTTCTTATATCATTAAAAACAGTATCTTTAAAATGGTTAGGAGTTTCTACTATGAGACCAGTAAGAATTTGGATCCAAAGGAAAAAGACACGAAATTTATTTTTTGATCAGCTCTAGATCTTATTGTGGGTCCCTCAACTATTTGAGATGATAAAAAAATATTTTCATCAATGAACACAAAAGATATGTTCTACCTTCTATGCCTTCTATAAAGAGTTTTTTACTAATTTTGGAAAAAATATTAGAATACTCAATACAAATATTGTTTATGGACTCCTTTATGTCACAAGGCAAACTGCCCTAGAGTGAAAGACACAACCCAACTGCAGAATAACCAATGGAAAAAGAAATTTAAAGCTTCCTACTTTATTCTTGCTGTTCTAATTTATGTTTCACCTTAGTTACTAGCTCATTGCAAGGTATAATGAGGTATTAAAATTAGGTTTTACTTGTTGGAGTAAATTAAGGTGTGATGCATTATCTTCTGTTGCATTTCTGTTTAACTAATTCTCAGACAATAAAATTCAGTAGATTTCACAGCTGTTAAGTAAGATTTGGTGAGTTTTTTCTATGTTCAGGATTATTTTAGGTGCACTCCTCTGTAACATACTCTAAACATAGCCTTTTTAAGAGCTCTTCTTCCAGTTTAGCTTTTTCAAATATAATTGGGATTCCTCCATGGATTTATTCTGCTAAGGAATGAGACATAAAATATTTTCTTGTTCTTTTTAGTGCTGTTTAATCAAAAATAGGTTTTCTGCTTTGTTTAACATTTGATATTTAGAGCAAAAATACATAATCAAATTAAGGCAACAGAAGCAAAACTTCAGTGGGGATTAAGGGCATTTTGAGATTACAGAGCAGCTGCTCACACCCATTCTAGAACTGAGACATCTGTAAATTCCCAGTAGCCTAAAAATCTGATTCTTGGAAAGATGATGGAAATTGCCTACCTGTTATCATGTACTGGAGGGACATTCTTCTAATTAACATAAGTTCCTTGATCTTCAATTTAGATCTGATTTAGACTTACAATTAACACATGAACCCTTCCAGTCGGTTGTAGCCTACATAAAATTGGGTTCAGAGAATTAGAAGCAAAAGAACTGGAAACAATGTGTAATTTTTATTACATAAAATACATTTTAATAACTTGTCAAGTTATCTTTTTTATTTTTACCTAGCTGCACAAAAAACCCCCAATCTGCTCCTTTTTAACGACTGTGTTGCTAGAGATACACTTGATAAATTCCTCTAGGGTTGAAAAAAAACAATCAAAACATTCCTCCATATAAAATGTACAAAATAATCAGGGATAACATTCAGCGTGGCAGAGTACAAGGCATCTCATCTCCCTCTGGTTAAGACTCTTCCTCTTTGAATAGACAACCTCAAAAATTTTCTATACTTAATATTTCCATTCAGAATTTGGGGCTTCTTATTTTTTGTGTATTCAGCCAGCAGAACAGTCAACTTTATTCACAGATGTGTTTTGCTACTTTATACCTTCTAATTAGCATTGTATGGAAAGACTCTATTGGTCCTACCTAATGTCTAAACATAATTATGGCCTTTGAGTTTATAACCTCTAACAAATACTTTATTCTGTTTGGAAATCCCTAGTTCACTGTGTTTGAATTGCAGTTGCTATTAGAATATGAGGAATATCAGTCTTACAGGCAGAGGTGATAAAACTGGAAACTGATTAGTGTTGGTTTAAGTAAACAAGTCAAGAAATTTGCTCAAGAGATTCGCTTTCATGTACTTTAAATGCTTTAATTTCTAAACGCGCTGTCAATATTCACCTATCTCAGAGGTTTGAAAGTGAAAATGAAGTTTTAGTTTGGAATCCAGTGCTTAGTAAGAAAAAGATATCAAAGTTAACTGCTCTTATTTGCTATCAATATCCTAGTAGAATATCTGAAGAAATAGGCTAATTTTCAATTATTGTTACTGAAATATGATATTAATAACATAACATACAAAATATGTGTATATTAATATTGATGACAAATCAAAGTCATAATCTAAGAGCTTCCTTTCCCAACTTTGAAGTGTTTTACTTATATTATATTAGTTTCCTTCTCTAAAGATGTTTTGTTACCTGAATGGCAGACGTCTCCTGCTCACACAGTTTCTTTATAAACCCAAAACTTACATGGATTAGTGTACCTTAAGAAACACAGGGGGATCATTCCAACTCATTAACCTTTGAATTTAATTTTCAGTATGTTATATTCAGAATTAAATTCAATTATCTTTTCAGTTAAACAGTTTCTGACTTATGCATTAGATATTATTAACCAGTTTGTATTGGATGAATTTAAGTTAATAAAGTTATTAGAAAGGTCCTTAGGAAAAAAAAATAGTTTTCCAAAGTTTCTCACAAAGTTTTGGAAACAGAGCACTAGCCCAACAACCTGTCATCTGTTCCATTTCAAATTCTTTGCCTAAATACCTTAATGTATGGGATTTATTTTTATTTAAGATACTTTGATTGGTGAACAAGAGCACAGTAAATGGCTTTAGTGTACACATTCATTTTTCTTCTTTGACATATGAAATACAAAGCAGGTCACTCTAATTAATCAAACTTTTAGGATACTGGGTGGGGTTTTGTTTTCTTTCTTTTTAAATGTTTTAGTTCTCTCCTTTCTAAGTAACTTCTCCTGATGTTCTCTCCTCTGGCAGCATAAAGTGCAATTTACATTCTTTGAGTTACAAAACTGATTAGAAAATCATATTAGTCATCTTCTCTTGAAGAATAAGTGCAGAAAGTCTGAAATCTCTATAAAGTACAGTCTACAATGTTTGGTTTTGCCTTGATTAACTAAGGATATTGGTGATACATATTGAATCACAGCCACGTTTAATAATGAATTTACGTGGACTGAATTCTACTGATTCAATGACGTGTATTTATCCACCTAATAAAGCTGTTCATTTGATAAAGTTACTGAAATTTTAAAACAACTACTGTGGTCTGTAGAGATTATGTTATAATAACCTGATACAGTGACAACAGAAAAAAAGGAAACATACACACACACACAAATTAATACAAATATAAAATCAGTTTGAATGACAGCTATTTCTGTATCTACCAGAGAAAGTCTCAATGGACATAAAACTTTGCACCACCTTGACAAATAAAAGAAAGAGCTTTTAGGAAAGAATGGGGTCAGCTTGCCCAGTGCGACTTTATTTTCTAGCAAACAGCCTTAACTATGTGGAAACTTAGCCATCTGCTTTTCATACATGTCTGGTTTCTCTCATGCAGTTCAGCTTTTTTGTGACAGTATTGCTAGCAAAAAAAGATACATAAATCATGTCCTTGATTTATTGGTACTACAAAGCCCACACAGTGTCTTACGCCTTCCATATTCCTTTCCTGATAAAAGGTATGATCCATTCATTATAAAGACAAGACTATAGGGAGAAATATTCTGGCAATGTAGTTTGTCTTAACATGGACTGCAACACAGTTGCAGTCTGAAAGGCTGCATTTTCCCTGCGAGCTACTGCATCTTATCCAAATTCCAAGTAATCTGAGAGAAATCCACTAGTACTTTGCAGTAAATTCAATTGTTAGTACACCATTAAACCTTGCATTATTTTCTTAATGTATGGCAATTACAGGAAGTTCTGTTCTAAATAACACAATTTAATGCACTGTGAACACTGAGAGTTCAATAGTCCTAAAAGTTTCCAGAAACACATTTTTGTGTTTTTTTAAATAGCTGGAACTTAAAACCAAGCAACTAAACAAAACAAACAAAACCACCAAAATATCCAGACCAAGGAAGAACACCTCATTGCATATATATTTTTATATTTATCATTGCTTTAGTTTTTGTAAATTATTAAAATTATTTATAACTTCCAATTGCCAGATACTTCTGATTTTCTATAACATAGAATTTAGAACCAAGAGCTTACCATATACTCAGTCCCAGTCCAGGTGTAATTATGCTTTTTTGCTCTGTTTTCTGTGAAAGTCAATATGAGATCTTTGATTTTCATGTTACTTAAAATCCTGATCTCCAAGAGTTTTTACTTTAAAATTCTGCTCCTCAGAAGTGTTCATATATTTTTGTGGAAGTTGTCTTATATGTTTTTGTGAGGTTTTTTTCAGGCTCCTGTGTTATTGGTGGTGACATCTATGAGGGTACTAGACAAAGCTCTTGAAGCAGTGTTGTAAATTCCTTGGGTTTCCCAGTTCAGTGTGTTGGACTTTTAGCTACAGCGCTCAGCAAGGTGATGCAGAATCACATCATACATGGAAGATTTCCAGAGATAATATTGTGACTCCAGTACCATGTCTACCGTTTTAGCCAGATAGAAGCTAATCTGCCTCTTTGTTATTTTGCCAGCTAGGCATGAAACAAAATGAGTTGCTCGGTCAATTTGCAGGACACCAGGGCTAAACCTCTTTCGGGAGTCGGCATGCTTGCACGGAGTTAACGCAGCGAGAGCCAGTAGATGCCGCTCAAGGCTACTTAGCGGAGGCCGCCGCTGTGCGGGACAAAGACGCCTTCCCGCTGCTGCCCCATCTCCAGCTCTTAACGCATCCGAGCCCGCTGCAGATGCTGGAATCTGATGCCTCGACATATGCAAACCACTTGTCTTTCTGCAGATGAATCTCAGCTAAACATCTTATCAAACTAGAGTTCAAAACACCTTCATTTTCATCCAGGTCTACACCTTAGAGGCTTATGTATATCTTAGTGATGTAAGGTTAATTCTTCGTGGACTCATTAGATGTTAGTATTTTTTCTTGTGCTACTTAACTGACTTCTGTGATAGTGTATGTGGTCCTGTCATATGCCTCATTTCTGGAAAAGCCCATGTTGTGGAAAGGAAGATTAGGTATTAAGTTTTAAGAATAAAAGCAGGAGCTGGAAAGATGAAAAATAAGAGTTTGCTGCTCTAATGAGGAAAAACTCACCAAAATCATAAGTCAGAGGTAAAAGTTCCTGTATAGAAAAGTGTAAGCTGCTATGATTATAAGGAGATGGATTTACAAATACAAGGGGGGAAAAGAGACCATGTGGTAGGAACAAAAAAAGAGTAAGCCCAAGGGTACACAGCCTGGTCAAAGGTCCCTCTGTGCTGACATGCTGTTTCTGACAGTTGCTAATACCAAATCTTAAAAGTGCAGAGGAACAAATCAAGTGCATAGTCATGCTGCCCCAGAGTATTCTCTTCAACCATTTGTGACCCAGTGACTTTTAAAGCCAGATATACCATCAGTTGTTTCATATCTTAGATGAGGAGACAGCGTGATAGATGTCAGGATTGCTTGGATGTCCAATCAGTGTAAACCTAAAGAAAACAGTATCCCACCCAATGGTTGTATTTATTTACAGTAAAACATAAGATCTTCTGGTTTCAATTTAAGGGAGATTTGGCTCAAATGTCCATTTTGTGGTGTATGTCCCTGCAACAGACCACTGCTTGGCTGGCTCCCCTAGCAGTGTGAGATCTCATCCCTACAGCTACATAGCATTTATTCTCTCTGTCTCCTTCTCCTCTCCTCACTCTTTTTCTCTTTTTGAATGGCTAATGGCATCTGGTTATTAATCTTTGCAGGGGTGGACATTTAAGCTGAAATAACTCACCCCTTTACCACCTACTCTTGTCTTTGTATTTCTTTTCATAAGCTTGGTATTCTTGAGCTATTTGTTTTCCTCTATGAGCACTGGAGGTTTTATAGGACAATTCATATTGAGACAAGTTTTTTTTTTGTAGAAAAAGGCATTATCACCAAACTACTAAGCTTAAGCAGTCGGAGTCACATGACATTCCTGGATTTAGTTTTTGGGGGGATTGTTCGTTTGTTTATTTGTTTGCTGGTGTTTTGTTTGTTAGTTTTGTCTTGTTTGGGTTTACTTCTTTATTTATCCTTTTTAATAGGTACACATTTATTGTTGTTATTGACAAGGAATGATTTCTGTGAGAGTGATCACACAGCCCTGCCTCTGATGACATACCTTGAAAATGTAATTTGTTAAGGGAAGATTGTAAGTGTGAACAGTGTGAATAAGCAGGGAAATTGATGCTTCCAGAAAAAGTTGATACTGGTTAATGAAGTTCAGGACTTGGGTAGTCCTGTGTCTCTTGTCACTTAATACTGGTAGAAGCAATCTTGTTTCAAGTAATTTTTTAAAGTGTTGTTATATAGGCTGATAGCTCCTGAAGTCTAACGTAGGTATCTCAACATAGTTATTAAAATGATAGGGCATAAACTCTCCAGTCAGCAACTCAGTATACAGTAAGGATGCAGAGAAACATCTGCTTGCAACTTGGATATGAGAAAAACACAAAATTAAATATGGTAGATAATAGTTTCTAGTGTTCCTATCTTAAATGAAGGAATGTAATACCTCACATGGTATGTAAAAGAGGACTGTCTCAAATTGCAGAAATAAGGTATATTTTTCACTTGCTACAGAACTAGCCAATGACATGCATTACTATTTAAAGCTGAAGCTAAGACCCATGCTACATCCAGCAAGTTAATATGCATTTATATAGAGATAAGAAGAGCTATAATTAGAAAGCACTGAAGAACAAGATTTGCAAGGGAAATAAAAATCTCATGAGCATGACATGAGATTTGGCAAAGATTTCACTAAGGAATATGATTCTCTGCCCTTTGCAATGTCTTTTTAACTTTCCTATGAAGTATTTTCAGCTGTTAAAATGCCTGTATTTGTGCTACAGGAATAATAGTTTTGACTGAGAGGGGGAAGTCTTATTAAAAGAAAAATAAAGAGTTTTATATAGAGAAAGTAAATGTGAAAAAGACAACATCCCAGGTGAGACTCTCTAATTTAAATAAAAATGTTATGTTACTTCTCAAGTGATAAGGAGGACAATATCATTACACAGTTTATTTTCATTTGCATTTCATAAAAAAATTAATCAGAATATAAATTTGTTAAAGTGTTTTCTAATCTGGTTTAAGGTACATCAGTGTGAAGTCACCTTCAGTAAAAGAAACATCAGCTAAGGGCATAAATAATCTTTTCTTACTGAGCTTTACTTACACATTATAGATGCTTATTTCTTTGATGTTGATGGGAGCACCTTGATTTTTACTTTCTGAATGGAATGTATAGAAATTCACTTTTTTTTTTTTCCCCCCCTAAATGAATATGAATATGGAGAACTATCCAGCTTGGCTGTGGGAGATTTTAATTCTTTTTTCTTTTGCACACAATTCACATTTCCATAAAGGAATAAGACCTCCAAAGCTGTAAATAATTTTTCTTCCCATCGTAAAAACCAGATCACTTATTTAAGACCATCCTGTAGCATAGGAAAGCATGATGGTTCCAGGCAAACCTATATACCGGTGACTGCACTAATTTTTTCTACATCAGCTGAACTTTCAGTCATCCACTTTTCTGGAAATGCTTAAACAGGGGCTTCCAGTTTATACATAGTTACAAAGAGGAACTTTAGATTATATACATGTTTTAAGTGGGAGCTAAATTTCACCCTTTGCTTGTGATAACCTTCACCCTTCTAATTAGTTTAAATATTGTTTGAGCCATATATTTCCATAAAGTCTCTTAGTAACTTTATTACTTTGTGCATGTATATGCTTTCATCTTTATTATATTGATTTTTCAAGTCCACACAAAAACCTTTCTGAAATTTGTCATACTCTTGTTATGGAATGAACATAATATTATAAAACAAGGTCAGGAGCACTTAAAAATTCTACACTGACTTGAATATAACCACTGCAATACCTCCACACCCATATCTAATTGTATGATATTATGAAGAAGACTGCTCAGGAAAATGTGCAGTATAAAGCATATTTATCCCTGTACTGATAGACTATTTGTCTACATTGCTGCAAATGAATTTTGCTGACAGCAAGGAATCTTTAGCATGTCCTCAATTAGTTCTTAATAACTAAATGCTGTACTAAAGATGTTAAAAATATCATTTTCTGTAGAAAAAAAAGACATAAGAAAAAATAATAAGAAAAAAAGGATAAAAGTTTGATATTGTAAATATGTCAGTAGAGAAAATTACATCCAAATCCATTGGAGTATAAATAACTGAAAAAAAATAATTTCACTGGCTTATTGTGAAAGAGAAGTACTCAGACAAGTACCTCTTTTCACCATGGCATTCTTTCCCTGGTGCCATAAATAGAACTTAGAACAAGAAATACCTTTAAGGGCCTATCTGAAGGCCACACTGCTATAGTGTAAAGCAATATTACAGACACCTAACAAGGATGTGGACAAAACAGAATGCAAAGCTTGGAAATAATAGCTCAAGCCCCAAAAGCATAAGAGATATACTATTTCCATTTGTGGACCTCACTTACTTGAGAGATGCAGCGATCCAAGGACACCTCTATATGATTTAGAGATATTGTGAATATTATTCTGAACTGAGTCTGGAGAACAGGTTTAAGTGATTTTTCAGCATCTCAGCTTCTCCATCTGTTCAAATTGTGATCATGATATTTATATATGACTCAAAAGATGTTAAGAGACCTAGATCACTGAAGTGCAAAACACTTTAAAAACTGTAGATAAGGTTGCTCTATAATTTTATGGTAGTTCCAAGGAAAATAGATTTACTATTATAAGGTCTTAGAAAAGTGAGGCAAACAAAGGTAGGCATACGAAAATTGCTTTTATATTATTAGAAAAATTGTTTTAAAAATAATTTGAAAGTATCCATGTTTTGATAATCAAGGTCACTTTTACCTTAATTAAAAATATTTGCAGACAGTTAAAAAGTTCAAGGCAATATTCAACTCCATTTGGATGTTTCCATATCTTTAGAGTTACTATCTCTATTTTCACAGTAGTTTGGACATTTGTAATAATCACATTGTATCATAATTCAGCATCTTTACATGGAAAACTTATGGGAAGAGTGTTTTAGTGTTTTGAAAGAGAATGAAAAGAACACCATTGACACAACAGGTCAGGATAGCTTTTTCATGGAAAGTGAAAGGCTCACCTACAACTTTTAAGTGATGTCTTTGGGGACCTGTTAATATTCACTGTAAAAATAGTCAAAGCAGATTGGAAAAGCATATAGGACTGAAGGGAACAAAGCCCATGAAGAAGTGACCCCTGTAAGTGAATAAGCATATGGTTTCACACTGGGATCTGACTGAGAGGGATCAACCAGCAGGAGCAGTGACAATTTAGTACTGCTCAGAAATGCAGGATTGTGCAGACAGAGAGACATTAGGTATTGGCATCAATCAAGAACACAAACCACTATGAATGCTGGAGTTAAGCATTCTGACATTGCACAAATGTATTAAGAGTAGAAGAATCAGGTAGGTCATTGTGCTCAGTCCCCCACAATCAGCAAAAATTTTTAGTTCAGGTAAGTCTAGAGAACTTTTGAGTTTTCTGAAGATCAGACATCTCTCTTGAGACCCTTGCTGTTGTATGACTAGTTTATTGTGTCTCTCAGCTACTAATTTTCAGTGAAGGGTTGTTTTTATTCTGAATAGTTCCCCAGCCTAGACAGGGTTACCTATGGACTGAATTGATAAATGACATCGATGTAGCTAGAGAGACACCCTATCAAAAAACCTATTTTCCTGCAAGTTGATCCTTTAAGAGAGGTGATGGAACCTCTGACACTTGAGATATTTAAAACTGCACTGAACAACATACAAAGCAGAATATTCAAAAGAGCAATACTATCCTAATAGATAAATTGAGCAAGTGATCTATTAAATCTCTTTAACCTTCACTCCCATCTGATAGATTTTTAAAAGAAAATTCCATATCTCCAGGTTCCAATTGAAAGAAACATTGTACTGGAAAAGATCTCTTTTATTACTGAATCTAGTTTCCTGCTCCTACAGGCAACAAAATGAAACCCATCAATTGCTCTCTATCATAGGATAAATGTTAACACATCTGGGAAGGAGACTTGTCAAATTTCTATCTTGCCTGAGACTAGTGGTATTTATACAAGAAATCTTTTAGAAAAAGTTTGTCAAACCAACCTAACAAGTTTTAGATCTTGGAAACCTTCACAAAAAGCCTCATATAGTATCAGTGTTCATTAGTGCCTACTTCTACTACGCTGTATGGAAGAAGCAAAAATATGGCTGGAAAAATATAGATCATAGATTCTGCTGAGATTTCACCATCCAAATTTCATCCATGGCAATAGCAACCATTATTGGGTAACTATAGGTAAATCTCTTAATATTTTCTTTCACACATGAAATATACTGAGCAGCACTTTAAAATGGTAACCAGATCATCGAATTCTCTGTGCTTGCTGAGAGTGACCTTGCTAAGGAGATACTGCCACATAGCTTTCAGGGAGCATATCAGCACAATATCACTAAATACTCAAACCTGGACTGTTATGCTGATTGTTTTAAATGTAGATATTATTATAAATTCCTACTTTTTTCCACTTCAAAAGAACCAAAACACACACAGTCTTTGAAATCAAGACAATGATGAGACCGAATTTAAACCCATACTGCCTGCTCTTTGCTCACAGCCAGTTAGGGGCCCCAGTGGGTCTCAAACAAAAATCAAATGCTTGCCACTTAATCTTGAATTTTGATCTCTCTACAGACATACAAGGAGGTGGGCAAAACCCAAGCAAGCCATAATGTCATAAAGAAGATTATTACATGTTAGGAATCTGCATATTTCTTGTATCTTGTAAGCTAAATAGCACTTCCTACTTCTTAAAAAAATGGGTTCTGACATTATTACTTTGATTAAATCTGAATATTTTTCCACAAGAAAACCAATTTTAATTCATAAGACTGTAAGTAAAACTAGAAAACTTGATTGATTCCATCTTTTTTTTTTTGCTTACTAAGGCATCTCTAGAAGTCAGTCTTTAGCAGTAAAATGAATACTACCATTGACACAAAGTTAATATTTCAATGGTATCTAAAGATAATGGATATAAAACCAATATTCCATGTATGTTGCTTGTTTTCTTGTTTTTATGTTCTTAGCATCATCAAGTCAAAAAGTTGCCATTGTGGTTTTGTTACCATCATACATTGTTCATGCTCAATACACTAACTCAAAACAGCTTTTTTGTTTTTATTCTGGCAGCCACAGCACACGGAAATATCTTGCATGTTCTAATCTACTCCATATCTCAAAATGCATATGCATTTTTTTACAATATAAAGCAGTATTTATTCTAATTTATTTGAAATCAAGATAATGAGTAAATGTCAGTTGTGAAACATTTCAGTTTGACTGTGACCTAAGTCACAGAACAAATCAAGAAATATTTTGGTCCAAGTCTGACACTGTGACACTTAAAAAAAAAAAAAAAGAAAATAGCTTGGCTTAATTGAGCTGGAAGTGTCTGAAAGAGAATACAGTAACTTCAGTCTTGTACTTTTATATTTTGTGATAGAAATAGCTTATTGAGAAAATCTAGCTTGAAACACATTTACTGTTTCCCTTGGTGAATTTACAGAATGAATAAATATGTTTTGGTTCTTTTTTTAATAACTTCTCTTTATTTTAGTATGGCCTTTTTTTTTCTTATTTTTCTCTCACACTGTACTTATTATTGCTATTGCCACCAGAGCCAAAGGCAACAGATATTCATGCATTAGTTATTACACTTATTAAAAAATAATGTCTCCTAAGCACATACATTTTGACAGATTTCCTTGTACACTCAACTCATCATTATGGAATCATTTATGTCCTATGAATTTTGAATCTGCCCTGGGTGATTCTATCAGCAGATTTAGTTTGTGATACTGCTTCATAGGATAGAATTATTATGAATAAAATGAAAAAAATTGAAGTGTTAAAATATATTGGGTTCTGAAACCTATTGAAAATATCATATGGATTTAACACATAGTTAGGTGTTAAATGGTGTAAAAAATATCTCAGCAATAATCTGGTTACTTTTTAGTACCTCATTATTGTCACACAGGAGACTAAGCTAAACAATGAAGAAATACAATGCCTAATAGATTTCAGAAAGATTTTCAATCCATTTTTTCTTGCTACAGTTACTGATGGTATTATTCTAACAAATACAACAAATTACTGAAAATAACATGAAAAACATGGCTACTGAAAAGATGTATAACGAGACAAGGAGCAGATGTTTAATTCTTTATCCCTTAACTGGACTGTAGTTCAGAAGTGATATCATAATCTCTGAATCTTTTTTTTTTTTAAATTGCATCCAAACACAGCACACAATCACTGAGAAATGCAGTCATAAAGCGGGTTTTTAAAGATCAATTTTAAATCTTATTTTGGATAAGATGATGCAAGTGGGACTCACTGTGTATCTTTTTCATGGGATTTGTATCTTTTACAGAGATTAAAAGAAAAATATTCTAGACTGTTTACTGATTCTTCAAAACTTGACAAAAAGTATTCAGAAGAAGGATTTACTATGCATTTTAATGAGATAAGGCTGAAGCAATATGGGATTTTTGGAAAGCAAACCTATTTCTGCTGGTAACCTACAAGATGTGTCTTCTAGGCTGTTTCATTTGTGTGGAAGGTAGTGTGGGAAGAGAATGATTTTGTCCTACTAGTGCCTTGGTTTTTTAAGTTCCCATAATCATCTATTTATTTATGCAGTTTTCATTCTGCTGTTCTTTATATGAAAAAAAATAATCAAAGAAATTATAGAGAGACTGTCGAAGTTTTTTATCACTTTTCAAGCAAATAAACAACAGTTTTATCATCTTTTCCTGCATTATTTCATCACTGTGAATCAGCTTTCCTAAAAGGTGATTATAATGACATTTTTATGAAATTGCTTTAAAATTATGATTGATATTTTATGACCAGCATAAATCAAAACAATATTCTGTGAGGCCAACTAGTTATTTTCTTTGCTTGATTGGTTAATTTGGATAGAAAGCATAATTTTATGAAGAAATTCAAAGTTGCATTACATGTGCATACTGAAACATGAAGAAAATGTAGAGTGCTGTCCTGGGTTACAGTGTATTCATGCAAAATTAAGTATAAAGAGAGCAGATAAGAATAAAACTAGTGAATTTAAATAAAACCATTTCAAGTCTTGGTGATGGCTGGTGTGTTCTTGCTGTTATCAGGACATTTGAAGAACAATCGGTAGAACCAGAATAATCAAATAATTCCCGTGATATTTATGCTCAATTCAAAGACACCATGTAAGTAACTTCTTAGTTGCACCATTTTATTTATTTGTGTTTTGTCTTTACAGCTTGAATTTTTATGCAATTTTGACAATTTTATTGAATGAAATACCTAAACTCTTATTTTTATCTTGAGTGATTCTTATTCAAGAACACCTACCTGAGTCTGAGGAAGGGAGTAAATACCCTTTCAAGGTGCTTAGAGTAGAGGGTCCAAGAACCTCAGCTATGGAATTTAGGTGCCTGAGTCATTTCTAGAATCTAATACTTCCTTGCCTACGAAGGGTCTGGTGTCAGCAATGAAACCAGAAATAGTGCATGCAGGAGAATATTTTGCAAGACCACATAGCACGACACAAACCCTCTTAATCTACCTTGCCCCTGCTCCAAGGCTGTGTTCATTCAAGGCTGCAAAACAGAACCTCTGAATTACGTCAGAATGATTTGCAGCTGGCAGAGAGGCACGATCACTGCTGGCTGGAGGCACCAAATGAATTTTCATTTCTGTCAAAGTACATATTACACTGAGAAACTAAAAACTCAGTACACTAGATTGGTGCATATTTGATGCCTTTTTCTTTAGTTCTCAAATGAATAATTTATAAACATATAACAGAAATATATTTTTTAGGTTCATAACTTAAAATTCAGAATTTGGTTTGAAAAAAACCAAAAACAGCTAAAAGGTTGAACTGAGTGGTTTTGGTGTGCACAGATTGTAATTATTCAGCAAATCACCTGGGACATAAAGTCTGAATTGTCATTTCTAGTGGGGATTCAAGAAATTTTCTGGATGAGCTATGAAGTCAGAAATACAAAGACAGAGATCTGAAGCTGCAGTTCTGTATACAAGCTTAAGAAAAAGAAATCATATTACATATTCATTTTCCTGTGCCATTGCATTAAAACTTGTAATAGCCTGATATAATCATAGGTAGTGCCTGACACTTAAACACACAGAGGGGTATATAAAAAAAATAATCTGTGTTTGTGAACTCAGGACTTAGTTATGGGTATGAAATAAAAAGAATATTCCATAGTTCTATTGTGATCCATGATGGTAGCTCAGCTATTGTTGCTAATCGCACTAAATGTCTATGAGGCTTCCACAAATATTTAGATAGAAGGATGAATCCTCATGAGGAAAGAGTCAAACCCCTGCCTTGAACATAATTTTGGCTTGCAACTTTATGGTGCTTTCCCAGCTACTGGGTTTAATGTTTATATTCATTACTGTAACTGAAAACAAGAGCTGGTTTCGTTTGTAACTGCTTGGTGGAAATGTTAATAAAATGCTGAACTGCAGAAAGGGCTTCTAAACTGACCACCAGAGGACGTATGTAGAGACTGGGAATCCAGCATTCTTAAACACAAATCATAGGGGTGAAATTTTGACCCCTATGAACATAAAAGTTTGAGGAACTTCAATGAAACCAGGATTCATGGTAAATCTCAGAAAGTAGGTACCCAAGATTAAAAGTGCCCAAACTAAGAGGTCCCTTTGGAAAACCAGCATTTGAATGACATACTAGAATGCACACAAGGAGTCATTGTCAGAACTGAGTTTAACTCATGATTTCCTGGCTCTCACTGATTGAAATTACTTTTTAGAACTGGCTAGCATAGCAATAAAAGCACTATGATTTGCACTGCAATCATTTCTGACACTGTGTTCAACTTTATAAAATATATTCCTTGGGGGTGAAATTAATGAGCAACACATAAAGACTGGTTATTCACACCTTATGCAGCTGCACTTACAAGAGGTTTGGGAAAGGTGAAATCCAGCCTCAATACAAGACCATGATGTGCTGTGCCCAAAAGTCAGGGGGTTGTGGCTTTCATTTAACCTTATAGGCTGGAATAATACCTGCTGAATTTCTGTGTGTTCTTCATAAGGATTCCAAGTGACTTGATCTTGATCTGACATTTGCAGCTCTTTTCCTAGCCTATTCCTAAATGCTTTGCCACAACTCATTTTGATGCATCATCAGGCCTTCTTCCATGGCTTTCATACAGAAGGAATACATTCCTTCTTCTCATAAGTACTTTAGCAACAGTTTCTGTGTAGGATTTACTTATTGCACTTCTGTGAGATTAATGACTTCAGGGAAATTATGGAAAAGCCCACAGAAAATGGTTTAAAAAGATTCCTCTGGCATTATCTATGTTGTATAGATAATAATGAGCTTTCATACAGTGTATATCCTATCACTGACAGACCAACCATTAGCATACATAAGGCTTATCAGTTAAATGTGAGCTGTGGAGAACAATCAAGTGTGAAGGAAGAGTAGCATACAGACGTGGTTACCTGCTCTGTTTTTGCACTCCATGTTCCGTGTTGCACTTTAGACAGACAGACTGAATTTTTATCAAAGAAATGGAAAAAAAACTACACCATAAGAATCTGTGTTGAGATGGGGATAGGAATCAAATGAGACCTAATATGTCCTTCTCTTTGGTTATTCCTTTTCCACCATGCAGGTGAAGAGATATATTGCATGATAAGTTGTAATATCACTGATTCTCAAATTATTTGAAAGAATTTTGTTAATTAGCATTAATTTTTCAGATGTTGCCGTCTTTCTTATGAAAGACACAAAATTCTATTCATCAGGAGTCTTCCGTGGTCTAATTATCAATTTTATTACACCAAAATTTCTTCCAGAAGTCAATAGGATTTGGACTGCAGAAAGACTGGAAATTAGCTACAGAGCTTAGCAGTACACTAGAATCCCTGGATTGTATACGCATTAAGGTGCAATAGCGCTACGAAAAACCTGCTTTAAATTTAAATTTTGCTATGCTAATCTCAAATGAAGTACTCTCTTACTCACAAGTCACATTTTTTGTATTTCTAAGTAGTCTTCTGTGATGATATCTGTGTCAGGTTTCCTGTATGGTAAGACAGCATTTATAGCATATCTAAATGATATTTTGCAGTTAGCTCGATGTCATATAAACAGGGATACCCCATTTCAAAGACCAGGCTAAACATTTGTGTTAGCTCATCTCCAACACTACTAAAACACTTCAGTACTATAGTAATTACAGTAACTTGCAGTACAAGAGTATTTTGGAATGGAGAGCAGAATGTGATCATGTCAGCAGACCAGCGTCGGCATGCCCAGTGGTGTTAATTAGGGTGGGAGATCCTATCTTCTTAACACTGCAGAAGAAGATAAGGAAATATTTTTAACAGAGGAAACTGAGAATCCCAAGCTTGTCGGAAGTAAGAACTATACAGGATATTATTACTAAGACATTATTAATGAGAAAATAGGTTTAATGTATCGGTCTTGAAGAGAATTGCACCATACTTTCTTACTATCCTCCTTACAGACTCCTTAGGTGAACTCCTAAAAATACCTAAAGGTAATACAAACATCCTCTGAGTGTCATTTGATTCCAAAGAAAGACACCTTGACGACAGATTTAGAAATATAGTTCTAGAAAAGTATTTGCTTCAACTCACAAATGGGGATGGCTTTTTTTAAAATCCCTCTTGGATCACCCTACCTACTGCATTTAATAGTAGACTCTTATGGTAGTATAAAAAAGACAAAGTATTTAGGACTTCCTGTTTTAACCACATTGCAAAATAATCACTGTTCAGTTAAGCATGTGCTCTCATTGCTTTATCAGAAAGATTAAATTGTGTTTTCTGTGTATTTTCATGACTTATTTGTAGCAAACATAAACAACCCTCCTCAAAAGTTATTAGTTTAAGGTAGCCTTTTAAAAATCACCAAAATAAGATAGACCATCAGACCAAAAAAATTAAATCCCCGAAAACCTAGAAGGGAGCTGCTTGAAGAAATGATTTAGGCCTTTTCTAATTGTCAGTTTCTATAAAAAACAGGTGAAATAATTTTCCTGCCTTTTTGACAATTCTTCTGTAATACATATCCATTTAAGTTTTATTCAACAGGTGTATTCAGCTTTGGACCACCAAAGCTATTTTGCAATAACTGAATTTCATTTTTACCATGTCAGTTATTAATTTGCTCTGTTATTTGTCTGGTTTTCTTTATGCACTGCTTTGGAAAAAAGATATGTACAAGTGGCACGGAAATGTGTATGTTACTTGGCTCACCAAAAAGAAACAGTAGGAATTACATACAATCTTAAAACTAATTTCTTGTTTTCACAGGAGAAGGACAGCTCTTTCAAGAGGTTACTATACAATGTGACCTTTTTGCGTCTTACAATTTTTCAATTAGATTTTGACTCTGAGCAGATCTTAAAAGAGAATTATTGATAAAAAAAGGTCTTATAAGCAGAGAAATGAGGTTGAGGTCTCACATGGTCCCACATCCAAAGGTTTTATTCATGTAAGTGCATAAAGAAAATAGATTTGAAAGTGTTTGAGATTGAAAAACAGAGAACAATTTATCTAATGGTGTTGTAGTTATGTTTATTTATTGATTATATTGATTTTTTTTGTCATCAGCTGTGAAACAAGCCATGTTCCTGAATCAGCTTCCTCAGCAATAATTCTTGCGAAAAAACACTTGCATTAAAGTAAGTATTCCCAACAAAGAGAGTTCTTGTGGCACACTCTATTTCTGTTAGCCACATTTTGGAGATGACTACATATTATATTTCTCCTGACAGTGAAAATTGTCTAATGGTAACAGTTCAAACTATTAAAGAGAAGTAGAATATGAATGCTTTTTTCTTTCCTTCCCTGCCTTCCTAGAAGACAGAAAAGAAGACTTGACAGAGAAAATATCTCAAATTGTTGCGATCCAATCGTATTTTTGCTGACTGTAAAAACTTCTACCTTCTGAAAAGTCAATTGGACTTGACAGAGTACAAGTCTGAAACAGATTTAGATTTCAGATTATAAATTCTCTTTGTAAGGACTCCCAGTGTACAAATTTCACAAGTGGACCTACATCACAGCTGAGACTGTTACAGCACTGATGGAGTTCTCAATAGCTGCAAGTACAGTGGGTTATTATTTTTGTTTATAACATACCAGTACCACTTGATGGCTTTGATGGCTTTGGACCTAAAATATCTGCAATTCTAACTTGCTGGTTCCCATAATAATCTGATACAGTAAGACTGGCCATATATTTTCTGCGTATTCATTTTTGTGAGTGTGTATTTAGCTATTATTCTAGGTGTTTCCTAGGTTACTGTGTTTTCCACAGTAGTCTCTGGTTTCTGCAGAAGCTCTGTGTTGCTTGGACAACTGTCATGTCATGCCCAAGCAGACCCTATAATATGAATGCAGAAGATTGTTTATAGGCATCTCTTACACGTTTGAAATCTTTTATGGCTGCTCTTTATGTAAGAATTTGGGCTGTTCTTAAGAAATGTCTTTTAGATGATTATTACTAGTCAAAACTACCGCAGTGTTAAATAAGTCTATTTCTGTTACACATTTGAATGTACTGATGTTAACCAAATACTTTTGTACTGTGTGCTGCAAAAAAAACCTTAACATTCCAAAACCTGCATTTTCATTCCAAAACATGAGAGTTCTTTACCCATATGTCTTCAGAATTAATATCTGAATTTATGAATCAGACACATTTCACACAACACATCAACACATGAGATGATTCTTTTTACATCCTTTTGCTAAAGAGGTTTTCTTTGCAATTTTATTTTTCTTTATATAAAGATGAATTAGAGGTGACAGGGAGTCTATAAAAAGAATATGCCATTTATCATGATAGATTGTGTTTTATCAAAATAAATGTTGATATCCTGTTCTATAAAAGTCCATCCATTATTATCACACATTATGAATACACTAAATTTAGTATATTTCCATTTAAATAGAAACCTTCTGATATTTAAAATATAAACTCCAAGATCTTTAGTGACTTTTTCAGATAAAATTGAATATTTTTCACTGCAATCTGGCTCAATAGGATAAGCAATTGTTCTTTGCCTTTTGTGTTTCTACTCTTCAAATGCTTACACAAGGTAGTCATATATCCATGGTTGTTATTTATCTAAGGTTATCATATACCCATCGTTATTTGTTTAGATTGCACAAGCCCAACTTCAGTTCCTTTCTTAGTTGTTTTCTTTTGTCATAAGCCTGCTTTCCCATCATCTTACTCATTCTTTATGCTATACTACTGGTTGCTTCTAATTTTTTTCTTGCTCTTTAAGAAAGCTAAAATGGAACAAACCATGAAAGCTACAATTTAACAGAAATATATAGAAATGGACTGTAAACCTTCAGAATATGTAATGAAAAGGAGACAAAAATAGCTCTTGCCATCATTCAGGATTGCAGTGCACTACAGAAAATCATGTAAAAAGCTAGCTTTCTGATTAACTTCATATACGTCCTTTACTGGGTTTAATAAAAGAATCTCCTTTAGTCTTTAATGCCATGCAGCCTAGTACAGACCATATACTGTCCTTGATCCATTGCTGCAAGGTCTGGCAGAAGATTAAAATGTTTCATGCAAATGTCAAGGTGCCTGTGAAAATATGACGGCTTGCCCAGTAAGTAGTAGGATAAAATGGGGTAATTGTTGTTAGCCTTCTCTGAGTACAGTTGTTCTTAATTATGCCCAGAAATAAATCCTGCTACTTTTCAACTAAATGTAAACTATATAATAATGGAGGGGTGGAAAAATGACTCTTCAGAGTTTCACTGGGCTAGGACGTGAGTGCAAATAGGTGTAGCTTCATTTAACAGAGTTAAGTTTGGTAAACTGAGAGTCTGACCCATATGCGGATATTTCAAATAGATAAGCAAAAGGTAGTTTGAATACTGGATGTCTTTTAGAAATTGCTAAAAGGTGACATTTGGGATTACATTCAATTTCTGAACTTAATTTATAAAGTGTGTTAACTAAAGAAAGATTGTTTGGACAGAATGAGTAGGGAAGGATGATATTTATTCTTTTATTAAAGGTCAGCTGTGGGCAAGAAGGTTTCTTACTCCTGCAAATAGTGTTCAGGTGAGGATTAGGTAGTTCTTGGAAGAGAAGTGCCAAGAATCAAATTCCAAAGTGGATCACAGGAACATATTTCGCAGATCACAGACACAAACGAAAAATCTAGTGTTTGTGCTCATCTACAGAAATGCGATCCTGGAAGGAGTCAGGTCTATGTCCAAAAATGAAGTGGTAACTAGAGAAGCTTGACATTAACTTTGTGTTAGTCTGTTAAATTTACATTAATTTTTATGAATATTTGTGACTGGTCAGACACACGGCTTTGTTGGCAGCAAGTTCTTAATATGTAGATAGCAGCCCTTCCATATCAGATGTGTATTTCATTCACGTCTTGCTCACTGTGAAGTGCAGAACACATCAGCAAGTGAAAAATGTACTGCTGAAGAAATGGGGACATAGATGAAGGGGGACTGAGCAATAGCATTAATAGATTTGGCATAGGAAATATAAAATATTACCTTTATTATGCAGCAATATTCATTCCACTGTCTCAGTTTAATTTTAGTGTGGACAATTGTTCAAACCTTTGACATGTCAAGTAGAGAAGAATAGCTAGCCAAACAGCATTTGTGGTTTCAGTGCCACAATACATATTTCCTATGTACTATTTCCTATCTCTTGTTTTTCACAGTCAATTTGTGTTTAGAACATCCTTGCACACTGCCCCGGGGACATATGCACTTCAGAAATTCCTTTCTTCATGCATAACTACCTACCCAGTTCAAAACCCTGTCTTTAGCCATGGACACTATATATGACAGAGAAAAATGAAAAAATATCCACTTATTAAATGTTTCTCAAGCATTTTAGAGCATTTAAAGTGCACATTAGAAATGTCTGAACTTTGGAAGTCTAAGACTGATACTGCCTTATTTTCATTTCCTAGGAGGTACTTGTATTCTGCAAAGCTTACTAGCTTAGTATGTCCCTTGCCTTTACTTCCCTGTTTGGGAACTCCTTCCCTGGGCAGGAATCATGAACCATTTTATTTAAAGCTCCTTCCTGAACTTTTTTTTTAATGATTACTTTACATACCACAGTATGGTATGTAAATACCATGAGAGTGGTATTTTTGAGAGTAGTATTTTCGAAATACACCTCACCTTTAAAATTTTACTCACATTTTGCCAAAGCTGGATCACATCTGACAGAAACTGACAGAAAACTTTCTGCTATTATTTCTCTTTGATTACGAAACAACGGTCCTGGTAAGAAGCAATGTGCAAATAAAAGTAGAAAGTCTTGTTTTAAACGACAGGCACATATATATTCTCAACAACAACCACCAAAAAATCATGTTACTTAACACACAAGTTCACTCAAGATTCAGGATTTGTCTCAACTTTTTTGCAAACATTTTCTGCATCTCTCCTAGTGAATATTGCCATTGCTGAGTACTATAGCACTAGGTTCCTTTGGTGATTTATATACTGTGCCGAAAATGCATTTTATTGCTTTGCTTCTTCATTTCACTGGCGGGTTCTTCTTGCACTACAGGAAAAAACATCAGGACTGTTTTGTAAAAATCCTGAGATGAACTTCAATAATATCCACCCTGCTTGGAGAAACAGCCTAGTTTGAGACAGTTTGGGTCAATGTGTAGAAAAGATTTTGTCACTGGAATACTACTGATGTCAAACTCCTCGTATCTTCTTCCTCTTTCTCTTTCTCTCACGTCTCTCACACACATTTAAAATTTGATCTTTATCTCTTTCCATTTATCCAGAATACCATTTTATTTAGAAAGTAGACAAACATTCTTTAAATTTTTTTAAATTTGAAGCCCAGATTATATGATAACATAGTGAAGTCTGCCATTTATGCATTACAAGAGAAAAAGCTATATTTATTTTGGGATTTGCCTTCTTTCGATTAATCACGTGTTCTCTTTTCATCAGTTACAGGAAAAGGGGAAATAAATTAAAACATCTTTAAATACTAGTTTTCCTTTCCCTTATCTTATTTATCTACTCACTAAATTTGGCCTGATTTTTTAGAGCTGTTTTTTATATAAGTGTTTTCCAGTGATTAATTTTCCTGTCAGTCTATCTTTGACCGTGTTATCATTAAAATGGTGCAGCTCTCATTACTCAGTCACAATCATCTTCCTCCAAAGCTCAAAAGTGAGTGACCAACATTCTTCTTCAAGTTTTTGTGTTTTCATTAGACCACATTCCTGCTCCTCTGAAATCTGTCAAGACTTCAGGTAATGGACTCATGACCTGTACATAAAGTAATATTCACACCTATATTGCAGTCCTGAAAACAAATGTGGTCTGTCAGAGAGCGGCAATTGGATCATCAGTGCTTTCATTCTCAGGTAGAAAATATCTGCTATTATTTGGCAGCTGACAGTGAAATGGGCTCTTTGTGTGAAGTGCGTTTTATGCCTTATCAAGACTGCTAATTCAATTTTAGGAAAAAAAAAAATCAAAGAGACTTTAATTGGGAGGCAAGAAAGCAACCACTGTAATATATTTTGTAACCTTTACAACAACAGAGAAAACATTCATAGGTTACTCTTGGAGCAGAGTCCCATGGAAATAAATAATTGTTTGTTCACATACATTAATAAGATTCAAAGAGACATTGATTTATTAAATGAAGGGTCATTAGCAGTGGAGGCAAAGGCTAAGCAAGCTTGCATGGAAAGACTTACTCTAAAAGATGACACTGTAGCTCTTGTTATCACTAGGATATGTAAATCAATTTAAACTGATTTACTGAAAGTTTGACTGTTTTTAAGATATGCCATTTTATACATTACTTCCAACTTTAATGAGTGCATAATTAGTATAAGTTGGCATAGTGCCATTCGTTCTAACAGAACTCTGTTGACTTACTCCGCCTTAAGATCTTGCTCATTAGCACCAGTTATCCTTGATTTGCTGTAATAATATTAATACAAGCCTGTTAGGAAATTTTTTTAAGGACAAATATTTAGAGAGTCATTGATACCCTGCTTCTCATAATGTCTATGGAAATGTAGGTTGTCTAGAAGTAATGTGTCCTGAAAATGAGAGTAGTTGTCCAGCTGGTGGGAAATTCCAGTGGGTAACAATACCTTTTACTTGTCCAAAAATATTTAAAAGAATCAAAATGTTACATTAAGAAAACATTTAGAAACTTTCAACAAATAGTTTATCTCTTGAATATATTAATTTAACTTCATATCATTTGCTTTCATAAAATTGCATTTGCATTATTTTTGTTTGTGCCTTGCTATGATCTACCTAGAGGGTAAATTAGGTCCCTCTTCAGGCAGAAGTTATTTTTCAGAGGTATTATTTTCCATAAGGAAAATAAGCTTATTTGTTAAGGAATATTGTGCCAGTGTGAAGTAGAAGAGGAACAAAACCCAAGGAGGAAAGCCAGCTGATGGTTTCTTAGATTTACTCATACATACTTACATAAAAATACATTCCTGCTACATAGATTAATTTTATTATTCTGAAAACAGGGTATATTATTTTATGGATGGAGCAATTACTAATATTGAATTGATAATACTGGAACATAAATACTGTAGTAACTATTTTAACTGAGTATCAGAGAGACAAGTAAAAAAATTATCTAGAATTAGAGTTATAACATATGTAACAAGAAATATAAAAAGGGTATATGGAAACCAGAGATCTGGTAAAAAAAACTATCCTGCAATGTAATTTGATATTCTGACATCAATTTTTTTTAGCAATATTTGAAAGGCTAAGGCTTTTTAATATTTTTCCCCCCTGTTTACACATTAATGTAATATTCATAATTCATGCTGGTGAGCTACATCTGGAGAGAACACATATATGTAAGTTATAAAAAGAATGGGTTTGAAAAGCACCACCGTTTTTTATTTAGATGCTGGCTGCACACTCAATTGATATACTATGAAAATATGACTCATTTAGTCCTCCAAAAGATTAGAATAATACTTAATAAAAGCCAATACATTCAAGTATATTTAAAACACTTATTGTAACAGTTGATTGTACTTAAAATAGATCTTTAAGTCAGTGGGAACATTAAAAATTTTAAAGGGCAAAAATATGTTACTACTTTGCCAGCAATTCTACATCAGAGAACAACACAGCATCTCACCATAGTGCATGCAGAAGGAATATCAAATGAAAGATGGAGGTGAGGAGGAATCAGCAGTTGGTTACACAGTACAGTGAAACTTCAAACAACTATTATTCAAAGTATTTACATTTTCAGTCAGGGGCATGCTGCCGTATTTGAACAGAGTTCATTTTTATCTGGAATGCTTTTTAGGGAAATGATAACAATAAAAGGGAATCTGATACATTCCATTTTTTTCTGATTTCTACATCCCTCTTCCTCCTTGTCAAACCTGACAGATCATCTGACATCACAGCATCAGAGTATTCAGGTTTTTTGTTTGTTTTCTCATGCAAAGCCACATTGGGGTTCCTCCCAATTAGTGGTGCTGTAGCGGGTCCCACACCAGAGGTAATCAGCAGAGATCCATCACAGCCGTCACATCTGGCCTTGTACTATACTTTTCAATATATTTCAGACATTTTTAATGTATGTTTTATACCTCAAAAAATATATACTTTGAATTTTATGAAGCTAATGGATGTAACTAATTAACCCAAAATATTAAAACATAACAAAAGCAAAAAATAAGTATTCAGAACAAATTAGGTCACCTCGTGTGTGAATGTAGTAATAGTTTGTTTTGACTTATATTGCTTTTATTGTATACTTTTAACATGCTATGTACAGTATTTCTGAATGTCTTTTAGCCTGAATCTTGCTTCAACAAAGTTGCTACAGATAGCATGAAAAGTGTCTTTGTTGTATCTTAGTTTTTCTTGGCTCTGCTGGGCACAGAATGAAAGTAAGAAGTATTTGGCCCTGTGTATCTAAGTTGTAATTTGGAAATTTCAAGTTTTGGTTTCTTCTCTGCACGCTGAGGTTTAATTTAAACCATGTCACCCACCCTGAGCAATGATGTCATATCCCTCCGTGATAGCTCTCTGAAGCTCTCTGAAGTTGCCAGTGAGTTAATGCCATTCTCTCCTCTCATAAATGTTGAGCAAGTGCAATAAAGAAAAATCTAGCACTTGTTCATGAAGAAAACTTTGTAATTTGTAGGACAAATGCCAGAGTCAATGTTTAATTCTCCATTAACATAGAATGAAAAATAATTAAAAAGTTTTCCAGAATTTAATTTTAGCTCAGTTTAGTCATATAATCATTATGGTTATTCTGGCTTCAGGCTTTCACTTACATTTTGAGGAAACTGCGTGTCTTGCTTTACAATAGCAAGTATTGTGGTTCCTCATGCTGCCTTTCAAGGCTGTCATAGATTAATAGTGAAAGAAAAGACTTTCCATGTTATCATTTTCCCTTTCTAGAACAGGATTATCCTTTATAATGGAAACTGCAGAACTATGTTCAGTATAACTTAAAATGGCTGATGAAATGGCTTCCATCACCACTTACTATTTAACAGATGTAATGACGTATGCAAACATTGATTTTCAAATGTCGTAGCAATTGTATTCTGAATTTTAATTTGAAGGACCCATTAATACTGAAAACCAAACAAAGAGATCAGTCTGTATCTACTTGATACTTCATTCCTGTATCTACAGGAATCATTCTGATATATAATCTGATACAGATGACACAGTGAGACAGAAGGGACAGAGACAGACTCTGAAGGTAGAGTAGGTACTGGTGTGGTTTAGAAGAGAACCTCCATTGGAAGATGAAAAAAACTAATGTAAAGTTGACAAATTACATCTTAGTTATAAAGCACACAGAATCAAGATTTGTGGGTCTTCCATTAGATACAATTTCTTTGTGTTAGTCTCTGTGAACTTCTCTGCATTGGAAAAATGAGATTAAAAGATTAAGGTATGCAGTATAAGTAACTTTCATGGATGGTACCGAAAGATGAACACATCACAACAAAAGGGGGACCAGCTACTTCCTGGAGTGATTTTGATTTGTGTCAACTCTAAAGATAACCTACAGCGTAGCAGAGATAAGATGACCAATTCTGAGATGGGTAGAGTCAGGTGAAATGTTTTTAAGGAGTCAAGGTTGATATTGACCATGCACAGCTTGATTTTAATTATGTTCCAAAGCTGTTGCAACATCGATAGTTTTAGCAGTCTAGAAAATTTGAAAATATTTTGGGAAACCAAATTTCCGGAGACATTTTTATATCATCTTGTTTGTGTAAAAATCTCCTACCTATGTCAAATACTTCATAAATATTTTGGATTTTTTTTTACATTTGTGCTAACATGATAAAGTGCTAAGAAGCTGGTATGTAACGCTGATGAAATTTACATATATAAATTTTATTTTTTATATACACAAGGATAAATCAATCATTATAGACCACTTTAGATAAGCCTGTCAGCTCTAAGAATGTTTCTAAAGCAGAAAATAAATATTGTGTCCTTCCTAGCTTTTTAAAATCTTGCTTACAGGTATACCACTGAAGATATTTAGGTATTGCTTTTGTTTCCTGTTGAAAAGCAATTGTTGTGCAAATTATTTTGACCTATTCCTTCTTGAATGGAAATTTCTGCATATGAACTGGCAGGTGCTAGAAATATTGTTTATAGTCTTTCCTTGCTTTGGGTTTTGCATCATTTTTTCTTCTTGTGTTATTGTATATATTACTTATCTTGGAGAAAATAATTTAAACATTTAGTTTAACTCCCACTCTTTACATTTTATTCCTAAGGAAAAAAACCCAAAACCCCCTCCAAGACTGTTTACAAATCTTTCCTGGTCCGTGTAAGTAGTATCTTTTTCACTGATACTTTTGATGGCCCTGTTTTGTTGCTTTTCTTCGAATGACTGGAAGCTTCTCTTCATTAAAACAGGATATGTCTTTCACCATTCCAATTAAATCAAATCTTTTCCACAGAAATGGCTTAGCAACTGTAAGGGTATGGGTTTCCTGGTTTATGCTCACAGCTATATTAAACAGTTTTGCAGTGGCCTAATTTTGTTCAATGAAGGCTGCATTAGTATAAATCTGCTGTTATCAAAAAAGCCACTTTCAGGGGAGCAACGCTTTATGCTAGTATAAAATTGTATAGACTACATAAGGATAGTTCAGTTCAAAATGCTCAGATTACTTCAGCACAATAAAAGAAGAACCCACAAAGGAAGAGAGAGCAGCGAGAGCATTTCTGAGAGCAGAAGGAATGTACCTGAAGGGCAGGGAAACACTTGCCCTTCCATCATCATGCTGTGATAGGAATGGTAGCAAGTTCCCTTTGTTTCAGTAACTGCTTTTCAAGAGTGATAAAACGGAGGGGAGAGTACTGTTTATGTATATGTGCGGTTTTCCTCACAGTAAAACTTGCGAATCCAATAGACAGCTTCAACTATTGGACAGATAGAAACAGAGCTATCACAAATACTAGTGTTTCATAGGATCTGTCTGTTTTGCAATGCCACGTGGAAAAGTTCCTCTAAGTTTGACCCCATTGAGGAAAAATCTCTAAGTTCCCCTCAGGCTGACACACCTATGCTGTCAGAGGGGTATCTGCCACTGTCAAGTGGGTATGTGTCTGCATCAGATTTGTAATTTAATTTCCATTTATTCACAGAATCACAGAATGTTTGACGTTGAAAGGAACCTCTGAAGGTCACCTTGTCCAAATGCATGTGCAAGCAGGGTCACTGAGAGCAGGCTGCCCAGGAATGTGTCCAGAGAGCTCGTGATGGAGATACCACAACCTATCCTGACGATCAGTGCCAGTGCTCAATCACCCTCACAGAAAAAAAGTGTTTCCTGATGTTCTGTCAGAAAAAAGACATTCCATGAGAGCATGTCTAACATATAACTATTCAGTTCAGTGCCCTTTGGGACCCAACTAATCTTCCTATGACAATTATAATTTAGTATGAATATATATATGTATATAAATGTACATGAATAAAATCACACAGAATCATGCTGAGACCATATCCTGATGTTTGAAGGCACCAGGACTGTCTGAACAGTTCTGAAAGGCATTGTAAGGTGGGGGAAGCCAAACTTGGCACTTTCTCATTCCTTACTGTTTACAGGGAACAGTCTCTGCACCCATCCCAGAAATCTCCTCCAGATTTTGATTTAGCAGAAACTATTTATTTGATTTCAAGACAAAGCCCAAGAGCTAGATAATCTGCAGAACAGTACTCAAGATCAAAGCTTTTTGGTGTATACAAACACCAAGAGTATCTGGGGAGCACTGGCTTTGAAATACAAGTTTTATTGACTCTGTTGTTCAAGAAACGATTTATTTCAATGTCCTTTTTTATCCCAGCAATATAATACTTATTGCTTTTTGTGATGTTTTAATTAATGTTCACAAATGTTATTAGATGAAGGGGAATAAATAAGGAGAAAATATTTTTTCTATTAGATAGTAGCTTGCAGAAATAAAATACCAAGCTGTCAACTGTACTTTAATATGCATCTTTATTTCCCATATTAATTTGTTTACAACATTCTGCATCCAAATACAGAATATCTATAACTTAAGTAAGTTTTCTTTTCTCTGCTGAAAATCTTTTTTTCTTCATCATGTAAATGGAAATGTTTTCATATCCTCCCCCAATATTTTATTCTGCATGCATGCATGCATGGCAGGATATTGATTCTGTATAATATATCTCCCAGAACAGTGTAACAGGCTCTGCCTGGAAATATGTATGTGCCCAGTATGCCATGAAAAAAGAATAAAGATCTCATAAGCAAAGATTTCCTTCATTGTTTTATTGGGGACAGTGGAAATGCTATTAGGGAGACATAAAACTTATTAACAAACAACATTTGTAAAAATGTAGAAACATTTACTTTTTGTATTGGTAGCCATTCCTCATCATATTTTTAACTGTATTTCTGACAAAACAATAAGAAAAAAAAGCCTGCTTCTCCTAACAGATCATTCATATTCTAATAAATAAGTTTGTATAAATCATGCATTATATCAGCAAAAGTTAGCAACTGTGATGAAGAAGGTACATGCACATTCTACCTACTTAAAAAGAATAACTATCAAATGCAACCTTTCTTGTCCTACATACTATTAACAGCTAAAATTTTGCTAATCTTTGTAAAGAATTTATTGATTTTTATTAGGATTAAATAAGAGGAAAAAACAAAGAAAAGAGGAACAGAATATCTTCTAGCTTTCTAGTCTAAATAGCAGGATACCTTTGAGAACAAAGAGGTTTATTTGTCAGTGAAGTCAGTTTCTAGGAGAATAAGGCACCTGTCCAAACTGCACAGCAGTTTTCTTTGCCACTTTGTTTTTCTTGTTTCTGTCTCATTTGTGTTCCTTATTTGTTTGCTTTTACTGCTTAAGTGAGAATGCACACCAGTTTGCACAATTTACATGTCAGGGTGGGATACGCTATATCAACACACCGTGACAACCAAGGAAATAGCAAGTAACATCTCTCGTTGTATAATCTAGAAATCAGAACTGAACGGAGACCTTTAGTGCTCTTCTTTTCTGCCTTCCTTCTGTGCAATCCCAAATCCCGTTTAACAGACTCCAAAATATCACTCAAGCAGATGACGCAGGAGATTGAAATCTATTAAATCAGGTAACATTTCGTTTTCACAGACTTCTAGATGAGTAGAGGACTCAAAAAGAAAAAAAAATACTCTTAGTCATGTATTTAACATTCGAATGTTAAATGAAAAACTGCTGCCTCTTTTAGTGAGCACATCTTGCTTCAAAGTGAAGATTTAATTTTTTTATGGGTAAATCTGTAACACTAATATTCTAACGTATGCCAAATCCTTTAGTTTTGCATAAGAACTGATTAGCATGCTGTCCCACTCATTTTTGGGTGAGCTGTGTGACATGAACTGGGTTAGGCAGTAGAGGAACACAACAAGTGGATCTCCATGAAGTTGAGTAATGAAAAGTGCAGACAGAGCAAATGCAGGCATCTGTACAGGCAAGGAGCAATCTTGCAGGCAGGTTCCTAGGAGCCTCGGTGAGTAAGACAAATGCATCTGTCCAGAGCATTCTTGCAGTGATCAAGCCTAACCACACTCCCAAGGCTGCATTAGTGTGGTGAGTTGGCACTGGCTGGACACCAGGTGCCCACCAAAGCTGCTCTACCAATGGGACAGGGCATAGAAAATACAACAAAAAGGTTATGAGTCTCGGTAAGGATGGGGAGAGATTACTCACCAATTACCATCGCAGGCAAAAATCCCTTGACTTAGTGAAATTAATTCAATTTTCTACCAATTCAATCAGCATTGTATAATGATCTTCCCCTGCTCCAGAGTGGGGTACCTTCCACAGTAGAGAGTCCTCTATGAGATTCTCTAATGTGAATCCTTCCCAGAAGTTAACTGCTCCAGCCTGGGTCCCTTCCATAGGGTTGTAGTGGGTTTGTTCATATTTTTACTTTCTGTGAGATAAGAATTAGGAGAAATGTAAAGCAGGCTCTAAACTTTAAAGAATATAAAGAAGTTTATTAACTGAAGTAAAAGAAAAAAAAGAATAATAAGAGTTAGAATAAACTTGCGAAACACTTCTCCTCCCTCCATCCTGCCCCCTCCTCCCACTTACAACATAAAGATACAAACTTGTAATTATTTCAGTCAATTTATCACCTCTATAATAGTTTTTCATCAGTTCACTTAGGGAGAGGAGTCTTTTTTGCCTATGCTGTGGAGTTTCTCCACAAGAAAGAGTCTTCTCATGGCTTTAATGTCACAGCACAACAGCTGCCCGGGGTGGTTTTCTGTTGGCATGTGTGAGTCTCTTCCCTCGACTTACAGCCTTCCCCACAACTGTTTTTGAGGGTTCAATCTTAGCTAATGGGGTATTATTTTAAGGATGAACTGTTCAAGAGCAAAGGTTCTCTTCATCTACCTCTGGGATCATCTTCATCTCTACGAACAGAGGTCTTCTTCTTCTCTGGGAGTAAAGGTCTTCACTTCATCACTATCTCTCTCTGTTCAGGCTTCTCATTGGATCACAGCTACTTCAATATTTGATTATTTCAGCACAGGCATCTTTGCTTGTGTCAGTTTGAACGTTCCACCTCCCATGCTTTCATGAAATTACAAAAGGGTTCTCTGATGTATCATAGTCCATCACCATAGCTTTACAAAAGAATTTCAGCTTTTAGGTTAGGTTTGAAGTATCTCTTCTATCTCCTCCCTCTGGGCTTCATCTCTTTCTTCTTCACTGACTTTGGTGTCACTATCATGGTGTCTTTTCACGTGCCTTTGCCTTTCCCTTTCCTCTGACCTGGGAGAGGATTGATGTCTGCAGGATTCATTTCTTCTGGGGAACTTACAGCGCTGAAAGGGTTAATCTTACCTGGGCCTGGGCTTTGCAGTTGGAACTTATCTTTCGCTGGTGTTCACATGATTCCTGCCAGGCAGCTGGAGCTGGTCTCAGTGTAAAGTTTCAGTTCAGCGGCCGGACCGGAGAGGAGGGGCCATCCCGGCCCACACGGAGCCGCGGGGCTGCTCTAACGGAGCAGGAATGGCTGAGATGTTTAGCTGAGCACCCACGATCTTGCCAAGCCACGCTGGGAAGGCCGGCCCGCATGGAGCTGTAAGCTGTAGTCCAGCCCCCGTCAGGCCGAACGGCCAGGCCCGGCCAGGCCCAGCCTGGTCTGCCGGGCAGAGCAGGTAACCCAGTTACCAGTCTAAAAGCCGGAAGCAAGAAGAAATTCCCATGTCTCCACGCGGCTTAAATATGTAAATTTTGAGAAGCGCTATTGGTCTAAACGACTATCCATCAACTCAAGTTCAAACCACCACAGAGGTGCAGCCCTTCAGGGATGGGGTCACAACCTCCACAGGGTAACAAGTCCTGCCAGCAAACCTGCTCCAGCACAGGGTCCTCTCTCCACGAGCCCACAAGTCTTGCCAGGAGTCAGCTCCAGCACAGGATTCCCATAGGATCACAGGCTCCTTCAGGCATCCACCTTCTCCTGCATGGGGCTCCTCCACGGGCTGGAGGTGGATCTCTGCTCCCCTGTGGACCTCCAAGGGCTGCAGGGGCACAGCTGCCTCACCATGGTCTTCAACATAGGCTGCAGGGGAACCTCTGTTCTGGTGCCTTAGGCATCTCCTCCCCCTTCTTATGTGACCTTGGTGTCTGCAGAGTTGTTTCTCTCACATATTCTCACTCCTGTCTTTTCTGACTGCAATTCCTTCTTCACAATAACTTTTTCTCATCTAAATATGTTATCCCAGAGGCACTACCACTGTCACTTACTGGCTCACCCTTGGCCAGCAGCAGGTCCATCTTGGATCTGGCTGGCATTGGCTCTGTCAGGCATGGGAGAAGTTCCTGTCAGCTTCTCACAGAAGCCACCTGTATACCCATCCCTTACTACCAAAACCTTGCCATGCAAACATAATACAATTTGCCAGAGAGTAGCCCACAAGTCCAGACTGTGCTTACTCTCCTCTATTTCCCTCTTCTGTCTTGCTCCTGAATAGTTTATCCAATTTTGAGGCCACTATACAAGAGAAATATCAACAAACTGGAGCGATTTTAGTGACGAGCCACCAAGATGGTTAAGGAGCTGCAACACATAACCTAAGAACCAAAAAAAAATTGACCAAATTGGTTTGGCTTGGATGAGAAAAGGATAAATAGTATAGGTAATAATTATAGTTCTATAAACAGTAGTATTTAGCTATTTAAAACAGAACTTTTAGAAAACATGGAACCAGACGGTTTTGGTGCATAGTAAGAGTACAGTGGTCACAAGTGACAGCACAACAAGCACAACTGAGCATAATGAAAAAGTTCTTCCACTTGTCAGTTATTAAGCATTGGTACAGCTTTTCTAGAACAGCTGGAGGATCACAATCCCTGAAAACTTTCAGTGTTAAGCTGTGGAAGGCTTTCTAGTGTCTGGTCTAATTTTGAAGCTGGTCTGGCCTTGAGAAATTTGAAGCAGGTGACTTCCAGAAGTCTCTTCTAATCTAAGTTTTTCTTTGATCCTTTGTTCACAAGTTTAAAACTTCATTTTGTAAGACTCTTTTTGAGGGCTTTTTTGGTCCCTTGCTATCTTCAACATGGTCCAGAATTACCTTGTCTTTCCTTTAAAAAATGAGCTCACAAAAACTTGGGATAAGCTTGGGATAGAGCTTCTTTCAAAACTGGCTGTCAGAATGCCTTTTTGTTTAGCTGATATCTGATATTAGCAACTCTATTCTGCATTTCCACAATCATCCTAAATAATTCCAGCACTGAAAATTTAGCGATGATCTCCTGCTTGATTAGAGAGAATAAACAGGAAATACTTAATAACCCTGCCCTCAAGAAGAAGACACTATATAGCTTGATTATATATTTTCACGGATGGTTTCCATAAGTATTACCACTTCAGTATCTCACAATCCTGTTGGATAGAAGATTCACTGATCACAGGAACTGCTCTGTCCAGAAAAGCAAAAAAGACGAATAATTCTCTGCATTTGCTACATTCATATGACTTGCTGCACTTCCCCTCATTCCTGTCTCCCATCTTCTTACCTAACACTGTTTTTATGGTCCTGTGTCTTTTGTCTGTACATAATCCAGGATAGAATTCCACAGTTCTTCTAGTCATTGTTTACCACAATTGCATATTAATTACTGACTGAGCAAGGGCATCTTCTGTCTTTTAGAGAATTTGAGAACGCAATATAAATGATGCATTGCTTAAGCAAAAATAACATTTATTTGAAATTGGTAGGAGAAAGCAAAGAAATAAAATGTGAAAGTCTATGAGAATGTCTATCCCAGTAATGTGAGTAGTCTGAACTTTTGGAGTCATATGTTAATGAAGATATTTTTGTTCCTCAAGTTGTGTTCAATTATTTCAGAGCAATAACAAACTCTTCTTTGGCCTGTCTTCATTAACTGAGCAACTGCTTTTTCTGGGCTATTCTTTCCCTCCTTAGGTCTTTAATCATAGAGCTCCATTTAAAATAACCTGATATATACTTACACAGAAAGTGTCTGAGCAAGTTACAAAACCTATAGTGTACATCAGCTGCTATTAGCAGCTTCCAATTTCTCTCACAGACTGTTGATAAGTGGCTATCTCCTGGGACCAAGAGGAAACCATGATAAAACAGCAGGTTTTCAGAGTCATCATGCCCAGAGCTGGTCCAATTTGCACACCACCTTCAGCCTGGGGCTGTTTCAAGTTTTATTAGCTGACGTCTGCAGGGCAAACAAATGCTGAGGTCAGTTACAGAAAGCTTCCAAACTTTTGAGTTTTAACTGAGTTAACCACACATTGATAAACTGCTGGGATTTACACAGCTGTTAGGTTAAAATACTAGGGAGACAAAATATTCCCTGTCGAAATGAAAGAAAAACTACATCAGGATTTAAGGTAACTAATAATTCCCATTATTCTCCTCTGTGAGGTGACAGTTATTGAACTAAAACTATGATGTTTGCATAAAACTCACTTTAAGTGATTTGACAATAAATAAAAGAAAAAACTTTCAGAACCTAAAGACATCTGAAAATATTTCAAGAATGTTAGTGGAAATTATGTATTCCTCATAAAACCTTTTGATTCATCATGCTGATCAAAAAAGACTTGTGAAGGTGGAACGGTTAACAATGAGACAATCCAAATGACTTATTTGGCAAATTAATGGTCAAGAAAGCCAACATGGAACTATTCCAAGACATAGTTTGGGCTGCTACCACTGCAAATAGCTTTTTTTTTTTTTGATGCTTGTCCGTATAGTAACTCATTGCCTTCATTCTTTTTTTGAGTAATTTTTTTTCCCCACAATCTACAGTTTTTATCACACTCATAAATCCTTTTATGCAAAATTATTCCTGACCCATTTATTATATCAGCTAGGTGATATGTTTCTACATTGTGTGTAACATACATACATTACATATGTTATTTTATATGATATTGTTCTTGTATTATTTGATGGTATTGCCCATAAGGTATTTCTGTCTTGTATAATTTTCAAAGATATTGTTTTAAAAACATAATATATTGGCATAAGTTGCATTAAGGAAAGGCATAAATAATGCTTTTTCTGATAACTCTTTGTTGTGTCTTTCAGTAGTCTTGATAAATCTGTTTTATATCTCTCATTATGACAGTCTATAGTTCGAAGAGTATTTTTTTTTTCATTTATTTGAACTTTACATTAGGCTGATTATTTGCACAAAGAGGTCTGAAGAGGTCTAAGCTATGCTATCTACATGAGGATCAACAGTTTGGAAAATCCTAACATATTTTGTTCATTTTTTTTTTTTCAGATCTTAGTCAAAAATGGCTATCACCCCCAAAAGAGAGGAAACTTCTTTTTCCTCCTCATTTTAACTCATAACTATCTTTGGATATATGCAACTGGGTCTGGGTTTGCCACTTCCCCTTGCTGTAGTTTTATCTTGCGTAAAACACCACATGAAACAAGAACACAGCTGCATGAAAGTTGGCCTAAATAAAACTGTTATGGTATGAACAAATTACTGCACTCTAAAGGCCTTAGTGCTTTTCATGTAATTATTTAAACAGCTGGCATTGGATTTCCACTGATCACTTATCCTGTGATCTTCCTTCTGAAATGTAGCAAATAAAAAAATTCTTCCACGAACCAGTGTGATCTTATCTCTTAGCTCATTCTGCTTTCTACTATTCTAGTCTTTTCTGGTTTGTTCTGTTTTGTTTAATTTTGTGACTACCTCAAAGACCAGTAATTCTCTCAAAATGTTCTAATTTTCTCAGATTTCTTGGAAAAAATTTCCTTTAAATTCTGGAAGCACATACTTCTAGAATTCTTTGGTATCAAAAATGTGAAAAGTTGTTTTTTTCTCAATCTTGAATGCAAAAAATCTCATTTAATTGCAAAAAAACCCAGTAAATGTTCTTATTCATAATTCAACAGCTGTTGAACAGATGAGATCTCCATGATTGTCATCCAATCAGCTGCTGATGCTTAAAAAAAGCAGTTATAGAAAACTTGGTTAACATTCTTCACTGATGATTAATACCCCCACCCCTTCACCACCCCTCCCCTCAAAAAAAAAAAAAAAAATATATATATTAGAAAGAAATAGGAAAGCTAAACATTTCAATGAGGGATAAAATACCCTGTTTGGTCACAGATAATGTAGATTCTCTGTGAAAGAGGATGTATAATGCATAAGAAGATAGGTGACCAATAGAACATGATGAAAAGAAAGAGAGGCTGGGAAAAGGTTGTACTGTACTACTCCCTCTTTGTGCCCTTCTGAACTTATTTTTTACATGAGTTTTACAAGGTGAGGGAAGGTGTTTTCTATTAGATGCTAAATGGTTATTTATTGAGCTTAGAACCTTAATCATTGGATCAGAAAAGGGTATAATGAAGCTCCTGTGTCAAAAAGCCTTCACTTGTTTTATAGGTTGGTCAGCTGGTCTAAAAAAAAGTAGGTGTATTTCTACAGAGTTTTCTTCCATTTTCCTTTCTAGATTTTCATTGATGCAGTAAGCTTTAGAAATGACAAGCATTTGATATATGTTATTTAAAAAGCAATTGCTTGCTCTATCAGGGATGCTGTGAGAAATAAGTAGAGTCATAGAATGCTTGGACCTTAATTTTCATTTATCATTAGCCCTCTTGATATGCTCTGGCTATGTAAAATGGCTTTAAAATTGTACTTACCATGTATTAAAGGTTCCTAATCCATACCACTGCTGAGAAAAGGGCCTTAGTGTAAATGAGAATCAGGCCTCCTAAAGAGTGTTTGCCCAGCAGGTTGTCACAAAAGTTATTTAGCTGCATTGCTTCTGCAATAGAGTCACATTTAGAAACTTCACTGTTAAATGAAATTCCAGCTCCCATGTTCCTTTACCTCTTAGCACAATCACAAACCAAAATATAATGGTGCAACACAAAGCTTGTGGATGTGGAAGAAATACAATGTATTCAAATAACTTATTTTTTTTCCAGGACGTGGTCCTCTTACTAGTTAACAAGCCATCTAAATGTGTCATCTAAAAAAAAATATAGTGTTTTAATGGTTTTAAATAGCTCACCTGTTGCGAGATTTGATTTCTGTTATAATGTTCCAGAAATATCTAATTTCTGCTCAGTACCACATTTGAAGACAACTACATTTAGAGATAGATTTCAGTGACTTCCATATAAAAGTAGAAAACTATAATTTAGGCTTTTTGGGGAATAAAAAAATAAAAGGGAAAAAAAAAGAAGTCCAAAACCTCTTGTAATTTTATTGCAATATTTATTGTCTTATACATATAAGAATTCAAAAAAATCCAAACAACTCCTTCCTATTCTTCCAGTATAGGTCGCAGATTCTTTTGTGTATGGTTGATTCAAATATCTGTTGACAGGCATAAAATAAATTTGTTTGTAAAGGAAGTGCATGGTCCTCAGCACAAGGATGCATTAGGAGTGTGTAACTCCTTTCACAGAGGATATAGTACTGAACCTGGTAGGTTTGTATTTTGAAAACTAAACAGCTCCTTGTGGGTAACTTTAACAGCCAGAGAACAGCATTTATTCTAGCAGGAAAAAATTAGTATTCTATCCAGAAAAGCAGGAAATTCTCTGTGAGCTGAAAGAACAGAAAGGTAGGTGAAGATCAGATTAATCCATGTTGCAACAAAGTCATGTTTGCATTTTTGTATTATCATTCAATATTCTATTATTAGAATATATTGATATCAGTATATATTACCTTTGCAATATATACTTATGAACTTGTTCTGTTTCCTCGGTGCTTGTTGCCTTAGACTTTCTTCTGTCTCATTTCCTTTCCATGAGTACTATTTATTGCTTATATTCTTTCATCATTAAAGACAAGTTCATATTTTACAAAAAACTGTTGACATCTAAATTTCAAGCTCTTCTGCTCTCTTTTGATAGGGGAAAGAACAAACACAGCTAATTGCTTACCAAAAAAAAAAAAAATCCTCCTTTTCAGGTTTTCTGAAGGTTCTATCAGTTCGCAAACATCTGTGGAATAATTTGTCCTTGAAGAATCTTCATTGAGTTTTTCGAGCTACACCCAGTAGCAAATAGTGAAATGCCTGTTTGGCATTTTGTAATGCCAAACAGTTAGGCATGACAAAATTTCAAGTGAGCTTCCATGCTGTTCTGCGTACAGATGCAGATCTTAAAGATGTCTGATCCTAGTACAAGTTTACCGGATTAACCTACATGTCTCAAGTAACATCACAGCCCTGGAACTGTCATTTGGAAAACTGTCTTATTTCAAACATTTTTGGAAGATATTTTTCTTTCTTAAAACAAAGTAAAAATTATTTAAGTAGCTGCTTTGTAGAAATCAGAAGAACGATCTACGTGGATCTAATATTTCAGTTTTTGTAAATGACTTTTCCCAATCTAGAGGCTAACAAATTAACATATATTGTATGCATTTGAACCTTTGATGAGGTCTAGCTGTCCTTCTTGCTATTTTTCTACAGGTCCTAATACCTTTTTGTTATTAGTTCCAACAGACATTCAGTTAAATTTCTGAAGTCAACTTTCTCATATTTGTTTGCCTGTTTTCCTACGCCTCAGTAACTGATTTTTTTAAAATGTTATGAAATTTAAGTCAGTATTTTTTTATGGTCCATTAACATGTGGGTATATACTTGCATGTTTATAAGATCTGTTTCTACAAATTATGTTTTATTCCCTTATCTTTCTGTTTTCATTTTCTTAACAAAGCTGAAGCTATGCTGGATGATTAAAACATCCTGTCCACCATTCACCCAAAAAAACCCCAAAATTGAAACAAATCCCACAAGCTTTTTATTTAAATCTTTAATTGCAATAGCAGGGATATTATTAAATGAACTAAATTATACATGGAAAATGGATGAGTTGCATCCTTGAGCATTTCTTAGTAGAACATAGAACCTTCTACTCCAGCTCTGGTTTATTCCCACCCCAGACCTGTCGCATCCACTGTTAAAATCTAGTGGATGTTTGTAACTTGTCATAACAGACATGGTTTCCAAACAAAAAACCAGGAAATATAACTAAATAAGAGCAAAAATAGTAGTGTAAAATATCGTACGTGTATTGAAACATAAGAATATTATTTTTACATTTTTGCATCACTATTTCTTTTTGCTGCATCCACACACTGAGAATCTGGTCACTGAGATTTATCCATCTTCTATCTGTTGCTCACTGGCACTTTGAATCAAACCCACTGAATGGATCACCAAATGTTACACTAGAATTTTATCAATCATTTCCATGGGACGAAAACTTCAACTTTAATATTTTCAGAGGCTTTTATAAAACATTAATCATCTGATTAAGTTGATTAAGATCCTCTGCTTAAGCAAGGAATAAATTTACTCTCTGTAGCTGTTGAAAATAGTGTAATGAGAAAATAAAATTTTGTTTTCTGTTGATATATTTAAAATGCATATGTTGGATTTTTCATTGGCTTTCCCAGTCAGACATAGGAAATTGATAATAGAACTATTTTATTTAATGACAGTGTTTTGAAGAAATGTGAGAACTGAAAGTCAAGTGAATATCTAATGTAAAGACCTAATTTATATATAAAAAAAGTGGAAATAATTTAGAAAATTAATTTCAGTATGAGAAGAAGGTTATTTGCCAAGAAGAGTTATCCTGCTTTTATTAACTTCTGGAGAAAATCTTATTCATTACCCAATCTCTGTTAGTTTCATTTCAGTACTCGAAATGTGAAGGGCCCTACACATTCTGCAAGCTGCAGTAACTCTGACTTTCCTACCAAATCGGGCTAATTGAGGCTGTTGGCTTTGTTTAAGTGATTGACTATGCCAAGTCCATATGATGTAACACACTTGTAGAATCCCCTTTGAATATCTGCATCCACTGGTTGCAACTGCAATCTAAGCGGAACGAATACACACCCATTTTTTAGTGCAGGAAAAAATGCTGGCTATTTTTTTAAAGCCTAGATATGTGAGGTTGCCTCTGTGTGGAAATCAGAGTCACACCACAGGTTCTGCTGGGGAATACATTCTGGTTGATACTTAAAAATCTGTTGTTAACCATGTATGCAAGATTTGCTATTGCAATAAAAGAAGGGCAAAAACTGTCAAATGCTGTAGTTTAGTCACATTTAACTGTAGGACAAGTTTATGTAATTTCATTCTTTTCTGATTAGACTTAACAAATTTTGGAGAAACCCTTTGGAGTTCTGTTTTCAGAAACTGCTATTTAACATTCAGAAGGTTGCTCAATGACACTGCTTTTTTGTGCATAGAGCTGCACTTTGCTGATATTTCATCTGGGATTGTGAGAGCTTCCTCCAAAAAATAAAAAACCTAAGGAAATGTAACTCTCTGGAATTTGTAAGTGATTTTTCCACAGTGTCTGTCTCAGTAGAAGAAACTTCTTTTGCTTCTAAAATCAATATAAAAATTACCAGATATTATATTTACTTAGAATACCTTGCAATGGCAGACTGCATGTCACAAAATTATGTAGAGAGATCAGAGAATTACACTACAGTGTTTGTAAACCCTCTGCAATGACAAACACCTCATCTTGTTCAGGCATTATAGGCACACTGGACCCTCTTAAGAAGGATGACAGCTAGAACCAATTTTACTGGAGCCTGTTGAAATGTATCTTTTGTCATGACTGGCTCTTTGTTTTACTCACAGTTTATCTGCATGTAAAGTGCACAGAAGATCAAGAATAGTATATGGCTACTTACCAGGCAAAGCTAAAATTGCAACGCAGGAGTGCAAATGAGGCTCATAAAAGCTGTCATGGAACTACAAACAATGCATCCAAACAAAAAAGGTGTTATAATCCAGGAAAATAATTAGAGGCTCCTCTTGAAATCCCATACGTGAAATAAAAGGATTCTGTAAAAGTAGTCCCAGCTTTCAGTTTCCCGATGTTAACTTTGAAAGTAATGAGCATGAATAATCAAATATACAAGTAACAGTTACTCCAGCATAACTATTTTCTGCCCAAAAATCTTTACAAAATTTAAATCAGATCAGAAGACATCAAGGTAGATTTTTTTACCCTAAAGAAAGGAAAACAAGCAATAGTAATGACCGCATTAATGTTTTTGCACACAGTTCTGTATCCAAACCGATATCTGTTATCATTTCATTTCACACATTTGACTAAAATCCAATCTTGTTTAACCTCTTTAAGCCATAATATTCTACCTTTCCTTCTAAATCAAAGCAAATCCTGTTAACTTTATGTATAGTTCTGTGCATCTTTGTTATGCTTTGGGATTTTTCCTCATATTCAAAGCAGATTCAAATATTCAAATATTCTAATTTAGTCCAAATCCACTGGGCTAAATATTTCTGTTCATCTATTTACTTTTATTGTGAGGGATGCTTAATGTTTGGCTGTCTTTCAAATCTGTATTTTCAAAGCGTCAACTAGATGATACAGCTGAAATTTTAGTAGTTTTCGGAGAGGATCATAGCGAAGGTCAAGTAAATGTGGAGTTGGTCCTTAGTTGCCAGTTTTTGCCTCAGTTCCACATCTGTAATATAAAACTTTTTATTTTTGTCCTCCATTTCCTTTCTAGATTTAAAATAGAATATTTTATAAGGTTTTATGGTAAATGTTAGCTTAAGCTTCCTACTTGCTTTCAGACTTTTGATCTCATCTGAATAGTTTTTGAAAGGATAAACAAAATATGGAAATTGATTGATCTGATGTTTGACATCAAGCTGAAAATATCAAGTAGGATAACAATTTTTGAGAAATCTGGAAGATGAAGGCTGAGTAATTTTGACTCAGAGCCTGCAGTTCCTTCCTTATCAGAATAATTTTCTTCTTACCATGTCATTAAACAGCATCATTCATTCTGCTTTGCTTCAGCAAGGACTTTTGAAATATGATGTTTATCTTAAATGCTTGTAGAAAGTTGATCGAAATTGCTTAAATACTTGAAAAACTCTGTACATAAAATCTGCAGGTATACTTTTAATGGTTGATTCTGATCAGCTTAGTCAACTGAATCCATAAGTGGAAAGGCTGCAATGGACAGTGAATGCACTGATAACCAGTTTGACACTAAAGGTAAGTGGAGTTTGAAATATGCTCTTCCTTTAGAGCTTAAATGAGGAAGAAAGTAAAAATTATTGGCTAAAACCAATATGAACACGTTTTACTTTTCTTTTGGTCCCATGCATTCTTTTCTATTATCATTGAAAGTTTTCCCAAAGGAATAATAAGATATAAAAAGCCACATCCCTCTAATAAAATAGGATTTTTGGAGTTTACAAGATCAAATCTTTGCTGTTTAGCCATGACAACAGAAACATTTGTTCTCCCTGAAAGGATCAAGAATTTATTTGATAATTCTTCTTCCGGTATTTATATCATAGTTGGTTTTTTCCTATTCTCGTCCCTCTCTGTCTTCCTAGCAATGCTGCAATAAAGGTTTCCGTACAATTACACCTAAAGTTTATTTAGAAATTTTTCAGATTAGAAAAATATTCAGAGCAATAAGGACAGTTTTCTAAACAAGTCACCAATTAATTTGCGGTAACAGAGCACAGTCCTACATCACCTACTGTTATAACTGTATTCCAGCAGAAGATGTATCCAAGAGTTCAGGTGCTCTCATCCCTGAGAACTAACTATTGATCAGACACACTTCCTCTGCAGACCATGTAGTACCATATAAAGGTCATAATGGACAGCACAAATTGCTTTTATTGAACAGTATAGTGAAGAGGCATTTAAGGCAAAAAACCACCTTTGTTATTTTGGCAGGCAGTTGATTGTGACTGTGTAGTTCATAGTCCTGAAATCAAATTGTAACACTCTGGCTTGCCTGAGTACCTAAGACTATTTACTTTGGGAATTGAGTATCTCCCAAAAGAATCAGGCTGAGCAATTTTTTCGCACAGAACAATAAAAGATTGAAAGACTAATGAAATGCATCTGCAATATATTTTTTGAACACCTACACAGGTGAAAGGAACCACTCTTTAGAAGGCAAACATACATTTGAGTGTGTCAGATACTTTAATTCATGTTTTGTTATTTCATTGATAATAACTGGTATATCCTACTTCAAAACTAGTGATTTAACTAAAACAGTATTTATACTTATAAATGAGTGTACCATAAAAAAAAAAAACCCAAAACAAACTGACATAAAAATCCCCAACCATATTGGATAAATTAGGAAAATTAAATGTTTTGATCGTTCTGAAGCTAAGTCGGATTTCATTCCATTTTTTCTTTTGGAGGAAAAGATATTCCATAAAATTGAAATTGTTCCCATGCAGTACTCAGATTGTACAGAAAAGATAACATTCTATTTAAAAACTCCCAACAGCATTGATCAAATCTGAAAAGGGAGTAATATGGAGTTTGTAAGAGAACTAATGTTCAGTTCCACCATTACTACTGACACTCGTCTACTAGTCTTAAACAGCTCTTAATGAGCTTGTGAATCTTGCTGTATATGTGAAGTCAGTGCCATGTTCTTCTAACCTAGAAGAAGCCCTTCATTATTTTAATAACTGGTAGAGGATAAATCAGCAAGGAGATTCCTGACAGACAATTTTACTGTCTGAAGAACAACATGTATGCATTCATGCACAATTGAGATGGGAATCAGATGGAAAAGATCCTGAAAAATTGATTAAAAAATGCTAAAAAAAGAGCACCATTCAGAAGAGATGTGGAAGGTTTTTCCTACTCACAGGCATAAGCTAAAGAAATATTGGAATAAACAGGTATGCAAGAATGTTGTTGGAATTTAGAAGATATTCTGTTAAAGAGAAGTGACACTGGGCAGAAATCAAGAAAACATAATTTGTTGTGGTGTGTAGGTTCCTGCAGTGGTATGGCATGCCACAGCCTTCCTGGAGAGTGCAGTGAGGCTTGCTCGGGGAGAGCGGCTGTTCCCGCTTCCCAAGCCTCTTCCAGGCTGCCCCTTGCATGCTCTGGCTAGCTGTAGGCCCCGCAACACGGTGACAATAAAGGCGGCAAGAATGTTCTCCGCATGGGGACTGCTGAGAATCTTTTATTCCATGGTGGCTCCCAGAAGCCTAGAGCCAGCACATGTGCTCGCTCCCAAAGGCAGACAGCCAGCACACGGCATGGTTCCCCCAGGCAGAGGCTCATAGCTCACAGTACCAGCACAGAGCAAGACAGCGAAAACACCACAACAGTACCGGCAGCCTCCATTTATCCGGGAAGAGGGGGGCGGAGAGAGCACATGGACCAATGGTCACAGGGCATAGGGGCAGTACATGGGCGGAGTTGGGGTAACAGATTCAATGGNCTACAATAATATAGGGGAAAAGGTTGAGAGCTTGGTTTATATGAAAAGCAACAAAGAGAGCTATTTTGTAATACCTTTCAGAAAAGTATAAGCCTCCTGCAAAAAAGAAGCAATATTTTCTAGATATTTTCTATCTCACTAAAGCATGGGACAGAAATCTTTAGTTGTAGCAGTTACTATTGTTGTTGCTGTTGCTATTTTTATTACTATTATTATTATTTTGGATTAAGTATTTAGATAAAGTTTTCAAATGTGAAAGTTATTAAGCATCAGCCTCTGGAGGCTATAGAACATCCAGCCTTGTAAACTGTTGATGATAGGCTAGTAAAGTATCAGGAATACCCAGTGGAGCCATCAACATGTTCTTAGCAAGGGCAGTTCACTTTTTCAAGTTCTTCAGTCTTCTGTGCTTTTCTCATGGCTCGTTTCTGTTTGTCATGCTTTTTTGTCTAAGCAGTTCAGTCCCAATCTCCACTGCTTCAGAATCCATTTTGAGACAGCAATTAGAGTTTTCTTTACAAGAGAAGTTGAGGTAGCTCAGAGTTCATGCATGACAATGGCCATTACTATAACTAAAACAGCAGGGTTTATCAGCTTTTGTCTCTAAAACCAAGTTGTATCACCATCTGGGCTCTAGAAGGCATTTTTCTAACAATTTCAGAAGGCATATTTAGGTTCTTTATGGGAGTGTATTCTCTTTCTCATGTGGCACTGGTTGTTCAAGCCATAGGATGATATACTAAATAGTGTAAGAGTATTCTGTTCTTGTGTCACACTGTCTGTGCTGCTCAATGATGCACAGAGAGACATCCCCAAGTCACAAGATGAAAATATATATCCTTCAGTGAGGAGACAACCATTTTTTTAAGTTGTGAAGTATAACACTAAGTACTTGAAGAGTATGAAATCCCCTGTATCAGATCCAGCATTTAGGCATCCTTGAGACCATGGAAAACCCAAAGTACTGGATAGGTAAAGTCCTTTTCTAGACAGAAAATGAAAATAGAATATATCCATGGCCAGTGTTGGCTACTGTGACTTATCCAAAAGAAAAAGATAGTGAAGATGTGTAGAAATGCCCACAAAGAAGGGAAATGAAGCAAACAGACACTTGAAGGTAATAACAGAGGGAACTGCAGAGAGTTGAAATGGCTGAGTGGCTGATTAGGGAATAAAACAACAATCCTGTATCACTCTGCTGGAAATCAGCTGACAAACCTGCCTAAATAATTCTATCTTTCAAAAACAAAAGCAAAAAGTGAAATGTTACTTTCAAGATCTGCTTTGCTGTCTAGCATATACAGAAATGAAGTGTGGAGACTCATAAAGATTTACATTGCACTTTAACTGCTAATTGACACTATCTGCATCCAGGTGCAGACCTTCACCTCAAATACAGATTGATCTGGTTTATATTCTGCTGGTTTAAGGCTGTTCCACCTATATATGATAAACTTGAATGAGTTTATTTTCATATTTACCCTCATTTATAACTCTCCAAAGGTGAGCAGCATTTGTATTTCAAAAGGAATTTAACTCAAACATCATAAGCAACAGAATCAACATAGTAATCAGGCATCACAGAAGGAAATCTGTATACTCTGACCTACCTTCAGATAGACTAGAACAGTTTTCTTTCACATTGTTGAAGACATTTTATTTTGTGTCAATACTTTTTCTAAATTAGGTGAAAATCGGGCCTGAGTTTAATACTTTTCACATTTTTTTTCTGTTTTCCCTCCTTGAGAGAGATCCAAAAAAGCAAAAAAAAATCAGCTGAAAGATAAGAAACCTCTAAAGTCCAGAGTTCTCCCTCCTATGATGATCATCAAGCTGCCAAACATTAGCAAAATCGTTTTGTTTATGAATACTTCTAATCTAAAACTTCCTAAGACAGCCAAATTTTGAAACAAATATCAATCAAAAATTCATATCAAAGCTTCTCATTTATATCACCTGCAATTTAAAAAATCCATCCAACTAAACCAGTTATTTTTCAGCCAAGGTTGTCCTTTAAGAAACAGTTAAAGGAAAAATAGAGATATAATTAATTAGATTTTAAATCATGCAGTTAGTGAAAAATAAACCTAATGTCCTTGATAGGATTTTTGGTTTTGTATTGATTTCCTTGGTTTTAGCCACAGAAAATCAAATACTTCTATTCACTATGACATGATTGCAAAGTTTAAACTTCTCAGTAAACGTGAAGAAAATCTGTTTGTAACACATTGTCTAAAATTAAAAAAAAAAAATTCTGTCACCAGGAGTCTGGCAAAAATACTACTTTAGGTAAGACTGAAAGAGTTACTTGAGTGGAGATTTTGTTAAGTAACACAAACCATGAACATTTTCATATATTTTATTCCCACTCTTTCCACACAAAAATCCTTCACCTACAATTCAGAGTAAACAGCAAGGACCAATTTTCTGATAGCGTTAAATAAATGCTTGTAGAAAAAGTTGGCAGCTTCATTGTTTAGAGAATTTCAGCACTAAAATAAATCATAGCAATAGCCCAATGCTGGCCTCAAAGACCTTGTTTTTATTCTCCTTTGCACAAAGCCACTTTCTATGCTTGCTGTGCCTGAATCCTCCTTCTAGCTAGAACATAGCAGAGAAAGAAAAATCTATCTCAAGACAACTTTTGATATTCCAAAATTTGCTTTTATTTTTTATTCAGACAAATGCCATGTCTATCATTCACTTCACTTTAAAAAAAGAAGTGTGTGAGGTGGCAGTTCACATAGTTTAATTACTGTAGGGTGACAGTCTAAAAAGAATGAAATGTACTATGGGATTCAGTTTGCCTGAATTGCAGGATGTGTTTCATCTTCAAATTAAGACATGTGGGATTCAATGTCAATGCCCACACATGGATGTGCAGTGCCATTTAAATATCTGCTGCTGACCTCCAGCTGTTTTTCCAGAGTGACATAGGACTCCCCTTAATCTTTTGTCACTTCTTGCAATTGTGTGCAGATTTTTGGATTTGGTTGCTTTGCGGCATGTCAAACACTATTGTGCATATATGTAACAGCACTTAATCAAATCCATACAGGGAGATTGTCATGGTTTTACCCCAGATTGCAAATAAGCCCCAAACAGCCACTCATTCACTCACTGGGATAGGGAGTTGGAAGAGTAAAAGTGAGAAGACTCGTGGGTTGAGAGAGAGACAGTTTGAGAAGTAAAGCAAAAGCCACACAAACAATAAAAGCAAACAGAACTAATTCACTGCTTCCCAGAAACAGGCAGGTGTTCAGCCATCCCCAGGAAACCAAGGCTCCACTGCACATAATGGTGACTTGGAAAGACAAACACCATCACTGCAAATATGTGTCCCCCTTCCTCCTTCCTCTCCCCACTTTATACACTGAGTATGGTGTCATACAGTCTGGAATATCCCTTTGGTCATTTGGGGCACCTGTCCTGGCTGTGTCCCCTCCCAGCTCTTTGTGCACCCCTAATCTCCTCACTGGTGGGGTGAGGTGTTGACTCTGTAAACACTGTTCAATGATAATGAAAAAGCCCTGTGCTATCAACACTGCTTTCAGCACAAATCCAAAACAGCCCCATACCATATAGTATGAAGAAAATAAACCCTACCTCAGGGAAAAAAAAAAAAGGCAGCACAGAGACCATTTCGAAGTTAGATACTGAAATTTCAGTGTTTGCATGTGAACCAGACATACAAGCTCTCACAGTGGTCCATGGGGTGGAAGTCAGTGCAGCCAAGGATGTGCAGAATACTCCTCAGCTCACTCCATAGTAGACTGTGCTGAACTGAGACTCTGGTCTTTACAGAGCTTTGGTTACTTTCAAGCAGCTATCTAAATTCACAGTTTAATAGGAAGAGATCACGACAATACAATCAATGGAATAGAGAGAGGAATCCATCTTATTTTTAAAGCAGATGGCTATGTATTTTAGACTCCACTGCCTGTATTGACTTCCATTTACTAAAATGGATATCCTCAATCCTGTGTTATAAGTAGATGGCTAACCCTTACATGCAATGTAAGTGGGTGGAATCCAACCTCTACTTTTAAGTCTTAGTTCAGGAAATCATTTTTATTCGTATCAGTCTCTATAGAAACACCTTAATGCAGGTTTCTTTATATTGCAGACCAATTGGTACATGCATGAAATTCTCTATTCACATATAGTAGCTTTTTCTAAGGAAAGTTTGAAATAAATAATTCTCAGTCAAGAACTTTGTAGAGACAAAGTATGACTTTGCAATTAGAGTAATTTTGGGTGAAAATATTTTACTTAGGCACATAAATATTATTCATCTCTTCTGGAGTCCAAGTAGGCCTCTTACAGAAGGTGTCTAATACATTTTCTTCCTAACTATTTCAACAAAAATATATTACTTCTGAAATTCAGAGTTTCAAAGAATTTCCTTGCAGATATCAAGCCTAAAGTCACTGAAGTTTTCAAGCATTTCAGTTATCAAAACTCTAAGGCAAGTGTTTAAATTTGAGGAAATGGTGATGACTGTTTCATTTCAATTTAGGAAAGAGTAATTTTTTTTATTATCATTATTTTTTTAATTCATACATTTTAAAGATGAACCAGAATCACATAATCATTTTGGCTGGAAAAAAACTCTAAAATCATAGAGTCCAACCTCCAACCTTTGACTGATCATGACCCTGCTGTATTACATGACAGGAATTAAAGAAATGCAATAAAGAATTTAAAGAATTAAAGCAACTGCAATAATTCTGAAAATAAGGTTTCAGCCCTTTTGACGTATCTTGATAGACTGAAGGGAGGGTGAGGAAAACTGCAATCTTAATAAATCTCCTGCAGCTAAAGATTTAAAACTCACGCTGTTTCAAATTAGTGAGGACAGCAATATTTATTTGCTGTTGAAATCTAGGCAGCAGGACATTTCAGCAGGAAACACTTTATAAGAATTCAACTTATGACCACAGAAGTTGCAAACAAGTACTTAAGCCATATGCAAGTAGAAGGTTTGCATACTGAACAAAAAGATGAGTAAAATTGATTGCCATTTCTGTCTTTGATCGTTCCAGAATCAGAAAACTACATGTGAATTACAAGCAAAGGAAGCCTAGGAAGGTTAGAAAATAAAGACAGCACACTCGTTGTCCCTACATGCTTAGGGGCGATTGAACAACATTACGGTCCATCAGATCCAGTGTTTTCAAGCAGGCTGTCTCTGTAAAATAACAACTATGAAGATGTGGATGCAGCTGACATCTTGTTTGTTTGTTTGTTTGCTTGTTTTCTTCTTCAAAAGAATGTTGGATGGCTGGCTAGCTGAAGGAAAGGGAGAGTAAAGCTCATCAGCAGTGGAGGCAGTTACAGATGACATACTCAGCCACAACAAAGGATCCAAGCCCATCACAGCTTTTGCCACTAGATTTGTTTATTGCCAAAACCCGGACTCATCCTATTCTGAAACATCTTTACAAATCCAGAGTATTTTCAGTCTGCTTTCCCCTCATGTCCTGCTGGTAGTCGCACATTGAAGCTAATCTGTGCTTTCAAAGGTGGTTATATGATTGACCCAAATAATTATCAGCCTACCTCAGTACTACCAGTTGTTTCAGTTGTTTTTGAAATCACTGTGAAAGGTGTGACTCTTAAGTCTACTCAAGAGACTAGAACGTTTTTTTTCCATATTGAGTGGGTTCTGTTTCTAAATGAAATGCTTTGGTTGCCAGAGTCTCATATTTATATAGACTTCATCTCTGAGAGAGTGAGACAAATAAATCTTATAATGATTTACATCACTCCAGTGTTGTAATGGATTTGAAAAATTTAATGGGAATTTGGTGGGGAAAAAAAGCAGCAAGTAAACTCATCAATGAATTTCCAGAGTTGCAGGAAAGACACTTATGTATAGGTGAACGGTAGCTGTGTCTACCTTTTTTGGACTACAGAGTAACAGGAAGCACACAGACACCTTTACGTGTGGAACTACACAATTTAGGTGGTTTGAAATTAGAATAGGAATATTGAATGACAAAGGTGAATTAGTGTGACAAAGGTGAATTAGTGTTACAAAAGAAAATATTATTGCCTTTAAATCTATACGATCCAGTAATTTAGGGTAAGAGACAATCCAGAAGTATATTTGCAGTCACTTAAAATTATATTAACTAATGTTGTTGAGCAAGTTAAAATGGTGTAGACATGGCTTGTAGGAACTGCAATTGATCAGAAGTTTTCTAAAGCAACAATATTTTAAAGAAAAATAATCACAGGAATATGCCAAAAGCTGAACACTTTTGGCAATATTTATAATGATCTAAAAAAAAGACATTTCAACACTTTATGATTACAGCAATTTCCTTTTCATGCAAATATTCCTTTTATATAATAAAAGGTGAAAAAATGTCAAAATAAACCTTTTCAGTAGGCTGAAAATAATGAAAGGCCTAACCCTAAACAATCATGATTTCATATTGTGAAACTTTTCTACAGAAAGCTATGTTATGCTCTTTTAGAAGAAAAAGAGCAAGGAAACAAATCTTCATAAGACTCACAAAATGCAAAACCAGCTCAGACCTGTCTTAGAAATGAATTAATAGTACAGGTTATCATCCTTTGGATGACACATGCACCAAATTTGGTGGGCTGGCCATCTTCCAAAAAGGATAATTACATTCTGCTTACCTGTTATTCTCCTGCTGTTTTTCTTGTAAGATATATTTTTTGTTACATTCTGTTCCAAAATATTGTTAATGATGCTGACTTCACAACAGTGTTTTTTCTTTGTTTTTAATGACTAAAAAATACACTTTCTGTGGAATGCATGTCAAACAAACAATAGCAGATAAGTTATGACCCCTAAAAATTATTCATTCTGTAGTACCAAATCTATCTGTCTCTCTTTGAGCCTTCAGAAATATGAAATAAACTTTGTAAAAATCTCCACAGCTGCTGTCATGCAAGAAAATTCTGCATTCAATAGAACACCCAAGAGCAAAAATGAAATCTAGAGAATTTTTTTTAACTGATGCAGGTAGTTTAAACTATGATTAAAGATTGAATTGCATATTTACCTACCACAAGGGATTTAATTCCTGTGTAAGCTTTCTTCACTGAGATCTCAAGTATTTGAAATATCAGTGGTATTATGCAATTATGTAAACAAATAAAAATTCACTGCCTCTATTGATTAGTTCTGCTACCTGCTCCTGATTGGTATCTATTCTTGCGTGTAAGCAAAATTCAAATGTATGGGAGTAAACTTTTACATATATTACCCCTTTTTAAAGTTTGAAATTCTACTTTTTGAATAGTTCTCTATGATACTAACTCAAAATACCCTTTCATTGTTAACATACTAGGTCCAGCCAGATTCCTTGTACATGTACCTTCATCACTAGAAATTCTGTTGGTTTCCGTCTTCATCTTCCAGGCAAGGCTTTCAAAGCTTGTATGTCCAAGTATCTTTTCTGATATGCTTAAATACTCGTTCTGGAAGACTCAGGACTTTTGTGCCATTCTGGTACTTAGCAGCAATTGAGATTTCAGCTATTCATACTATCCCACTTTTCAAAGTCTAATAAATAAAGGAATTATACTTTATTGCTAAGTTTCAGAGTTTAAGCATATTCATAGATAATTCCTTGTTAACCACAAATTAAACAAATCCTGGCCATTGGGAATTACAAGATAAGTATGTGGAAATAAATACATAGGCTGTTCTCTGGACAATGGGCATGACCCCTTCCCTAGAAAGTAATAGTAAATGGCAGTTTAAGAATAGAGAACTTGAACAATGTTCTTGCCCTTGCCTTCTTTTCCCCTCCCCTCCCACCCTTCCCCTCCTCTCCCCTCTCCTCCTCTCCCTCGTTTCAACAGCTATGGCTGTCAGACCTTACCAAATGAGCTATCTCTTATAAAGACAGAGATTCAACCACTGTTTTTGACAAATGTGAAATCAAAAATGTTTACATGATTCCTAAATTTTGGCATGTGCTCTCAGGAAAGGTGTATCTTCTTCCAGTAGAGTTTTTGAAACTGGTATTTATTTTTGAGTCTGTTCAGAGCAATGTGTTCTCCAAATCTTTGGCATGCGTGGCTTTCATATGATAATCAGAACTGCCATATGTTTAAGAGATTTGCTTCTCACTTAACTGCTTTAACTTGCTGAAATAATCAGCATGACTCAAAGCCAAATTCAATAGCTTGATGAAAAGAACACTCACGAAGCAACTGTCCATCACTTTTTCATACTGTGACAAAATGGTTTTCATTTTACTGCAATTATTTTGAGCAGTTGTTGTGTGTTCACAGCATTCAGTTTCAAACTGCCTTTTGAGAACTGAGCTGAGTTAATTTCAATGAAATAGCTATTGTAGTTATATATAAATTATTCACTAATTCATGGGCATGATCAAAAACCCTGAAGTTACTATAGAGTAAAATACTAATTTAGCACTTCAAATTACATATACAAACAAATTAGAAATAAAATAATACCTGTCCCAAATCACAATGTTATGGAAGTTATATTTGAGTCATAAATGAAAACCTGGTGTAGAAATATTTTGCTGAAGGAAAACCCTAACCAGGAAGTGCTCACCAAATCAAACGTAGCTTTCTTGTGTTTCTGCTTGAGTATTGGTTCAAATGTAAGCAGGAAAAAGAAAAGATGGATTATCTTTTGGACGTGATTTACATACACTAAGTCAGACATTTAGTGCCTTCCTTAGGAAACTCTATGTTGTAGGCTTTGCATGCATGGCACGAAAGTTACTGAATCTTTACAATTAACTGCAGTAAGCCTTAAATGCACTTCACTTGCTGATACATCTTAACAAAATAAAAACTTTTGATTTTCTCTAAGAGGTAACTTCATTTCTTATCCTGTTCCCACACAAATTGTAAGAAGGGAAGGCAATAAAGATAACTAGTAAATATATTTGTATTAATCCTATAACTGTACATAAATGTTTTAATTAAAATTTTCAGTATTGTAAAGTCTAGATATTGCTAATCAGCTGTGCTCATAAACCGTATTTAGTGTTTTCTACCCATCTACCTGGAAGTAAAACTACTTTGTTTCTTTATTAGCTGCACAAAAGACTATGCTATATCATATCTTTCTATTTTTATCACATTTTATCAATAGCTTTGTTTGCACATGCATATTTCTTCTTGTAGAAGAAAAAATGGTGATATTCTCAGCTAACTATCTTATCACCAAATTATACATATATTATAGATTCAGTATTAAGACCAACATAGAAATACCAGAAAAAGCTCAAGAGAGAAATCAATAACTAAGAACTGCGTAAGTTTTCTGGTAAAAACAAACTAAAACATGTATTTTTAAAAATATGTAACTTAACTACAAAAAATACTTCATAAAACATTTTTTTCTCCAGGAACTGGATACATTAATGTCTGAAATGCTTTTTATACCAATTTCAGTGATTAGGCTTGACTTTCTTTTTATGGATATATTTTAGCAAGGAGGTAAGTTTACTTCCTTGTACGTTAATATCCTTGTAGCCTTTAAGTAGGCATAAAAATAAAATGGCATCAGTTTAATTATTTTCTATTGGTGCTATCTTTTATTATTTCCATAGTGTCAGACACCAGGTAGATCTGGTTATATGGCATATAAGCATAAGCATTTTATATACTGCTATGTAGCATGTGCTTTACTTTGCTTATTTTGGTACACTTTCAAAATGGAATATTGAAGCACGCAAGAAGAGCACAGAGAACTAATTAATACAAGATCAGATCAGAGTCAATTTACTGAGTAAGAGTGATCAACCCATAATTACATTTAAATGTTAGGTGCTATCAAGAGTTACAGTCACATAAGACTTCAGGAAAGGAGGTATGGGTAAAATGTGACAGGTCCTAATATTAACATCAAAGGTTGCCATGTCTTAGAAGTAACATGAATGTTACTTAAGGAAATGATAAAACCTTTGCAAGAAAGGCAATATAATTATGTCACATTTTTCTGGCTCAGTTTTTTCTCACCTTCCACTGAAGCTGCCAGTGTTGAACACTTTGACAAACCTTGAACTGTTTGAGCAACTGTGCAGCCCTGTGATACGGTGTTGCCATTGCTAGCAACAGGTCATGGTTCTTGTAGCTTTGTTTTACTTAGTTTAGCTGTAATAATAACTTCTCTAATTGACCAGTTGTCTGTATCTAATTCGTTTTAATTCTGCTTATCTTTGTATGATACAACTAGAATTTTACACAACAAGCAGATTTTCCAGGTAGAATGAGATATTCCCACCTTTTCTTTCCCACTGGCAGTAAATCATAACCATCTGACCGTGGAAACATTCCCTCACTCATGTAGACCACACTGTTTTTGCAGGGATCACGTGTTGTGTACTTATTTATACCTTTATCTGTAAAGATCTAACTTCCGGTAAAACCAGAGTTTGGCACTTGAACATCTTTCTGAATCTGAATCTAGAAGGACAAAGACACTGTGTTTAAGTGTGACCCCCTTGCTATGGAGTACACAGGTGAGACTGGTGCCTCCAGAACTCAGGTAGTTCACAGGAATGTTCAGTGACTCAGAAGGAGGGTAATGGTAGATGCTACACTCAGCAGGATGTTGCTTAATGCCTGGTGAGGAGCTTGCTCTTTCCAACTGATTGCAGCGTGTAGCTGCCCACGCAGACTTGGTACCAAAACCAAACAAGTGATCATTCTCAACTATATTCAATCAACAAAGTTTCAGTTAATTTTAATAATTTCCTAAACGTTTCTTAATTAATATTTTTTTCTAGATAATTTTGATTCATTGGAGGAATGTTGTGCTTATGGCCTCAGTTATTGCTGACAAATGTGGGGAAAGCAAAGTGAAAGACAACCAGGAATTCAACACGTGACTCCAAACAAAGGTCATCTAATAAGAATCGGTCCCTTTTGCCTAAAAACAGAATCATTTTTTGAAAAACACATAATATGCTTATAAGTATATTGGCTTAAAGGAACTCAAGTTAGAAAAAGATTCATTTGAGAATCTTCGTGGGGTTTTGGAGTGAGTTAGATTCTTGGAAGCATCTTAGCTGAGGAGATTTAAGCTCAGTTCTGTTGATGCTGAAGTACCACTCAGCAAGTTCAGAGAATTTCCCAGGAAAACTTAATGCATGAATCCACTCCAGATCAAAGTGCCTATGTCTTTACTGACAGCAGTTTTAAGAGCCTTTTGCAGTTCTAGTTCCATAATCCACCAGCAGTTTTACATATATCAAAACTTTAAAAACATTACCTTGATTTCCTGTAAATAAAACAAAGTCAGTCAACAGAAGAAGAAGATATGTGGAAAGTCAGAATTCAATACATGGTACTTTTTTTACACACATTTCTCCCGATTTATTTCTTAATATCCATTCTTCCATAGATAAAAATTAATCCAATGTAGAATTATTCCACTGTTATATAAGATAAAGCCCTTTTCCTGAGAAATCAATGATCAAAGAAATAAAGGTTATTGTAAAACCAGGTTTAGTCTTTTTTAGCTGTATATGAGATTGGACTTTGAAGAAAGGATAATAAAGCAGTAGAGATATGGCTGAAATAGGAGAAGATATTATAAAATCATGACTACATTAAAATCATGACTACTGTGGGGCTCGGGCTGTATTAACATTCTCTGGACTAAGTTGTTCAGAGATACCTTCCTGGAACATTTTGGACTTCACGACTAGAAAATGCAGGAACCAGAGAAGTGGTGGAGATCTGGTGAGCAACTCTCCATTAGCTGACCTATGGCTGAAATTTGTTCTTTTAGGTACAGTGAGAACACTGACAACCATTTTCTCTCTTTTTAAAAAGACAAAATCATCCTTTAAAATAATTTATTTTATTAAGGGACAGTTCATTTCTATATCTTTATCTTTGGTACTTAAATTGCTTTTTCCAGTTGATTTACCTTTCCCTTCATCCATGCCTCAGTTTATCAAAATTGTTGTGTCTGGGTTTAGCTAGAGACTAACACTGCAACTAAGACATCATCTTGAGGGGCTTGATGTTTTTCTTTAGCTTGCTTACCAGAAAGGATAAAAAAACTGGCATTGCCTTTAGCTCGTCCCCAGGTTCTTGGATACACTAAGAGTCGTGCTCTAAACCTGACTTCCTTTTAGTCTAATATCTCATGTCTAATATCAGTCTAATGTCTAATATCTAACGTCTAATATTAAGAAAAGTACTATCAGAGCTTTGGATGGGGTAAGTTTCTTGGGACAGTGGTGCTTAGACTAGTGACTTTCACCAAAGTCTATATTGTTAGTTTTTGATGTTCTTGTATCTCTAATTTTAGTGGCATAAAATTACAGGGCAAATTTTAAGGAGGAAGGCTCTAGTGGAACCATATGTGCTTTACAGGGCACAAAAACCTCTTGATCAGCTATTTTTTTTAAAAATACAGTTGATTGTTTAATTTTCTTCCAACACCTTTCTCACAGCAAATAGTACAGAATTGCTGTACTACAGAATATATTTAATAGTAAAGATACATTAATCAAAATCTGTCAGATAGAGCCTCACTGCCGGTCCCAGAAATAGATTTTGTCCCATCCTTTTATGTAGAAGATTGAATTTTAGACAGTAATTTGAATGGCATTACCTTGGTATTTGCCATAAGAGTACAGCAGTAACACAATCTGGATTGTCAGTACAGTTAAGTGTTAACAGAACTATGAAAATATTGCTTCTATGTATGTAATACCAGAATTTCATGTTGATGTGTTTGAATGCGTTTTTGTCAAGCAAATGTGCCAATGTCACAGGAGCTGCTGAGAAGACATTTTAGCTATTTCATATTAAATAGCATTGATGTAACTTCTGCCTTGGAGACAGATGTATCTCTGCACCCAGTTAGTTGGTATTAATTACCATTACATTGACAGATTTGCCTCTTTCTTGATAATGCAGATTTGATGTTTTTCCTCCTTCTGCTACACAACAAAATCATAATCTGAATTCTTAGATGCACTGAGTGGCTGATGCTCATTGTCTACCACCTAACACATTGCATAGACACACATTTTACAGCAAAAACCATTATTTCATTGCAGAAACTGAGATATTTTTAGGCATAATTGCTTTGTTACACAAGGGTCTAGTATCTGTGGAGAGTTTTTGCACTTTATTCCATCCTAATTTTCTAATGTGCTTGTTATTTTTTTATGGACTTTAACTTTCACCTGGTCTTTACAGAGTCCAGAGTGCAGTTTCTATACTACAGTTTGGGGTAGGAGTGCCTGGTAAGTCACTGACTGATTAAGAAATCAAAAAAGAAAAAAAAAGAAAAAAAGGAGTACTCAAATGTCTGAAAGGGTGCAGCTACTCCACAAACATATATTTTGAGAATACGAGCACCAAAGAAGGACTTAAAAGTCTTGTTAAGACTTCAGGTCCTGTTCATCTTTTTATCAGACGGGTAGCAAAAAAATTAATAAAAACCCTAAAGAAGTAGAAAGAGAGTTAAAAGTTCTGAGTCTGACAAAGTATGACGAAATGGTGTTAAATAAAGGACATGGTCTGATTGGTGGTTGAACAGTTATCAAGAGGTAGATAAATTGTTGTCTGGCATTCTCAGCTTTGCAAATTTGAACACTTTAGCCTACCAGGCCCCAAAGGTGTCCAAGATGTCTTGATGGAAAATATAGTGCACAGAAGAAAGTTTAAAGGGCAAGTCTCTAAAATTCATCTCTAGTGTTTTCATCACAAATGCATGAACTGCTTAGTGTATTACAAAATAAAAAATAAACATTAAAAAAATGAAAAGATGATTCTGTAAGCTTTGCATAAAAATGTTTGGTTTGTCCCATACACAATTTTAATCCACAGAGATAAAGGTACTTTAAGGCTGAATAAATAAGAAAGTGCTGTTTTGAATAGATAACATTATAGGTTTGAATGTTGCAAAGTAATTAAAGGACATAATACCCCATAATAAAAGATCAATATGCACTTGAGATCAAGGCAGGATCTATTTCTGAAATGACATAGCACACACTGATTTCTATCACATTTTCAGTATTGATCTGATGTGAACCTTGTTGATTTGATTTCTCAGCTTGTTGTTTGCCGAGGTTTTAAGACTGCCTGTGCCTCCAGAGTGAAATTAAAGTCAAGGCTGTTTGCATGTCTGCATAAACTGCTGTTAGCAGGTCTCAGTCACAGACTCTTCAGTAAACAAGCTGTGTACTCCCTTGAAATTATTGGTTCCAGCTCTGTTTTGACAATTTCTTAGAAACTGATTTTCATGAGAAATTCTTTGATGGGAATGGTGAGTGCAAGCAGCACGGAGCTATAGCCTATTGCTTTCTTTTACATATTGTTTGTTCTTTTATGCACGAAGAAGCTCTATACAGTATTCTGATCAGAAAAATGCTGGTGGGGAAGGTTTTGCAATGATTCTTAATTGGCTTTACCTTGACATAGATGATATCAGCAATTATTTGAATAAAAAATGAATAAATTAAGGGAATGACAAGAATCATTGCACCATTGCTTAGTAATAAGACAGCTAGCAGAATGGGACAATCTCATTTTTCTCAGTCTATTAAAATTGGAAACTCCAGAAAGACAACTACAGATTTTATTTACATATAGGTCTGAGATATCTTTCTCATTTCACCCCATGAAATATGAGAAGAACAAATCCTTTGGACAGTGGCTGTTGGCACTTACAGCCATTGGCAGGGTTAGAGGTTGGACCCCAAAACCTCCAATTCTCAAAACTACTTCCAGGCTTCCACACAGCATTTCAAGTCCACAGATTCAGGTGGCAGTAGTTAACTTTTAGTCTAACACCAGGGAAAGTTTAAAGCTTTTTTTGAGATCTCACCAGGAAAGAGTAATCATACTAAATAATGTGCATAAAACATATTGGGATTTATAAGACAGAAATTGTGTCACTTATTTGTACTAAGTTTCCGTATGCAAATTTATTATATAAAAGAGGAGTAGAAGAGAACATATTTCTCTCTTCTCCCCATGTACCTGGCATTTCAAAGGTTATATGTCAATTTGAAAGACCTGGGTTTAAGTATGCATTTTTGTATTTGCGATCTTCTGATCATCATTACTATGAGGTTAAGCTGTTTTGAAATGTCATCCAACATTCTTCTAAAAGGCTCTGGATCCATTGGGTCAAACTCACTGGCTCGAGCCCTAATTGAATTTGTAGATTTGAAACAATAAACTGTGAAATATATTCACATGCTTCTCAAGGGAAATGAGGTGTGTGTGTGGGAGGCAAGATGCAGGGATAGGCTCTCGTGGGCATGGTGAATCTTCTGACACGAAGCAGAACAGCTTCATAACAAGTGGCTGAGAGTGTTCCTCCCCAACAAGTGCCTTCAGCCTGCTGATTAGGACACTTGTGTGGGAGGTGAGATATGGGGTTTGGTGCCCGGGACTTTCACATCGTATAGGAGGTCCTTGATGCTCCAGTATGAAACGAAAGGATCACAGTAATAGATCCTCCTCCAGCTGTCTCCTACAATAAGCAGTGACTCATGTTCCATTTAGAAGGAGAGGTTAAAGATATGTTATACACCAAGAAGACTTGGTGAACAGAAGTGCATCTCAATAGCACAGAGTTCATCATTTAGCACAACTACTACTTTTCAGAGTTTTTCTGTAGGCTGCTTTAGGTAGTTTCCAATTGAATAAATTGTTATATAATTTTGGGCCCTATTCTGAGCTGCCTAATTTTCTTTAGACTGAGTGAAAGCCCAAAGTAATTTGGTTATTGAGTGTAGATTCTGTTTGCAGGATCAGAGACCTCAGGCCCTTTTTCTAACTGAGGCTGTAACTCTTGCATATTTTTAAAATTTCTGTATTTATTTTTCCACATAGGAGCAGTGGAAGTTCTTGATTTTGGGGTAAAACCCAAAACAAAACTTTTTAAAGGGAAAATATCTTGTCTTTTTCTACATAGAATCACTCACTTCTTTGATGATGGAACCAGTAGTTGTATTTTACTCATTACCTGAGACCTTCTTGTTATATTTCCATAAATTCTGCTTTTTGGTCAGTATCAAATTTGCAAAAGAACTCTTCCATCTAGAATCCAAAAAAAATAAAAGCTGTTTCAAAGAGGGTAATGTTTGTTTGCTTTGTAAGTCTCTGTAGCTTAAACTTGTATTTGCCTTGACTTCCAGGTAGATTTGATTTTAGCTTGGTTGTATTGATTTGCTTATTCTAATGGTAAGATAAAACTTTCCATGAAAGGGTAGCTTCTTAGATTAGGTAAATCAATGTAAATCAATTGACTTTAGTGTTATGATAATCTGCACAAACTGGGGATCTGGCCCAAAGCCGAGCATTTTATTACCTGGAACCTTTTTATTTTTAATCAAAAAATATTTATTTATATTTTCTTTAGATATCTAATTATGTGAAACAGCTGACAACCAGTGATGCCAGTGATGTCTAATCACTATATACTACAGACAGCAAAACAAAAGACTTGTAATTTATCCCCATGCCTCCCTGAATCTTAAATCTACAAGATTAAATGCTTAAATGTTGCAGTCTCTACAGCAGCTTAACATTCAAGGAGCATTTACTCTGTTAAATCATTTACGTGGCTTGAGGAGGTTAATGAAAATACAGAAGAGCCTCAAGCTTCCTAAATAGAAGCTGGAGAGAGATTTTCAAAAGCTAAAAAATACAAGATCTTAGACATTTCAAGAGTGCAGTGTAAGAATCCTTTACCTGATCTATTTCAAAATAAAATAAGAAAGTAAATATTATTACCCTGTTTTAGCAGCTCCGATTTGTTTATTAACAAAAATTTCAGCAAATGGTGGGGGGGCGGTTTCTGGGTAGTGAATTAAATCAGATACACAGCATAAAAGGTAATACACAGAGACATATTAATAAAATAAAAATTCCTGTTTTATGTGGGTACATAACCAAGAATGATGTGACCACAACCCTATTTTAGAAAGCTAATTAAGGAGGTTTTTCTTGACTTCTGCTCAGTTGTGAGAGACAGTGACTTGGAGTCAGCCTCTCTGCTGGAATCCCAGCTGTACTGCTACTCTGAATTTCCCTTGGAAAAATACGAATCTCTGCCTTAACCACACTTTTACAGCGAATTTATTCAGATGATCTCCCTGTTCTTCAGTAAACTGGAAGGTGTGAATTCGTAAAGTATAATGAAGGAATAAAAATGTTGCAGTGATTTCTCATAGAAACCAAATATGAGTTGTTGCCTACCAGCAAATGTGTGTATATGAGGTTAGATACAGCCTACTTATGACCTTGTGTCTTGGGGTGACTCTATCATGTGTATCCCCTATCATGCTCTATGCCCAAAAAGTAATATTGTGCCTTTTCTGTGCCTTTAAACTGAGCTTGAGGAAAAAAAAACAGACGAACTTTCCAAAGCAGCTTCTCAAGGACACAGAGATTACACTCCTCAGTGTTGTCTGGCTGTGGATGGCACAGAGGGAGCACCCTGCTTGCTTTTTCTTCAGCCAGCTGTTTTTTTTTCCTCTTGGCGTGAGACGGAGAGCTGAATTTTGTTTCCTGGGACTTTGGTTTTTTCCCTTTTTCTCTTCTGAACTGTTTCAACAACATTAGAACACATCAGGAGAATTTTCTCCCCGAGGCCCGGGGGTGGGCCCACGCCCTCACCGACCAGCTCCGAGGAGGAGAGAGACCACACCTACAGAAGGACTCTGAAATCTTCCCAGGTTTCTCTCTATAGCGAGGGTTTTAATTCATTATTCAGCATCATTATCCTTTTCCTGTGTGTTTGTTAAAATAAATAGTTTTTATCTCTTTCACTTTCCTTCGAGGAAAAATTTCCTTTTTTTTTGAACCCTGTGGGGGGAAGGGTGGTTGTAACCTGGTTTTCTCTCAGGGGCTATATTACTAGATTTTGGCCAAACCGGCACACCTTCCTGTTACAAGCCAGTGCAAAGACCAGACAGACCCAAACAATGCTAAATAGAAGTGGTGTTTTTACTTCTTTAAGAAATATTCTCATTCTTGGTATCTTTTCCTTCCAGGCTGAAGATGTCCTGTCATTATATTTATACGCAATCTAAAATATTCATATGCAGATATCTGGACACCACAGTATTTTTTTTAAATCATGTTTTCACTTATGTAATGTATAGTTACAAAATGACCACTACCTATGTAACACAAAAATGAAATAAATTCTATAATTTCTTAGATGTTGAAGAAATCATCTATCAAGAAATAATAAGACAACAGAATGTGTCTAAAGGGGTTTTTTGACTGTGCATTTAGTTTGGTGTTAGCCAACATCTAATGATAAGATGATAGATTTTAAGGTTAGGATTAAATATTCTGTTGTAAAAACACAGACAAAACATTTTCTGATTTTCTGCAAAATGATTTTGGAATCTCTGTGTTTCCATAGATTTCATTAAAGTTTTTTAGATTAGGCAACAGTTCAAGAAAATAAATTATTTCCAAATATTTATTGGACAAAACACTGCTGATGTTATTGCTTTTGCCAAAATTCACCATATATATAGATACACATATAGTATTCATTAAATTAAAAGTATTACTAAGTCTTTTGGAGAACTGATATGTCTATAGTTTTTTTTTTAGTGAGGGTTGTCCAAATTTCCTACATCTTCTAACTAGACCAACTTGGTTCCTTCACTAATATTCTTTCCCCAGGTGAACTTCCCTCATTTTGTGAACCTTATTAATGCTGTAGGCAGAAACTAAGCAAGCTACTCACCTGTGACTATTTTAAAAATAGTTAAGTCAACGTTTGCCATTTCAGGGTCAGTTTGCATTCTGGCTGAATGCTCAGATCTGCTTTGTTTATACTTGCTGATTTACCCTGCCATTTACTACCTGCTTGGCATCCAGAATCACATCTCATATCTCACCATTTGTGCGGATGTTGTATGTCATCACTTCACTCTAATAAACATCTGAGATCAGCTTCTCTCAATTCTTAGCAACTGTGTAAACAAAAATGCAAAGGATAATCTTGGAAGGAAGAAAAAAAAATAAAGAGGCGAAATAAACTCTTTCACCTGTGAAACTTCAGTCTGTGCTGGTAGAAAGAAATAGGTTTAGCTTGGCTTCTATTCATTTCTTAACTTACATCCCAAAATTGTCATGCATAATTTGATCCAAATGGATCGCCTTGGTTTCAGGAGGGGAAACACACAGCTCAAGTAACGGAAAAGAGTGAATCACCTGTAAGTTATTGAGAAGTCAGACTGCCTCCTGGGTCAAGGTTAGGGTAATTAGCTGGTCTGCCTGAACTGTGATGTGCCTGAGGAGAAACAAATGAATTTGGTTTCCACATTTTCAGTGTGACCCTTGTTGCATTCGTCCTGGATCCAACAACCTCTTCTTTATGCATGACTGAAAAATATCTTTCCCACTGCTAAAATACTAATATTTCTTTCAAAAACAGTAGTGGGTATCAGCAGTCAGCTCCATTCATGAATCTTTCTAATTTCTTGCCAGTCTGCTACAGTTTTCATACTTTTTATCACTGACATTGCAGACTAAGTCAGCTGTAACTAGATTATGCATGCCTTTTATTTTTCAGTTCCCCATAATTTTCTCAGCAAATACAGAAACCTGAGTTATTTGCTGCACACATTGCCTGAGCTTCTGCAACACAAGCACATTTATTTGTGATTCTTGTCTCTTTCTCAACTTTTTTTCATATTGTATTTTTAAATCTTAGATATTTCTTGTAGCTTCATACACGAGTAAAAATGCCCTATTTAGGAACAGAGTTGCCTCTGTTAAAGATAACAGAATCTTTCAGCTGACTTTATTATTTCACCTTAGGCAGTGTCTAGAATGATCACACTAAAGGATTAAGTTCAGTCTAAACAGTGATTTCTACTTGGTGCATAGACCACGAGGAAAATTAAAATTAAGATTATTTCCATATGGGATCCTTTAGTCAGAATCTTCTTTGCATATACCCGTGTGCATGTGTGTATGCACAACCTTTAAAGTGTGAGGAAGCAGTAAAACAGAAGATTAAGATTGTACCTGCTCTGGAGCTTGGCGCAAATGCTTTCCAGACGTTCTTCCCAATCCAAATTATTCTTGCATTTTCAGGTAGTAATGGATTCTGCTGATAGTTCCTGGCAACAATTTCTCTGCTAACTTATGAATATCCCTATTGGATAGATCTTCATGCATTAGAAATTGTAAAAAGACTTCTCAAGTATTTAAGGTTAGCATTCCTATTAATAGGATAAAGATCTTGTGCTATGTGTTATACGAACACACACACAAAGACGCCTAAACTAATTCTAAAGGTCTGCTTGTGAAACTGGAGACTTTGGCTCATGTGGCATTTCTGCCAAAGGACAGAAGCTGTGCTATTAAAGAATAAAAAGGTAATTTACAGCAACATGTGGGCTGACTCCCACTGTCCAGAGATGGGCAGTGGAGAACAAAACTTATTGACTAAAGCTGTTAATATCATGTTAATATCATGTTAATATCATGTTAATATCATGTCAATCTAAACTAGATTAGCACAGAACTTGGGTGATACAGATTTTTGCCTATATTTAAATGGGCAAAATAGAATTGACACTTACCAAAGGAAAAAATTTCTTAGGTCCTGTTGAGTAGGACTGGTAGTCTATTAGAGAAACTAAAAGAGTTTGAAAAACCAAGCATCCAGCAGGTGTTGCTTTCCCCTATAAAGAACCACACTGGTGCATCATTACTACCACCTTCAGTCCCAGCACTTATACAATCACACAGGGTCCAGGAAAATATCCATAATGCACTTGCAGGGTTTACTTCTGTTAAGAAAAAGTAAATCCATAAAATACATTTGTTCATGAGGGACAAATTCTTGATTTGGGAGGAAAAGTTATTAAGACCTTCTGTAGAGAAAGATATCTGTTTTCCTATTAATCAGTCAGTACCCTCAAGTCAAGTCTAACCTTTCCAGATCATGCCCTGTGGTTTCCACTCAAGTGGCTGTTTATTTGCACAGTTCACTTCATTAAGATATGATACTATGAGCTACCTTGAACTTTTACAAAGCAAGGGGCTTGTATATCAGCAAGTCTCTGTCATTTCCAGCCCAGTATAAATGTATCTTGTTTCTGTTTGCTTTCTTTTAGTAAACAATCTGTCTTTTTCCATTTCACATTTTCCTGCCAAAAATATATCACAGTTGCTGGAATTAATGTCTAGGCAGAACTGCAGGGTGAATGCCTTTCTTTCCCCTTGGGGGAAAACCTGTAAACACACAAATACATATATGCACACACCATCAGCTACAGCCTGAGGCTTAGCAGCAGCCAGTTTAGATTGCTTCAGGACAGATTTTTTGTTCAACATTATTATGCTATTTTTTTATTGGTGACTTGTGATAAAACAATATTTCTCTGACTCTATTTGTAACTTTTAAATCATTCACAAAAGCCCTGAATAACTGTCTAACTTATTTGGCTTTAAATACTTTAATGCTGCCACTGAGTTCGGAGAAAGGCATTCTTAGTTTGAAAGAAAATCAAGGAAAACCAATATGCTTACATTGTTATTATCAAAGCAAATTTAATGCATATTTAGATTCCATGCCAGCCCATTCAGAAACATTTCAGCTTATTGGCAAATTTGCATTAGGTTACATTTAGACCTCATCTACAAGCTATTCAATTTTAGATTCAGTACTTAGCTTTAGGATAGGATGCACAGGGGCAACACGATCTTAGTGATATTTATATGCCACACAAAGTACACCAGGGGCTTCAAAGATCAGGATAAATATGCAATTTTATTCCAAAGGCATTTGGTATCACAGACAACCTATCTGGTACGAAGATATCTTTCCTAAACCTTCTGCTTTTGATGAAGAGTTTAGGCTTCTTCCCTCAACTTACCACAACAATGTGAGAGAGAGGAACGTTTTCGTGCCCAAATGGGATGGCCACACCAATACAGCAACTGAATGATCAGCCAGGCTGCCTTGCCTCACAGGATCACGACTGATACCATTGTCAGCCTAATCAGCCTACTCCAGGTCATGCTACTTGAGCAGGAGAGGCAGACGAGATGGCCTCCCAAGGTGCTTTCCAACCTCAAGCAGTCAGTGATTGTATTCTGCACGGCATATCCTTGTCGTGCAGGTGTGGTCAATATTTTAATTAAGGAAATGGATGAAGTAGTGTTAGGTAAACACCAGGAAATTGTGCAAGACATCAAACTCAAAAGAAATGCAGGGCAGGTGAAAGCCAGGATTAGACTCCATCATGATCTTGAGAAACTGGAAAAATAAACTGTTAACAAGATAAATTGAAATGGATAATGTGCTACACTTACTGAAAAAAAAAGTAAAAAAAAGTAAGACCCAGTTTAAAATTGGCAAATAACTGGCAAATAATTGACTTGAGAGCAGCTCTACAGGAAAGTGATTGGCATATAGTAGGCATCGAGATAGCTGTGAAACAAATGGTATTTCTGATTATTAGTATGGGTCTCACTGAAACACAGAAAGCAGTTGCGCTCTTCTAGTTAACATTAGTGCAGTTTAAACCTAGTACTACCTGCTGTAAGCTGCTATGTATAAGCTGGATAAACATAAAATGGATGAGAAACTGAAAGAATTGTGCTGGTTTGATATATAAAGGTGAAGGCTAAACATGGGATATTAGAGTAGTAATATTTATGTCTTATGTAAGAAATTAAGTATCAGAACCAACAAATTTAGATTAACAATGTTTATAGTTGCAAAATGGTATGACAATCTGGAACAAACATCTGATGGAATTTTGAGAATCTTTGTGATTAAATAGTTTGGAGGCTGGATTTTTTTTGATGTTCTGTTTTCATCGGAGCTTAGATAAATGTTTTTTTGTGGTAGAATGACTAGATGTACTGGTCCTCACTAAGAGCATGTTCTAAATAATATTCACAAGTTCACTTCATTTCCTGCAGTTCAATTAAAAAAAATCTTATTTTCCTATGAGTTTACGCTTTTAAAAATTTATCTTTATTTATTGTTTTTAAGCAAAAAATAAGTTTCAGTTCTATTTTCATTTAGAACTAGGTTCTCATTTAAGGATGGGTGATTTACAAAAATATGTTTGTTTGTTTTTTGTTTAGTAACGAGAGACTGCATTTACATTTTAAATAATTGAAAATTCATTGATGACTTACAATTTTCAGTTCCTTTGCTCTAATTATGTTCATTAAAGGAGTATTAATTCTATGACCTTAATTCTGAAAAATTAACAAATGTATGTTTAAATCCATCCATATGGATGGAAAAAAAAATGAAAGCTATTTTCAAAAGGTGAGTGTAGGAAACTTAAACACATCTGTATTTTTACAACACACATTTGTACATTTACACATCTGCTTGAGAGTTCTACTGATGAGAGGTTTGTAAACTGTATGTAAATGGACGTTTCTATAGCAGATGCCTCTCTTTATATTTTTAAGCAAAATCTGCCCCAGTATAGGATTTTTTTTTAAAATCTAGTTAAAGCAAGGTTGAAATGTGTCAAATAAAAAAAGAAAGTGCGTTATAAGGTTAATTACAAATGGTCAGAGTGGGTTCCTGTGACACTGATGGATACAGAAACATTGCTGGAGATGTCAATACAAAGGTAAATAGAATCTGTCAAGGAGACAGATTCTGCTGTCAAAAAGAGATAAAAGTGGCCTTCCATTTTCTATCTGTTTGCTGTGGTTAACATCACCAGTACATCACCACTGATTCTCTCGGATTAATTAATCTAGTGGGAAGACTCTCATAAAATACATTTGTTCAAGGTAGCATCTGTTTTAGGTTACTTACTCTGTCCTCTATTTAATTTCTCATAAATATCTTTTATTTCGTCTTTTGTGAACATTTGCCTAAGTTTACTGAGACAATAAAGATGTCATGTTCTTATATTTGTTGAGTGAAGGCCTTTTCCAGAGTACAGTCCTCTAACTATCTGCGCTGTGTACTCTATTTGTTTTATAAAAATGTATTCAGTGGCAATATGTTTCCTCAACATAAGAATTTTTTTCTGCTCTTGATATGGCTAAGTAATGTTTGTGAATTGTTTATTTGATCCTTGCTTTTCCCTCACTAATTGATGAATACATTTGTTCACAAATGAAATGTGTTCATTATTTGACTACATTGCAGATGGTGGAATAATAATAAGAAAATAATATTAAGAAAAATCTGCAATATTTTCTACTTTTAACTTTTAATCATTGCTAACTCCCTTATCTCACCTAGTTTGACATCCCATTTTACTCAACCTGATCCACGTTAATTTCTCTTCAATATGAATCACATAACCATTTAAAAAAAAAAAAAAAAAGACATAAAAAGTTTCCCAGACCACAGCAGGCTTTTATATTACAGCTCCCAGGGCTTTCTGTAGTATGTCTAAATGGTCTGTTAGGAACCACAAAACTCCCCCAAAAGTGTACCCACTGCCACTGCTGCCTCAGTTCACCAGGGACAGCTTCTCCAGACCACAATGCACACTGTACCCTTGGCACAGTTCCAGCAATGCTGGGTCAGGTGATCCTCAGAGAGTCTGGTAATTTTTGGCTATGTACATGTATGATGGGCCAGACAAGAACCACAGCGTCTCCTGACTTCATTGTATGGAATCTTCTGAAGTATGTTTGTGTCTCTTAGGGTATTACAGCTGTAGCCAGAGCTTACAGATGTTTATAACCTGTGATGTCCAAACAGAACAAATATCCAGGTAGGTAGCTAAAAGCATTTGACCATTAAAGTATATTTAAGAAAGTAACGGGTTTAATGGACTATGTCATGAAAAATCCAACTTCAGCTCTTGTGTTGGCCTCTAATGTTTTTCCTAAACTGTGCAAAAGAGCCCAGTGATTTGTGTCAGCTATGTTTTGTAAATGTTCCATTCTTGCCTAGAGACTTTGGTCCAATAGGTAGGATGTGCAAATTAGTTTTCTTTCTCACTTCAGAACTCTTTTCACATTTTACTTCATCTCTCTTGCATTGTGTGCTCCCCTTGTGTAACACAGGAATAAAGCGTATGTCATTTTTTTACAATGAATTATTTGTATTTATAATTTTATATTATATACTGATTGTTCTGTAAAATGCCATTGCTATTACATGTTTGTATCAAACTAGCACAATGGGACTCCAGCTTCAGTTGGGTTCTCAGCACTAAGAAAGAGATTGATAATAAATATTAATAATGAAACAAAAATATATTTGTTAGACGATGGGGAAATTGCAGGTTTGAAGCATCTTGTAATCATCATGACAGAATGAGTTATATCTTATGTACTGTTTGATTTAAGCAGAATAAGTAAAACTCGTCTACTGTAAAACTATGCTTATAAAAGTAAAGCAGTGTAAAATAATAATTCAACCTCATCCAGTGAGAAACTCTTTTAAGTTCATGTTTTATTTCACATCTGAAATTCAGTCTGAGTGTTTTTAACAGTAAGCCCTGACCTAGCTGTCTTTCAAGAAAGAAAGGTATATTTTAGTCAAACTTTAATTCCTTTACTTTGAAACAATAATAAAGCAGATTTAAACCAATGTCCTCTGGAAGCTGGGAGATTATTGCACTATGGTCTCCTTGTTCTAGCTGTCTAATTTGTATAGACTAATCTGTAACCAGACAGCACATTATATTTAATGTAGAAATTTCAGTTTAAAACTTTGCTATGAGAGTGATGCAAGAGAAAGATACAATTCAATGCATACTCATGTGACATCAAGGTGATGTCTTCACCTAGAGATGCAATAGATGGTACGAACTGGCGTTCCTGTCCTATAGGTTCTCTGTCTGAAAAGTATGACTAGTCGTGCATTATACAGTAGAATTTGTGCCATAGACTTTTGCATTTCAATAAAAGTACACAAGTAAAAAGTTGCATTCTTACATTTTCAATAGGCTCACAGACGTCCGTAGATGGAAATAGGTCAGATTACAAAATAAACTCTCTAGCTTCTTGTTGATTAAGAACTGTGTCAGAAGACTGCCTTTCTGAGCTCAAATTTTTCTCTTTTCTGTTCAAATCATTCAAACTCCCAATTTTTAATTTTTTTTAAGTTGAGTTCTCTAATGAAATCATAGCAACAAAATTTACAGCCCAGTGCAATCTTGACTGTATGGGCCACCCTCACTATTGTCCAGTGAGAAAGGAATTCCTGATGTCCAAACATAGGGATAAAACAGTAACATAATAATATCTGACTATTTTTTCCTCTAAAATATTTTACCTATTCCACTCTAAATGGGGTATACTATCTTATTCAATGTCCTGTAGTGTTTCTATGTTCATGTCTTGATTTGGTTTCATAATGGGAATATTTGAGAATTCAATTGATCACAAAAGCTTGAAAAAAAGGAGGGATAACCCTTCCTTTCAAAATTTCTGTCTCCAGTTTACGAGTGAGACAGATATGACAGTCTGCTCTATTTTCTCTGTTTTCTCTCTGATATTTAAACTGGTTTTCTCCCATTTTTCCATTTAGTAATGCCATTGCCTTTCATTGATGAAGTATAGATTTTGAAGAGCTTAGGAGTCAGTCCAATTGCCTCTGCTAAGGAGTCAAGAAAGACTTCTTCACTCTTGGGTAAAAACAGCATGATGGATTTGCTCAGCTTCCTCAAAGTCAAGAAAGGGTATACACTTCTTGGAGAGGATTCAGGGATTTCTATTAGTCATCTATAAGAATACTGTACCCAGTGTGGATAAAGATCAAATAACCAATTTTACTAAGTAAGGAAATCCTGGAATTTCATCAGTGGACCTTGAAAGAAGAAGAATAGAGATGAATCAGTCTTCACAAACTAATATCTTCATTTGAGTTCTTTTCACCTCTTGCACAGCTGTGTAAGATGGTAGGATAAAGAAGACTAATGAGAATAGCTTTTGGAGCAGCTCGAAGAAAACCGTATCTCTGTAATATATTATACAATGTAAGTCTTGTAACTTGACCATTTTAAAGGACTGGAAAATTAAGTTAGTACACTGAATCCTGCTGCTTAAATTGTTCCTGTTATTTCAATTACCTCTATATTCAATTACTTGTTGAATTTTATTTTGATCAATCAGCTTTGGCTAGGAACTCTCTGTCACCACTGTACTGGTTCTAAGAATTTTTAGTCTATACTGGTGGGATGCATAAGTTTGTTTTTATGAAGGCTCCTCAATTTCAAAAGAATTCAAGGTAACTGTTATAGAGGTTCAGAGAAAATGCTAGAGAAATTATCGGACTTGGATTCTGAAATCTTCTGAATCAGATAGCAAGGTGCCCAGTGAAATGGAAATCAAGACCACTAGCTCAGCCAGTAGAGGGAACTCTTCCACAATACAAAGTCAGGAGGGAATACAAGGTAATACACTAGGGATATAGATATGCATGAATGTGTACATTGCAAAAACCCAACAGTAGTTTTTGGCTTCTTTGTACATAGTGCATTGACCTTTCTATTTTTATCCAACTTCAATTTATTGCAGTGAAAGTATAACTATGCTAAATACAAGACAAACAGTTCAAAAGTCATTTTGCAAAACTTAGTGAATGTTTAGGGGGAAGAATAGGGAACATCTATTCTGACTACTATTTTTATTAAAACATGCAATTTGTCTTTGAGAGTGGCAAAACAGCTTCACCATTCCCTGAAACATTTCAGAATACAATTGTTTCCCTCAGAAATTTTCCGTGCTCTGACCGTGTGACTTAATTCAAGTGTTTTGCTCCCTATGCACAAGACAAATATTGCTGACTAACGTGAACATGTATCCTTATGTTTGCCGCATGGGTTAGATTTACAACAGTGCGTAGCATCTCCCTCGCAGGAAGAGACATCTAGATTTCTATAAGTGTGTTTAGGCATTAAGTATTTCAAAAAATGCTTTCAGCAAACACCAAAGATTTTTCCCCATGCCCCTGTTGTGTTTTGTCTAGATCCACACCTATCAAACATTTAAAACTCTAATAATTCATTTTCTGAGCTTTTGATAATCAACTGAGTGATGACTGTTTTTCATTGTCTAATCAAGCCGGATACTGCTTCAGGACTCATTTATTGAGAGTTTGCAAAAACACTTAGTTTTCATTGGATAAGACATCTTTTTCTGTTTCTATTTGCTACTGGTGTCAGCCCTGAAGTATAAGATTCTACATTTCTCAAAGGCAGCTAGTAATGGATGAGCCCTTATAATTAGGCATATTGCCATCTATATTCCTGCAACCCACTCCTGTCTGACAAACCAAACGCAGTGTTTACATTTTCTTTCTCACAGCACTTCATAAGCTTTCTTTCTGTTACTAGCATTGCATTGTTGCTGACCTTCTACAGAAGAAGATTCTCATTCTTTTTGTGGCCCTAACCAAGTATTTTTGTTAACTTTTAATCTTATTTTTCATATTTTCTTTCTCTGTAGTTTTGGTAGTTTCTGCACATTTTGTGACTGGTAGTCATGGCCTTATTTCTGATTATTATGAATGTATTTCAAAGTTTCTTTGAGTCCTTTGTGGTGTCCCTCTTCCATCTATGGCAGCAGAATAAGAGAGGTACACAGTATACTGGATTATGTTTTCTCAATGCTGTAAATTCAGGGTAACATCTCTGAGGACATATATTCATCCAGCGTTCAATGAACATATACTTTTCTTAGCACTTTCCCGTTTCCTAAAGAAAGGCAGTATGTTCTTGTACCAGCACGTTGTGATGGACGTTTTGACATGTAAATAAGTGATCTTTTTTTTAATCCCGCTCATGTCACTCAATCACCAAGGCTGATAATTATCTTTTTCAATGTTTCCATGGAGTTCAGAAAGCTCTTTTCATCAAAGGAAGCTGAAAACCCGGTATTTAAGTCTGTCCTTACTTACAATGCATTTTGTGATTTTAGAAGCTATTCTGTATGAAGCCCTCCCTATTTTGCCTTTTCTCACTTGGAACATTTTGTTACATATTTCCCAACTTTATTTGTAAACACTTCAGCCTTTTTGGTCCCATAGAGGTAGAGGCACCATAAATGAATTTGGATCTGCTGCTTGTAATATCAACAGAAACATCCCAACCCAGGCAGAATTGTGACTCCATTTGCTCAGTGCTGCATCCACACTAATCATCTCTTCCAAACAGGTAGTGCCCGTTAGTCTTCTAGAAGTTGCTCTATAATTTCCAAAATTGAGCTAAGTATCGTTTAGGATTACCATATAGACAAATCAGATCTGATATCTGCTAGTCCAGGCATCTATGTTGACACATACGTCTTTGTAACGTCAGTGGGAGTGTGTTTAAACCTAAACTTGAATAAATTGTAGCAAAGATCATCATACTTAACTCTGCATTGAGACTGTAAAAAACTGGCTAAATGTAGTGTTTGTACATTAATCATGAAGATAAACTCCTTTCAATTATATATAAAGAACCAAAAAGCAAATATCACTGAAGGCAGTCTGGCAAAGTCAGTTCTATCCTTCATGTGACAGGGTTCTTTGTGGTCCTCACAGTGAATCTTTGGAAGCTGGTTAAAGGGAAAAGAAAGGAAAATTATATCACAAGTAGCACAGTGGGAAAGAGCCGGGAAATAATGGAAATCACACCACATTCCCCCAGAAGCCCCCGTCTAGCGCATCAGATCAAAGTCTTTCTATTTTAGAACCAAAGCTTCTTTATATTAAATACCAAGAAAGTATGTTTAGATAACATTAAGAGACTGACTTAAACCATGAAAGCCAGGAAATTCAGAATTAAGGCTGACACTCAGATCTTGAATAACACAGTAAGAAAGGCAGGGGTGGGGATGGGAAGGTGTACTCAGGCACAGCAGCATAAGGTGAGGATGGAAAATAAGACCTATCTTGGCAACTTTCTACCTGTGTCACTGGAAAACTAAAGATTGAATTTTTAGGGATTTATTAATGGCCACTATGCCACTGCTTTCCTTTTTCTTTTCTGACAGATTGGCCAAGAAAATGTATAAAATATATTTGCTCATCTCAGATCAGCTATGCTTTCTGTGGCTATCCTGTCCAGGAAAAGAAAAGGAGATGTGATTAGTCAGCTTTGTTTTCTTTTTCTTCTGAGATTCATGCTGCTCTTAGCCCCATTGGTATTAAGTTATAACTAGCCTGTTCTGAAAGCTAGCTTTATGCCTTCTTTTTATTTTTTTAAATTTAGTTGAAACCCCAGTTATCCTTATAGATTTTCCTATGCAACTTCAATAGGATATGGTTTTTCTCTTCTTAAATTTAAGAGATCGTTTTTTAAAAAGTTGAATCTTTACACCCAGAATGTAACTAAAGTGACTTAAGTTATCCTTCTATATAGACACATACAGACTGTATAAACACAGTATTCATGGCTGGGATTATTCACAACGAAAGAAAAAAGACTACTATAAATGCCACAGTGTTTATTCTCTATGAGCAAAATTTATTATTTTACATCATTGAGAACAAAGCCATAGATTTTAATTTTAAATATACATTAGTATGTGCTTGATAAGAAACACTTCACCTATGTGTAAGACTAAAAGTGACAACTTTGAAAAGTCTGTTGTTAGAACTTATTTGCCTTGTGGTTTAGTTTCTGTTCAAGATTTTCAGATATTTACTCTTGGTGTGCTAGTGTTATATGCTGGGTGTCAGAAACAACAATTCCTCTTTTATTTATTAAAATTAGAACTCAGATTGTAATAACTTTAAATATTCAAAAACACTGAAGTGTTTTTCAATGTACATATGTTTATTATAAACTATTAAAAATAAAAATAACAATACACCTTCATCTTATTTGATAAAATTAAATGAAAAATACTGAAATATAAAATGAAAAAATAATCTGAAAGCTACATATATTATTTTTCCATTTAGTCTTCATAATCATACAGAAACATTAAATAAAAGATGATGGGACACACCACTCACTGCTTTCTGTTTTATTTTGCTGGAATAGGAGCTGAATGTTACTAGGTAGTTTCACAGAGAAACTTGGCTCCTATCAGTGTTGTCTTATGCAGAAGGAGAAAGTAGTGAACAATCCCAGAATTGTTCATCTATATTTTGAAATGAAATGTTCATTTCTGTATTTGATCTTCACATTGTTCACAGTGAATTAGCACTGGGATTGTTTTGGAAAGAAGTTAGTGCATTTGGACACTAATCAGAAAAACTATAATCATGAGCAAGTAGGAAAAGCATAAACATATCTGTACCGGAAACCTGATTTAGGAAAATATATCTAAACAGGGTGAAAATACAGAACACATGAGCAGAGCATGATTGTGTGGAAAGGATGATATTTGCGTAGTACATCAAGTACATCTGAGGTAGATATATAAACATTTTCACTTTTTCAATTCAGTGAAAGAAATTGATATTGGCAATATTTTGCAAACTGTATTAGTTTAATGCTTTTCTCTTGATTTTTTAATCAGATTTTTAATGTCATCATCTGAATGAAAAAGAATAACTAGGTTGCATTTCAAAGAAAAGAATTCTTTAAAGCATGAAGAAATCATAAAATTATTCTTATTTCCATTTAAACATGTAAAAGTGAAACGTGCCTTCAATTTCTAAAACTCCACTTGATTCTTCTTTTGATTTTTTTCTGCTCAATTAAAGAAGAATACCTTTCCTTTTGTATGGAATACAGATTTCACTTTCAATGTGTATCAGGGAAACAAAAATAGATGAGAACATTCTGGCTAGTTGTGCATGGAAAAAGTGAAATTTTACTTCACATAAAACTGTGGCCAATACAATTGGTTCCTATCATTTTTTTTGTTCAGTTTCCATTCGATCCAATAAAAACATTTTGTGTATAAAAATTTGATTATATAATGCAATTTAAAGGTCTGATAATCTTTAAAGGTTTTAGTTCCTATAAATTTTTAAGTACAAAAATATTAAAAGACATCATTATTTTTTACTGGTGACCGTCAATAAACAGGCTTATATGTTTATATGATATTGCACAAGTAGTACAAACACCAGCTTTAAAACTACTGAATATTGGGAAACCTTTCATGTCATTGAAAGTTACATAAAAATGAACTATATTTATAGAATTGGTTTTTAAATTTCTATCCACATGGTCTTTTCCATCAGAGGGTATTAAAGTAATTGGTGAAATTAATTAAACTACATGACATACATGTTATATATTTCACATTAAATATCTTGTCTTCTTTGCAAGGATACATACTTAAGTGTAAAGAAATGAGAAGTGCACTGATATGATGTAAGGAAGTGTTATGTAGGCTTATCTGAAGAGAAAGCTATATAAACTGGTTAGGATGCCAAAATCAGACAGTCTGTAAGACCAATCTATTCTAGCAGTGTGGCTGCTGACCTGGATTTGTTGTTGTTGTTGTTGTTGTTGTTGTTGTTGTTGTTGTTGTTGTTGTTGTTGTGTTTTTTTGTTTTTGTTTTGATTTATATATTTTTTTTAATTTTTATTTTTTTATTACATTTTTAAATGGGCTAGCTCTGATACAGTTCTGCATTATGCGAGGCAGACAAAACATAAGTGATATTTTGAAGCCAGGGCAGAATTCAGCTTCTGTTTCTTTTGGAGAGAAGTAATGGCATGTACACAGAAGCAGATGTGCACTAGCACCTAGGCATATACAAAACTAAATGCATTAACACTGGAATAATACTGGCTTCTCCAAATGATATCTGGCTGACATTGTTTAATACTAACATAGTAAAATTGGATACTGCAGAGGAAAAAACACAAATCAAAGACATTTTTAGCATAAACTGAAAACTCTATCTATCCTGGTTTATTCTAATTAAAAGTTAAATCTAGTCTTATGTAAAAAAACAAAAAAATCATTAAAGTGGCCATAAGGTTCTCTTTGTTATATTTCACTTAAAAGTATATCGTTTTTGCTTAAATTCTGGTGCCTGTCCAGATGCTGCTGTTACCATTCTGGAATCTGCAGCTTAGAGTTTTCCAGAGTAATCTTTTTGTCTTTGTTTAAATAGGTCAAAGATATCCATCCTACATTTGAGAAATCTGGATGCTTAATTCCAGTCTCAGATAATTCATAGGGCAAGAATGTAAAGTTGTTAATATAAAGATTATCGTGGAAATACTGACAAACTTTTATCTAGTACTGAAAAGAGTGATTCTGTAATCAGAATTAGCTACACTTTATCCTTCCTTATTATGATTGGCTTCAAGTTAAGACAATAAAGTGAAGCTACTTCATACATGCAATAGATCTTCACTGCATTAATGTAATTAGCTCTTAGATCTCTCACTAGGTCCTCTGGATCTGTTTAAATTTTGAAAGTGATTCAAAGAGATGCCTTAATTATTACTGTATACACTTTAATGCATGCTGCATAGAATCTCAGCAGTGAACACCTACAAGTTCCCCCCTCTGTCTTTTCTCTGTTTCCATGTTTCTAAGAACCAAGCTTGCGGTCTCAACAGACCCTCAAAGCAGGTTAATCATTGCTCTGTTATAGCTTGCATACATCCTGGACTTGGCATTTGGCTGATTTACATGAAGCATACATTTTTTTTGATCTCTTTTTCAGTGTCTTGGTATATATAATTGACAATATCTTTCTGATAAATACTCTGTCTTATGTCTTTATTATGGATTTGATCCCATATGCTTTAACAACACCCTTCTTCACCCAAGCTTGTATTAGAAACAAAGATTCAAAAGACCTAGTGAGCACACTACTAAGCAAATTGACTGAAAATAATCTGTCCAATATTTGGTAGCATCATATATAGTATATTTAGTGTAGTTCTGCATCATAGTAGTCAACATATAGAGAGCCTCCTATTTTTTTGCTGGGTCTTGTTGTCTGCTTATTGACCCTGCAAATTAAGGACGCAGCCACTGTGTAGAACTAGCTGTGTTTTCCCTGTAGTTAAGAGTTTTGAGAACTTGCAAGCGTACCTCTTATATGCAGATGTTGTCTATTAATAGAGTAGAAAAGACATTGCTATTATTTGGAGTGATACAGGGCTACGATATACTAACGTGTGCATTCATTGAAAAACAGGAAGAGGATTAAAAAAAACAAAATAGAAGATTTCAGAGAAAAAATTGTCTCAAATCTTAGTCAGAACAAAAGAGGGGTAGAATAATACAGTAATCTTACACTTTTATTAAACCTCTTCCTCCTGTGAATATCAGGACAGGGCAGCTAAAATACGCCAAGTGACAAAACAGCGTAGTTATGAATCTAGAGCTGAAAGTAGGAGGCCCTGGAGGACCACAAGATGTACAGCAGAGCTTTCTTGATGTCACACACTCCACAATGTTGCTCTTGCAATGTTCCACCTGATGAAATGTCATGCAACCATGCAGCTGCTCAAGGCCATATTTCAGAGGAATTCATAAAACTGGCAGTACTTTTCATGAGAACAAGTTGTTTTTGACAAAGAGGTATTTTTTTTCAGAAAAAAAGCCAATTATGGTTTTTTTCTGCAATTTTATAATGAAATATACCCAGAGTGAAAAATATGTCTTCTATTAATATCAAAGCATTGAGTTTTAGCCTTCGTTTACTTCTGCGGTGCGATTTTCAGATATAAATGATTCTCAGAATTTCCCAAGGACTTAACAATTCTCATGGATCTGTCTTGTGCCTTCTCATGTATCCAGCAGGGACCAAGACCACATCCTTCAGCAGAACATCACAAATGATAGCTGTTAGTTATGATTACATCTATCCATACTCTACAATGTTCATTAAGGTTAAGTCTGATAACTGAATATCATTAATATCTGTACAAGCATCAAATCCAATCTTATCATAACTATTACTTTTGTCATTTCCTGGGAAGATGTAACAAAGCAAACTCTCATTTTGAGTGAAAAATATTTCTTTTAGAGGCTTTGAATTTTACTCTTTTTAATTTTAGTGTGCTCTGTTGTTCTTGTATCGCAAGCTGTTGAACTCAGCAGCACCTGAAACAGCTCTATAAAGTCTATGCCTGTTTCTTTTGCCAAATCTTCATTACCTAAATTCCTAATATCCACTTTTCTGGAAATAAGTGGATAGATCAATTAAATTTTTTACAATACCAGTTATTAAAGGATATGTTATGAATTGGTTATTTTTTATTTCTAAGTACTTATAGTAAATTTGGGATTTACTTGGAATTATATTAGGAGATACTACAGAAGTTTGCATGTCTTTTTTTTTTTTAATGGTCTCTTCCATTTTGAAAGTAATAATGATTAGTCTCAAAAAGTCTATGTTGGTACATATCACCTCATGTCACAAGAAAATATCATCTTTAGTTACAACAGCTTGGTATAAAGCCCCAGGAAACTAAATCCATGTGATACTACCAAGCTAGAAAACAATGATTCAGAAAATGAAACCTAAATCACCTGGACTAATTCAAGTTTTATGCTTTTAGCTATGATGCTGAACTGAGCCAAAATACTATCAGTTCCCATAGTTCACACATGCTTATGTGTGAATTTTTAATAGCAACCATTGTCATGCAAGTTCAGAACCACTTCGAAGATCTGGTTTAGTGATGAGCCCTCTGGTAGTTACACTAACAAATAAAGGGGTCACATACTGAACACTAAAATAACTACAGTGACTGAATCTATTAAAATAGATGTATTTTGAAGTATAAAAGGAGTTATTAAGAAGTAAAGAGAAGAAAAAAGTAAAATGGAAGTGTAAGGAAAAGGTTATAAAATACATTGGGAGCATAAAAATCAGAGTCAATATTATACAAATGTTGTAAGGGGTGATTTTGTGATTTTCGTTTATTTTCTTTTATTTCCAATTAAAATTTTACTGGAAAGAAAATCCTTGGCATTAATTAGTTCTTCTAAGAGAAAGATAATCTCCAATAATTAAAGGGTTAGAATTAATCCTTTTTCAAGACAGAACATCCACCTTGTTCACATTAAATTGCTCTTCTGAACATTTTTTAAAAGGAAAGAAATTGTTCAATAGGTACGTGTTCTGTTGAAAAACATCAAATGAAGGAATATAAAAATTCAATTTTCTTTGCAATGACTTGAGATATGCTACATCAGATATCTTTATTATTATCTACCATAACATACAGTGTAAATAGTCTGTATTTATACTCATAAAATTGCTGTGCTGTTGTGTTGACACTTAGAAATATCAGTTTTCAAGCATTTCTATAATGTCAGTATATAGAATGTCATATAGGAAATGCAATCTATGTTTTAGATCAATACCACAGGAGGTTAATAAACTTTTTAGTAAGTCTTTCCTCTTCAGTTTTCAGATGTCACCCTCACAATACTATGAACTTGCCTCAGTGTGAAATGCATGAAATGAAACTGAAATTGTGGAAAACTCTGAGTTGCACACTTAAAAATTATTTCATCTGGTATAGTTTCAGCATTGCATGTATGTCTTCCAGTTCCCTGTCAGAAGCTACCATATACAGCAACTCCTAAGTCAGATGTTAAGTTTAAAGATAATATACAAAAATTTGGAAATACGACTGTCACAAGCATGTGTGCTCTCTGGTGAAAAACAAAAATTTGAATAAATTCAGTTGAACAGTGAAATGCCAGAACATGCTTTGAAATTAATTAGGAAGATGATGAGCAGCCTGGTTGCTGGACACCAGTTTTATATTTTCTTTGCAGATTTTCACAAATCAGTGGAACAGCTAGCAGAGAGCAAGCAAACACATGCAGCAGCAAATTAGGCTTTGTAAAGAACCTGTAAGGATGAATATTAGCACTGGGAAGGTAGATAATGCTGAGGATGATCAGACACCCCTTCCAGACAGGAAACAGAAGTTTCTTGTCAAAAAACAATTGTCATTATTAGATTCTAAAATGACTGTATCAATAGATGATTTGGTGATATAATAGCCCTAAAAGGATGGCAAGGGTCAGATATTTGAAATTTAGGATGGAAGATATTATACCTCTATTTTGAAGAAGAAATAGGGGTTTTTTTCTATGTGTTTTTTTTTCTTTCTTTCTTTCTTTTCTTTTTTTCTTTCTTTTCCATAAACTCTAGATTCTGGAATATCTGAATTAATCTGATTATCTAATTAATCTAATCACTGTGTGGTAATGGCCACAGTTTCTTTTTCAAGCCAAAGAAATGCTTAACTAGACTTTGGGTTGGGTGCTGTTATGTTTCCTATTACGTTAGATTTAGGTGAGGTAATAAATAGGTCAGCAAGTAAATTTAGCCCATCCCTCTATTTACATCTTGCTTCAGAATACAACCCATTGATTTAATTTGAATTCCTCGTGGGACTATAGTAGTCTGGTCTGAATGTGCATCGATTAGGAAGATAAAATCCTGATTCCCAGAACCCTCCTTACATATGTTATATATTCATTACATAATCTTTTTTGCTTCTTCTTTCAGTCACAGCATATTACGTATGCTCACGGGCGAACTACAAACTCTAAATAGTCCCACTGGAATGTGGAAGTATCTTGGGTAAAATAGTCTCCTTTTCTTTGCCTTCTGAAAATTAAAACAGCAAAGTATGCGTGAAAGCTGCTTAATTCAAGCGCCAAATAGCAGGTCCCTGCATTTAAAACATGGCTTGTTTCTTCATCTTTCTTTCTGATTTCTGCATCCTTTACTGGCAGACATTAATCTTCCCCTCTTTAATATAGAATACTGAAGGAAGGAAGGGGCACCAATTAAGCCTCTGTTATCTCGGTAAAGACAGGCAATTTCTTCACTAATTGAATTAAAGATTGTGGAGGGCAGCCATTTGCCTTTAATCCAAATTTGTTTCTGTAATTAATAAAACATGTCTCTGATGCTGAAAAGTTACAATCACAAACTTAACTAATATTTGACCTCAAGGAAAGATCATTTTTTCTAACACATGGACAAACGTATTTTCAGCAAAGTATATTCAGTAATAACAGCAACTGTGGGCTTGGGGATTTGTTTATGTGTAGGACAATATTTTCTTGAAAAAGAAAGAAGATTACACTAGATGGTAGTATAAACCCTCATAAATAGATAACTTTGTCACAGAGAGAAACAGCAAATGTAATGCCCAAAGGACATCACTGGATAAATAATGTAGCGTATAAAAAGTGAACCTATGCCTTGATACATTGTGTTTGGATGCTGACACTTATGAGGAATCTGAGGGTATAGTTTTCTTTTATATTACAGCCATATAAGAAAGAAAATAAAAATATTCCTTTTTTTATTGTTGTTCTAGTTTTCCTTTGCATTTTGTTACAAAACTAGAATCACAACTGAGCATGTTCACTAGCATCCCAACCCTCCTACACATTTTTAGTTGCCCATATGGAGGTGTCAGATATAATCTGAAAAACGGGATTAGTGTCAATGTTCACAGTTATTACTCTTGTGGCAACCATTTTGCAGAAAAGACAGCACACTTCACTGTGTACCAGTGTGTTATTGTCACAGGAGGTGCAGAAAACAGTATGTTTATGCAGCTTCTAAAGTGATACTTTAACTGTGGGATAGAATCACAGGCAGTGTTTAAGGAATAAAATAGTCTCCAACCCAGTTAGCTATCCTGTTTTCTTATCATTTTACCAATTTTAAAATCTATTTCCTGAGATCTAAAACATTTTCCAACAAACTTATAGAGAAACATGATGCAGTCTTTGTCAGAAACAGTCATTTACAAAGTATCTCTTTTCACTTTTCATTTCTGTTGACTCCAAGTTAACAACATTCTTAATTTTATGCCCAAGATTCTTGACTTTAGTGTGTCAACTTGATGATTTAGGTTTAACACAGAGTACGAAAGATCATAACTCATTTTTGTGAAAACATTTAATTTTTATGAAAACATTGAAATGTAGATTACATGACGCACATTTATTTCAGTGGGCACTGGATGGAACTTGAAGTGATGGATTTTAACCCACATTATTTTAGAAATACCAATTCATTTTATATTTAATTAAATGAGGAACACATATTTAAAAATAAGTTGAAGACTTAAAATGAAAACTCTATAGATTAGCACTGAATGTTCATACTCTAAATTTTCTTCATGAATATTCAATTAAATGGCACAAACTCCACAAGCTCACAGTTTTCTTGCTTTCCAAAGGTCTCTAAAAATAAAAGACCTAATTTGTTAAAATAATAGTTGGAGGTTTATGCTGGAATAATATTAAAGATGCCAAGAGTATGACACTGGTATTTTATTGGGGTAAAGTCATGGTGGTTTAGGACTGAAAAATTTTATAGCTTATTAAATTTGTTTCACTAAGAAAAAGGTCTAAACATGTGAAGAAATAACTTCAGTATAATACCACAAGACATGCAGAGACACACATCCAAGCCCTGAGAGCTTGCTTGGAAGCCTCTTGCTATGTAGTACACCACTCTTCCTTTTCATGAAGGAATATAGGGTGAAACTATCACTGCAACTAATGAAAATACAATGTCCAGCATTTGCGGTATAAAAAAGTTCACTCAAAGAAAGGAAGAAATGAACTCAGAAACATAAACTAAAGGGAGAAAAAAAGAAAAATAAAATTTAAAAAACTGACCCACAGAATACAGTTACTGGAAAACAGAGCTTTAATTTCTTAGCCAGTATAAATCAGCACAGCTTTCCTGGCACGAACAGATCATTGCCAGTAAACCCAAGAGTTGGGAAAAAAGACAAAAAGGTTATTATGGAGGCAATGAAAGTATTAGAACAATAGAAGATTCAGAAACATCCTTTGTTTTATTGCATATGCATCTGTGCTTCTAAAATATATGGGTGTGCATTTGAAACCAGATGTAAAGTTTAGATTTAGTATTTTTTTAAATTTTTAGTATTTGGATAACTTAAAAGCACATGGTCCAAATGGGCCATCAGTGTTTTTAAAAATCTGGAAAATTCTTGAAGAACATACTTTCTTCTCAGAAAAAGGCAAAGTGAAATAAAAGTGCTGTAAAAAATATCCACTTCTGCACTGACAAAATAAATAAATCAAAATATGATCATATGATGGCACGAATAGCACTGTTATATCATTTCCAACTGTTTCATACTTGATCTGAATTCTGGTCAGAAAGCCACAGGAGGTTGCTATTCTGGCAGAATATGCCCATTATGTGTCTCAGAGTTCAACAGGAAACTATGATAAACATCAAAGACCAGAGAGTTGATGAGAGCATGAAATAAAGGGTTTCCTACTGTGAAGTGTTTACCATTCTCATTGTAGGGAAGACAACTTGGATAAAATAGGCAAGCCACTATTATGTGATTAATAAATATAACATCAGATTACATCCACTCATTCTGGAAACAATTTCTTTCTTTCTAAGATGTGATAAATCACAGAATCACAGAATATCTTGAACTGGAAGGGACCCACAAGGACCACTGAAGTCCAGGACAGCACAAGGAACCACACCACGTGCTGAGTTCATTGTCCAAATGTTTCTTGAACTCAGACAGGCTTGCTGTGACCATTTCCCTGAGGAGCCTGTTCCAGTGCTCAACAACTCTCTGGCTGAAGAACCTTTTCCTAATACCAGCCTAAACATCCACTGATACAACTTCAGGCCATTCCCTTGGATCATCAGAGAGAAGAGGTCAGTGTCTGCCCCTATTCTTCCCCCCATGAGGAAGTATAACTGCAATGAGGTCTCCCCTCATTCTCCTCTTCCCCAGACTGAAAAGACCAAGTGGCCTCACCACTCCTCATATGACTGCCTTTCTAGGCCCTCCACCACCTTCACCATCTTCCCAATCACCTCCTTTGGATGCTTTCTAATAAGTTTACATCTTATGTTGCAGTGCCCAAAACAGCTCACAAGACTCAAGATGAGGCCGCAGAGCAGAGCAGGACAATCCCCTCCCTTGCCTGGCTGGTGATGCTGTGCCTGTTGCCCGCCCAGGAGAGGCTTGGCCCTCCTGGCTGCCAGGGCACTGCTGATTCATGTTCAACTTTCCATCAACCAGGACCCCCAGGTGCCTTTTGCAGTACTGCTCTCCAGCCTCTCATTCCCCATTCTGTCTTTTGCAGCACTGCTCTCCAGCCTCTCATTCCTCATTCTGTCTGTACATCCAGGGCTGCCCCATCCCAGGTACAAAATCTGTCACTTGTCTTTGTTAATCTTCTTACAGCTGGTGATTGCCCAGACTTGGTCCAGGCCTCTCCCAGAATTGTCCAGGTCTCTCTGTAGGGCCTCTCTGCCTTCAAAAGAGTCAACAGCTCCTCCAAATTTACTGTGGTCTGTAAACTTACTTAGTAACCCTTCAAGTCCTTCATTTGGGTCGTTAAATGAAGGTGCTGAAGACAACTAGCCTTGAGATGGAGCCCTACGTAACCCCACTAGCGACAAGTGCCAGCCTGATGTAACCCCATTCATTTTAACCCTTTGTGCCAGTTCACCCCTTACATTTAGTACTTATCCAAGAAATGCCTGTTTTCTCAAGTACGTGCATCCAATATAGGTAATAAATTAAAAAGATTTAAGAAGACTCTCAGCCTGACTGCAGTGCACCTTACATTTCTTACATGATCTGTTTCTAGTTATTACACTTAAACTAAAATCTCTTATTTATTTAGAAAGCAGTGTTCTTAATTTTCATACAAACATGTATGCAGAGATGTTAATCTTCAGTATTCTTTCTTCTCTGAAATTACTGAAGTACATTTGGTGTGACAGCCTTGTAGTATCTGTGTGTTGGTGGTAGCAGCAATAACAACATTTATGAATATAGATACTTCTGTTCTCTGCATCTTCAGGATTTATATGTATGCTTGTTAGGAAGTAATTGCAGACCTTGCACAGGTTTTATTGTGTTCTTATTTATTCTCACACAAACTATTGGTATTGAAACATTTGCTGTTCTTTTTTTCTGTTCAATTCCTGTGTGAAAAAACTTACTAGTTTTATCTGTATTATCTGTGATAACCCAGGAAGTAACACAGAAACTGAGAACAGTGGCCACCCAGCTGTCTTCAACATCCTCATCAGGGGAAGTGGAGGGGCAAGTATGATTTCTTTGCTCTCGTGACCACTGACACAACTGGAGGAAACGGCATGAAGCTGGGTCAGGGGAGGTTTAGGTTGGATATCAGGAAAAAGTGTTTCATGCAAAGGGTTGCTGAGCATTGGAACAGGCTCCCCAGGGAAGTGGTCACAGCACCAGCCCTGGCAGAGTTCAAGAAGAGTTTGGACAATACTCTCAAACACATGGTGTGACTCTTGGGGTATCTTGCACAGGGACAGGATTTGCACTCAGTGATCCTGATGGGTCACTTCCAACTCAGCATATTCTATGATTCTATGATTCTATGATTCTATGTGCCATGCTCAGTGTTACATCACTCTTTCTGGCCCTTGGCTCCAACATTCTTGGATCCATATTGACTTAGATACAAATGAAGATGTAAAATATCTTCATTCAATCTGTAGACAAGCAGTTAAATTCTTTTCTCAAGAAGGGAGAGATGAGGTCTCAAAGACTTTTGGCCTATGGAAAAAAATATTAAAACAAGAGTCTTATTTGCAGAGTGAATATTTTATCCAATATATTGATACGCAAAAGTTGTGAGACTATAGTTGTGATGCACTGTACTGGATTCAGAACATAGATCTTCAGAACACTTATAAGGATATTATGCAGGTTGAAGTTAATCTCATGGTGACAATAAACAACACTGCTAAAGCAGATTAATTCCTGGATAGTATTTGCTCCTGGTACTCAATCCCCAAGACTAGTTTACCTTTTAATAAATATAGTCATTATAGATGAATCTTTTGGTATTAAGCAATAAAATTCACCAAAATCCCATTTTAAGGAAACAAAGTAGAAATTCTGCATATAATTTCTGTCGCCTGTTCATCCAGTGACCTGCTAAATTGCTCTCTTCTATCTTTTCATATTGTCTCTGCAGACAGTTTAAAAAAAAATTGATTTAGTGCTGTTTTCTGTAAAACACCCAGTTTAAATTATTTCCAACCTTGATGCTACTGTGATAAAATTCTTTGTTGCTTTTTTGTGGTTTTTGATTAGAACATGATGCTCCCATATTTGGTGAGGCTTTGCCAAAGCCACATGTGTCTCTTGGCCTGTTGGACAGTAGAAAATAGAAAGATACATCAATCAAAAGAACTGAGAAAAGCAACTTAAGTTGAAGATTTTCAATTTGTTTCCATTTTCATTTCGATCTAAGTTAGACCACTTAGTGTGGTGTTCTGGCCTACTGGATGCTGTTTGATCACTTGGACTGCAGTCAATACATTCCTGTGTGTGGAGTTTTGCTTGTTTGCCAAATGCATCACTACAGACTATTAGACCTTGAACTCGTGCTGGGCACAGCAACATGGCCTGACAGTGCCTGTTGATGAGTGCAATGTACGTGATGCACATGTATATTGAAATTGAAGTTATGTACTTACTATTTATTCACCCTTACTTTTCTTTCCCTAATGCATTTCTTACATCATGCAGCGCAATGGAAACATATGTCCAAATTGTAGCAGCAGTTACAAGAAATCAAGTGATGCCAGACTGTATTTTTAAATAATGAAGGATACAATAACAATATTATAAACACATTACACAAATCAGTGTTTCAGCATCTTGAATATATCATTCTCTATAGCTTTTATGTCTGAAGGCAGTTATGAAGCTGCTTATATTTGTCACACTTTTATTACCTTTGTTTTATCTTTTTACATAACCCCAAATAACTTAAGAAGTAGGAATAATTGTTTTTTTCTAAATGAATAAAAGTCTGGAAGTAACAAATATTTTCAGTCGTAAGACAATGAAAGTGTTTGTCTACAGCTATGAAGAAAGGGAATGACTAAAAATTCACTAGCAATGGCTGTGAAAACATATGTGAGCAAAGCTGAGATTCAGCTCCTTCTAAATTCATAGTTTCTGCTTTACATAGCCAGAAACACCAAAGATCTAATGCAATCTACTGAAAGAATAATACTCTCTCATGTCATACTAAAAGCACAGCTGAATTTTGCTTTCATGCAACCGTAATCCAAGCTGCAAAACATTTCAAACACAGGGATAAAATACAATTCCTGCCATGATTAACTTGTTTTTTATGCATAAAACCAGTCATAAGAGGTAGATAAATAAAAAAAATCTCGGAGACAATATTGTCTAAATCAATATGCAGTAGGAATGGATACATCAGCAAATGGATACCAACATTTTTCATGAGCATCATGATGCAGAATATTAAGGGGAGAGATGAAATATGGTAACAGTTAGCTGCTCTGAAAGTATTTCTGAGAAACTCCTCCCATGTCTGAGAGGTAGCATGAAGCTTTTCTGAATATATAACAAATAGTGGTGCATCCATCTGAGGTGTGAGATGACATTTTTTCATAAATAAGATATGCTAGCTGGGTGTTTCAAGGTCATTAAGGTCCTTGAAAATGAAGGAAAGTGGATTATGCTTGATTGTAAAGAGATGGTGAAGTACAAGTAGCTGATGGAAAAATTTTAAAAGGGAGGGCAAAAACCAGGAAAAAGTAAATGGATGAATATAAGTGGGTCAGGACTTAACAGTGGATGTCAAAACAAGGAGAAAACATTGTTTTAACTGAAAAGCAGTATGTATCTAGACAAGATCTTTAGCTCCGTAATTTGCAAAAAACTGCACCTTAAACAAATGCAAACAAAATTAGGCTCTGAAGAGCCAGAGTGATATCAAAGACAAAAAATGGCACTTAAAAGTGAGCCCTGTCATGGCACTGTATTACCAGTTCTTTAGAGCCCCTGCTGGGACTGTTACCAAGAGATGATGTAATGGGAGTGACTTTCATTTGTCAGGTAAGAAAGTTGTACTGAAACAATGAGCAGTGAAAGGCTAATTTGACTGTGAATTGTTCTTGTGCATCACATTTTCTGTAGAAAAAGGCCCTAGAAGAACAAAAGTAAGGAAATGGAAATGGAACATGGAAGGAAAAAGAGCACTGCCTGCTCTTTGAAAGACTAACTGCTTCATGTAGGCGAAGAGTGACCAGGAAAGGAGAGTCAAGAAACAAAAATCATGCAAGTTTTCAGAAAGATCTTGGTTAACAGCACTGAAGGCAGTTGATCAGTCAGGGAGCATAAAAGGGGCATAATTGTGCTGAATTTGGCTAGGTTTCAAAACTGTAGGAAGAATATCCTTGTGTCTACTTAGTAAGGGATTAAATAGCTTTAGTCCTTCTTGAATTCTATTGCTCTAACTGTTTTTAGTAATACACCTTGAATGCTTAACTGAAAGGAAATATAGTTGCCATACAGAGTTTTCAGAAGTTATTATTAATATTATTAATAGTTTTGTTTTGGTTAACTTTCCATTTCTACCTTAATTCCTCTTTCAGGACGCTTAATTACCACATGATATCACACAATAAAGCCAGAATTTTGCTTGCTTCTTTTTTTAAATTTGTATTTGAAAATAGGGATTTGAATTTGGGTCTCTTGATTCCAGCAAAGTACAGTTCAGTCGGACTCAATGATGTTAAATGTCTTTTTGCACTTTAATTGTTCTATGATTCTATGAAATTTGTGTCTTAAAATTTTAGAATAATATCCAAAAATGATACAAAAGAGACAGAAAATTCTTTCTGATGCCTGCTTTTGGAGTAATGGGTCCACAGCAGGCCCACTAATGATACTATCTCTTTCTTTTAAGTCAATAAAATCTCATCTTTAGAAAAAGCTCTGGAGGATTGACCTATAACTGACTATTACCTATAGCTAACTGACTATTCAAGAAGACTATCAGAAACATGAAATAAAAGGAAAATTTTCAGCAGAACTTTTAGGAAAAGGCAGTCTTTTGGACAAGATCCCATAGGAAAATATACTTCTCTGGCTGTATAAGTTTTTATTTCCTATGTAATGCAATAAGCATCCAGAAACATGTAGAAATCTTTAGAAACAAAACAAAACAATAGAACTTTAATGTACTGCAGAGATACTTTTATAGTACCAATTCCTAGGGTTTTCGGGTGGGTTATTTTTGCATTATCAGCAAAACAAAAAGGCATGGTACAGATTTCTGCAGATTTTTATGTGTCTAGAGTGAAATTTTAGTAGAATTTGCAATAGGACTGATAAATCTAGATTCAGTGGTAGTCTGGCGTTCAAGCTACTGGTGTATCTTTATTAATTATCTTCAGAAATCTGGTCCATGGTATTTTCCTTGGTTACAGATCTTATAACTGCTGTTTTTGTTATCTCAAAAACCAAAATACTGTAAGTTTTCGTGCATCTTTCATTTCTGTATTTCAATACTATTGAAATACAGGAGCTAGTCCGGAATACATATGCTCATTTCTTATTTTAATATTTTTTTTTTCCAGAAGAAACTTACTCTATGATTCTGCACTTGTTGCCTTTTCATTTCCAGGTAAAAATGATGATGAGGCATGCAATGTTTGAGTCCTACATGCCTGAACATCCATCCCTCTCAGATATTGTACCAGTAAAGATTGCTCTTCTAAGTTTTCCTTTGGATTGTCTGGTCCCATGAAAAATGACTCTGCCCATGGCAGGAGGGTTGGAACTAGATGATCTTTACGGTCCTTTCCAACCCACCTCATTCTATGATTTTATTAAAAGTCCATTGTAAAATGGCCATTATTGACCAATTTCATATTTCTTCTTCAATATAAATATTTTTTCTCCCCCAAAAAAACAGATTGGGAGCAACAGTTTTCCATGTATCTATCACTTTATCTTTCAGCTATCCCTCTAGGCAATGACTTCTTTTCTGTGCCACTTTGAAGTGCAAATTTTTGATGTTAAAAAACAACTACAAAGTGCTTCTCAAACAGCAGCTGTCCTCTTCTCAGATAAAGTTTGATCCTGGGCAGGCTCTCATGTTAAATTCCAAAACAAAAATCACACTTCATGAAAAAGAATGCTTAATCTACTAATTGCAGCTAAATACTTGCTGAGTGCCAACTCTATTAGTTTCTGCAATTCAGGAACTATTTAGCTGAGCAAAAATCAAGTATAACGGCATAGATATAACTTGTTAAGGTGGAAATTTCAGGTGAGTTTCCAGAGAGCTGTTGCAGAGAGAATGTTGGATGCAACTAAAGAGTGAACTTCACTGCCTGGTAATGGCATTGAATCTATAATATTAGAACTATAAAACATTTGCAAGAACATATAATACTGCATTAAATTAGGAGAAAGGACCCTAGGTAAACTTCTAGAAGAAAATATAAAAAAAAAAAAACCAAAACAAACCACTGAATTTTTAACCTCTAATACCAATTTCAAGAAGTGTAAACAAACATGACAATTCCATCTGCATTTCCAGAGATTCTCTCATAAGTCTTACTCTTATTGTGCCAAACGCTTTGTCAGGTTCAGTTTTCAGGTTCTATCTAATAACATCCAGTCAACATATTTTTTTTTTCCTTTTTCCTGTGTTAGTTGCTGTGGACCGGAACGATTGCACTGAAGTGTCTAAGGAACAGAAGACACGGAAGATTTCCAGATTCGCTGTCAATCAGGTTTTTTTAATCACCATCGTTTTTAAAACATTGTTTCATAATAGACTATGGCAGCTGAACTAAATGAAAATACAATATGGAGAAAGAGGCCAGCAACAAGCTTCACTCAAAGAAAAGTTTTAAAAGTGATTTGTCTGAACAGCAAATATCATGGCTCAATGCACTACCTGCAATGCTAGTGCAACTCTATGGATCATTAAATATAGAATATATTTGTGTCTATTTTTTTAGTCTTCTTTCTTTTCAAGAACCTCTGTAACAGTGCTCTCACACTGTGATTAACCATTTCCTGCTTGTGCCCTGCATGTGCCTGCTCATGCCTTTTCCTGCATTCTAAATACCCATGGAGAGATAATTAGTGTCCTGATTAGAAGATAAGCAAATATATGTATAGGAGTGGGACCAATGTCAGTTGCAACTAAGAAAACCACAAATTGCCATCTCATTTAAAATTTCTCAATTTTACTTGTTATCTGAAAATTACTCTCCTCAAATAGTCTTTGAATATCACAGAATCACATATTAGTTGGGGTTGGAAAGTATGTCTGGTGATTATCTATTCCAACTCCCCTACTAAAGCAGGTTCATCTAGAGTAGGTGGCACAGGATCATGATCACGTAGATTTTTAACATCTTCAGAGAAGTTAGTTTCCATAGTTACTTCTAAAATTCGACCCAAGTGAATTCACCACATCTATCTATCTATCTATCTATCTATCTATCTATCTATCTATCTATCTAATATTTGTGAAATTTTACACTAGCTTCTTTGACATTCTGAAGTCTGCATAACTTTAGTCCTGCAAAGGAGCATTTTATTAATGTTTATTCAGAATGAGCCACAGATGAAGGCTCAATTCAGAACTGTGTTACTGTAGCAAGAGGTTAGTCCAGTCCTAGTCTTAATCAATCTTCTTTTTTAAAGAAAGGATGGTTATTCACTTTCATAAACCTGGAAAAGAGACAAAACTCTTGTTAAAGTTGCATGCACACAGAGAATACAGTGCATTTTCCCTGTGGTCCACTGGTATTTACTTATGATATTTTTCTCCCGTTAGAAAGATAAAGAATTAATTTAATAACATTCATTGTGAGATCTTAAAAATGATTTTACCGCAATTTTGAGATGTTTGCCCTGAGAAATATTAAAAATGTTACAGCTTATATTACAATTCTCTGCATATTTTCCCCAGTTTTTTGCTTATGCATCTTAAATAAGACATTATAGAAAAAGGAAAAGAAAAAGAAAAGGAAAAGAAAAAGAAAAAGAAAAAAAGAAAAAAGAAAAAAAAGAAAAAGAAATAGAACTCTATTTCTACATAAAGAGTTATACAAATATCCTGGTACATGGAAGCAGTGCAAGTAACACTGGAATGTTATGAAAATATGGAAATAAAGGAAGGTCAAAGGAACTGTTTTAGTCTTAGATAGAGTAAACAGAATTGTAGCAAAGATTTTTTTCTGCAGTTAGGCTCTATTTTATCTTACTGCGCTATGTACATTTTTATGTTGGAACATTGTCTCAGATGGCCCAGGAATATAAACCCTAAAATTAACCTTTTTGTGATAAACAGTTGCCAATGATATTATGTATGTGCATGTTGAAGGCTGGTCAAATGTTTCACCACCGGGGATGTCTTTTTCCCAGCAGGATTTTAGTAATATTAATAGAGCAAGATAAATACTTCATTGTTCTATAACATGCTCTGGTGAAACTATTCAGGCTGCCAAACCAATGCTGAGTATGTGGGAAAACTGTGTTTTTGAAAGCAATACACAAAAGTAATCAAGAACAAAGAATGCTTTTAGTTACACGAAGTTGGGGAGTGTGCTCAGAATATGCATGAACATTCTGCAAAACCAAGGAGAAGTCCTTGTTTTACTACTTCTCCTATATCATTGGCTGGACAGACTCTGCTCCAGGTTGTCAGATTGCATCAAACATTACAGCTTCAGTAATGGCAAAGTTCATTAGAAGGATACTTCACCAGACTAATAAAGGAGCCCCTTCTGCAGCAGATTGTTTCTTCATTGCTCAGGAAAATGGATGCCCCATAGCACAACTTTCAGGGGTTAGCCTATCTGGCAAAGGGAAGGAGTATGGAAGATTCGAGAAATGTCTGATTACTTATTAATAGCAGTAGACAGCAGGAATTCTTGCTTGCAAGGTACATTCTCATTCTAGCTTAGAAAAGATTTTTTTGCAAACACATTTTTCTCTTAAAATATATATTGACAGTCTTGTTCTTATAAAATAAAGAAAGGTGCCAACATTGCTTTTCAAAACACTTGGCTGAAATATGTTTGAAGTTAAGATAATAGCTGCTTTGCAGGGCTCAGCTAAAACAAATATTGCATTTTTTATTAGGTTTATTCCCTGTGTATATTTATGCATACATGTAGAAACTAAAAATTTAGTATATCATAAATACCTGAGCTGGAATTAATGCAGTTTGGAATTAAATCAGTGCATGTTCATTTTGATTCCGCAGGTAAATTAAGTTCAGGAGAATATTAAATAATTTTATTTCATACAAAAAGAGAAAATATTTATATTTCATATAGTAAAATCTACACATTATGAAAATGCTGTAAAAAATCTCATCTATGTTATCAGGTATATGGATGTGGAAATTATACCTACTTGGTATTATATGTGACAATAAAGATCCAGTTCAGCTTTTAAATAGATGAACACTGTCAGAATAAAGCCTATTACCTTATGCTAGATGTTGATATAATATTCTTTGAAGTTTATAAGAAAGAACTGAAAAGTGATGAAAAATAATGTCCCAAGCTTAAAGTCTATTTATTGTGTACACTTTTTGCATCCACAAGAGCGTATATTGCTCCATGAACCAATTATTGGAAAAAAACTTTATTATGAAGGAATAATCTTCTGTATTTATCTGAGGATTGTATACTCAGTATAAAATGAAGTTCACAGCGAAATAAAGTGTGAGTACTTTTGCAACAAGTAGGCATTTGAACATTTTGCATCTCTGCTGGAACTTAAAATTTTGTAAGATTGAGATTTTGTGTGATAATATAAACATTTGACCAAATGGGTAAAAAAGACAGATAAAATGTCTTAGGGGAAGGAGAAGGAATAAGATTGTGATAATGACACCAGCCCTTTTGAGAAACATGATTTCTAGAAAACCTGTCTTCATGTTCTTCTTCTAAAGGTGGAAAAATGTTTGCCTTTCTATTAGAAGGTCAGATTATTCAATAGGTAGGTCAGATTTTCACTGATCTTCCTTACATATTTAAGGCAAATGCATGCAAGCATCTGTCTGTATATGCAAACCCATAGATTTGTGTTATAGAAATAATTTCATGAGCATGAATTTTTTTGGGAGTTTTCATGGTAAATCACTTCACATCTGTCCATGTCTAATAATCTGATTATATTTTTTTCAGGTGTAACTGCTCAGCCAACAGCCAACTCCTTAAAACATAACACCTCTTTATTTCGCCATGTTTCCTGACAAGTGCATTTTTCTGAGGTAACTGTCATAAAGACAGACATACATACATACGTACATATATATGTAGATGTATATGTGTAACCATAGAATATTTTAGGAAGCTATAATTATTTCATATCAGTGTTTCATGTCAGTCTTTTAAAACATTGCTTTCATAAGAGTTGGAAGAGCCAAAATGAAAAACATCTGACTAAATCTGTAAACAATTTAATTGCCAGCAAATTTTCAATGTTTTCAATTTGTAGTATTCACTAATAGTGTCTGTCTTATTTAACACACATAAAAATAGTTTAGAAAAAGAAATTCAAAGTTAACATTGCATTTACAAATTATAATAACTTGGAAGAATTTTTCAATATGAGGGAAATTGCAGCAATACATCAAATAAACCAGAATAAATAAGGAGCATGGTCTAAAATACTGTGAAGTTAGACTGATCCTAGAAAAAGCTCAGCTCGTACAAAATCTGGCATGCAGTGATCTGAAAAACAGATAATATCTAGTGATATAAGTATTTGGAAAACTGTCATGCTGGAACAGACCATGATTTAAATGTAAAGTCAAATGTACATAAGTCTATAATGAGATATAGTTTCAGCGAGGAAAAACAAAACAACAAACAATAAGAGTGTTTCATTTAACAGAGTGAGAGAACTGTTAAGTGAAAATGCTGCATAAATCAAAAGGGATAAATTCTTGTGCTATTAAGGATCGATGAAAACAAGCAACACCAAGGTAAATATAACTTTTATTTTTGGAATATAGCATCAGGATTTGTGCCATCCAGGCTTACAAGTACAGTTGAAGAAGATATCTTTCTGAGAAACTACAATAGAAGGTGTGCTGGTACATAAGAAAATGTATTTGTCAAATATAACTTTCTGGATAGTCTTCATGTTAGAGAATTTAGGAGGTACACAGTAAAAGTTCTCCTCGACCATTAAAAATTGATGATAAAAAGAGGAAAGAACAAAAAAAAGGAGAAGATTGAAAAAGATATTCTTTGGTATTTCATGAAGATTTTAGCCTGCTACAATGTTTCCTAAGTTTGTGTGGTCAGAATGTTTTCTTTGGCAATGAAAAAGCACTCTCTGAATTAAAATGACACAACTGCATTGTTTCTACAATAGACACAGAAGCTTCAGAGCTTACATTTTGGAGTCCATTAAAAATGTTGAAACATTTCACCTTGAAACATCTGTATTAATTCTCTTCCTCCATTCCCCCTTCTTCCCAAATGCATTAAAAATTCAAGAACTTTGAAAGCAGTATTCTTGTGGCTGTGCAAAAGCTTTTATTGGCAGCTTTTGCATTTTTGCTTTAGCAAATGGATTTTTTAAATCTTAATGAACTTGGATTTGTGACCCACCACGTTATTTCTGCTAAAGAAACAAACCATCTGGACAACACTTCTGTGGGTTTATTTGTATTTATTTAAATTAACAGCAGTGTATGTCATTTTCAACCATAACGAACTCTTTCCATTCAGGTGAATTCTCTGAAGTCTTTAAATTTTATGGCTTGAAGCATTAAAGCTATAGTGAGCACATTGAAACAATTACACCGAAGTAAAGATGATCATAAAACCAAGACTGTGTGCCTCTCATGTGGAAAGCACTCATGGAAAGAGAAGGAGAAATGAGGAGAAGAAAGAGGAGAAAGAGAAAGAAAGAGAGAGGAGAAAGAGAAAGAAAGAGAGAGGAGGAGACAGGAGGAGAGAGAAAGAGGCTGCCAAGGCAGATGGGGACCAAAATCTGCTACTATGTGCAACTGAGTGGAATACAATTTGGGAGTACTTCGATGACTTAGAATGAGGGTACTGACACAGAATTAAGAACTGGTAAGGTAGTCCTGTGGGTACTTCTGTCTTTTATTTAATCTTCAGTTGTGCCACATTCTGAAAGTTTTCCATATGTTAAGCATAGGGATTTAATATCCCTTGTCATGTTGTCTTGGTTTAAAAGAAAAGTGTCTGCCAAGGAAGGTGGAAACCCTCCTGGGATGGAAAGACAACCCCTCCCTCCAAATTATTGTGACTTTGAAAATTAAAGGGCTTCCAGGCAAAAATATGGGAAAAGGAATAACAGTTTTTTACAAGAATACATATATCTATGTAACAAGACAAAACAAAAAACAAACAACAACAATAACAAAAAACAAAACCCAAAAAACAATACCAGAAGTTTCCCACCCATCAAGCAGTTCCCCCTTTGGTGTAGCTATGACCACAACTGGCAGGGGGTGCTCTTGGCTCAGGCGAGGCAGGGAAGGTGCAGTACATCCCCCACGGCTTCAGGGGGCCTCTGATGCGAGCCCGGAAACCTCCCTGGGGGTTAATGGCAGCCTCAGAGAGAGAGAGAAGGTGGGGGTTGGTTTCCCAGAGCACTTACATAGCTGGTGGGAGTATCTTGGCATTGGTGGCTGCCGAGGTCTCAGTCAATTAGCGGCTGGGACCCTCTCTCTCCAGAGAGAGGGAGGGGTGGGGGTTTGGTCTCTCCTGAAAACACCCACAGAGACAGTGAGGGTCTCTCTTGGTGCTGGTGGCCTCTGCAGTTGCAGCCTGCGGGCAGCTGGGACCCTCCCTCCCTCTTGTAAGCAGCAGGCTGACCAGCGGGCAGCAGGGAAGACATCATGGCAGTGCCGAACCCCTGAGCAAGAGAAGTCCAGCACCCAAAACAACATTTGTCTCCCCTCCAAGCAGGGCAAGGGCTGACTACGCACAGATAAGAACTGCCAAAATCCTGTTCCTCACCCCTCCCTAAAACCATTTCAGTGGTATGTCAAGGTTCTTTGCTACTCCTTTTGTCTCTTAATCGCTGTGCCTAGAAAGTCACGGCCAGCGTCTCCCTGACAACACAACAAATGGGAAGAAATTCCCTGAGAAGCCTAACCCAGAACACGTGTCAGATCATTAATATAGGCCTAGCACAGTAGCAGTGTGACCATATAGATGTGACCTCAACTACTGAGTTGCTACTTTTAAGATAATCCACTTTTTTTTTTTTCAGATCTCTTCTTGGTTTCTGCTTTTAATCTTGCTGCTTTCCGTTCTCTACGTATTCAAAGAAAATCATAACAAACATTATTTTATTCAATTATTGGAAGAAATATTTTGCTGCACATAATGCCATACTCTAGCAGTCATAATGCCAAAGCTCACAAACATTTTGCCACAACACTGCTCTGTGATCTCAGGAATCGCACTTTTATCTCCACAATATCTGCGAGAAACACTTTTCTCTTATGTCTTCTATACATTCACACAAACAAACATAATGGCTTTTTAATTGCACTGAATTAACTAAGATGGAATAAACTAGAAATGGACATAAACTATAAGGTTTTATTGCAAGGTGTGAACACAATTGCAAAATTTTTAGATGATAAACTCCAGTACAGCCGTGTCAAAACCATGTACAAAACCTGCAGTTTTAATTGGTCATGAAAATAGAAATTTATACTGAATATGAATTGTTGTGGTTTGAGTTTTTTCCTCACCATCCATAATCAGTCTTTTACATATGGTTTCTATATTTATTTGATGTGCAGAATGTACGTCATCCACCCAAGGTGACACTTTTGGAGGGGAGAAGAAGTGCGTTTGCTCGCACTATTGCCTTACAGAAGGTGTTGGTCTATTCTGGGTACTTTGATGGATAAAATGACAGTGTTATAGCTGGGTTGCCTTTGCTGCAGCAATACCTGCTTTTATGCCATAACATGAAGGACTGGAAGAGGAGTGGAACCAACCACAGGTGGGAATTCCACTTACTTTTCTTTATGGGCAAATTTCCTTTGTTTTTCCTGCCTAATAATGGAACTTGTTCCGAAGTTCTACATGTGCATCCAAAGGGATGACCAGTTAGGAAGGCTTTGCACTTCAAATGCAGAGAATGGATGCAAACAAGCAAATACAATCATGACAAATGGCCTGGGAAAGGGAGTACATGTATCCTAAAATGATTACATTTTTTCCAAATGTTATATAGATAAAATCTCAACTGCTTAAAATTATTGTTCTTTATTGTAAATTTTTCTCCTCATTGAAGAAAAAAGTACCATGCTTTTTTGTTCCATTTTCTTTTCGGCCTTCTTTTAGGAGACTAATCTACCACATCTGTGGCAATAGCTATTCTTAAAAGAGAGAAAGAAAGTACAACACCTACCAATTTAGCAACACGATAGGGCTAAGCTCCACTCTGGTGTACATGAGCAGCAGCCAAATGAACACAGTGGAATTAGTTCACAAATGCAAAGTCTGAGTTTGGCTCCAAAAGACTAGTTTGTTTAGATAGGCTACAGAAAATTCAAATTACTCTACTACAGCCAGAATTTCACTCTTTCAGTTCTTTTGTTTATCTGCTCCAAGCCTCTGCACATTGAAAAATTCACCTATCACTCATCAAGTCACATTTCCAAAATAGACAAGATTCAAATGTTGATCTGTTTTCACAGCTCAAATTATTTCCTAGGCTTTCTGATGCATTTTGTGGCTCAATTTCACCATCAAAGGCCATTATAAAAAACAAACTGCCTTACATTGCAGATGCAACAGGTTTCCTTAAAAAATTAGTATTTAGGTACTGTGATTCCTGAGTTTCCAAAGGCAAGGCTTCGCTTAACAGATTGGCCTCTATTCTCAGTCCTACATTTTGCTGGTTATTTGACAGGTTAACAACTGTTGCCGAAAATGTCCATAAGTCTGTGTTTTGAAAAAAAGATGAAAATAGTTTACTTTCCTCTTCTAGTTCAACAAAAAAAACCCATTCAAAACCATTTTTTCTCTACAGAGGGTGAATTAATCACAGAGAAAGAATAATTACATGCTTTGAACCATCTGCCTCACATCTTTCAGTGGCTTGCTCTGTAGTCTCCACCCAATAATTAGAAGTAGTCCTTCTTTTGCTAGAAAGGTGGTCGATTAGAAAGACCAGTTCAAGGCTATACATTTCAGGTTATGGAAAGCTGCTTTTTTTGACCTTGTAGTGGTATATCACATCTTCTGCCCTAATTTCCAATATACATTCATACATTTCTCTGCTGTTTTTTTTAGAGCCATCTGCTAGCTAGATCAAATGTAAGGAAACTGTTTTAAATTTCTACCCTTGGTGCTCAGATCTCCCTTGTAGCATAGTTTAAACCTATGAAATTTGTACTAGATACAGACACCTAGAAATTAGGCATGGACCATTGGCAGTGAATTTTTAGGGTTTTTTCTCTTTTTTCCTCTGCAGGCCTATTTAATATTTAATAAATAAAAATAAAGATTTTTGGCAGAAGTACTTTGTTGCTTTGGTAATGAAAACAACAATTTCTTCAGGATTACTAAATATATATGATTCATTTATACAAATAAATGCAACTGCCATATGCATAAAGCTAATATTTCTTGCTGTGTTCCCTAGCAGAGTCACTACTTCATGCTTCATATTAACAACCTTTCACATAGTTACTGCCAATATGCTCAAGGGTTTAAAATTAAAAGAGTTTTGTAGACATGGAAACCAGCAGAAATGCTAAGTCCTGAGGCTTAGGACTTAGCTTAGCTTTAACAATAGCTTAAAAAAAATAATGCACTGTACCATAATTTCATGCCCATGACTGCCTTTTTTTTTTGTGGTTTTAATTAGTTGGTTTGACTTCAGTTGATCTTGTCCTTGCATTGAGAATAATATAAGATAATAAATATAATATAATAAATATATAATATAATGTAATGTAATATAATGTAATGTAATGTAATGTAATATAATATAATATAATATAATATAATATAATATAATATAATATAAATTAAGTTTGATGGCTGGACTGGTTTTTTGCTAGCTACAGCCTACTTTGCTTTCCCACAGGCATCTAACTTAGGAGTTTAGGTCTTGGCCATAAATCCATGATCTGTTTTTCCTTCATAAAAAATACATATTCTAATGATGGGAAGATTTCCTGTCCCACATGAATCCACGTTATAGGTCTTTCTCCAGGGAAGATGAGATTCTGTGTGATCTGCAAGCTGAAATGGATGAACTGCAAATGTTGAGGAAGGCATGCCAACCTTTTAAGACTACAGCAAGAATTGGAAGGAGGAGAATGAGACTTACTCAAAAAAAGCAGTCTGAGACTTTGGACATTTAGAGTCTTCGTTTAGGGAGAAGCTATCATAGACTTACAAAATGTAAGCAAGTGTGTATGAGTAAGAAATACAAACCCTGATATATTCAAATTAAATTGCTTATCCTTAGAAATCCCATAATCATCTTTGCTACTCAAATATATGCTTTAAAATTCTGACTCCTTTTGATCTCACCTTAAAACTTTTACAGTATTTCTGACACTTGAAACACTTTGAATGGAAAAGAATTACTTTGTGTAATCAATTATTATTTTGCTGTGTGTTTTCTCTGACTTGAACAAGGATGAGGAAGTGCACTGAAGCTACTGCTTCAGATACCTTGTTGCACTAAACATATTGCATGCTTTCTGAAATAAACACCAGTGTATTATTTGGATGTCATCACGTTTTGGTACAAGGTCAGAACATATGGAATCCTGCTTTCCTTGTTGCTCAAGAAAGGACCTTCAACAGGGCATGCTCCATCCCTGGAATCATCCCTTTGCCCCACCCCAGCAGTGTTCAAGGGGAGGTTGGACAGGGTATTGAGCAACCTGGTCTAGTGAGAGGTGTCCCTGCCCATGACAGGGGGGTTGGAACTAGATGATCTTTAAGATCCCTTCTGATCCAAACAAGTGTGTGATTCCACAATTCTATGACTCAAAGCTAAGACTCTGAGGGTAGATATGGTTCCTGGTTCTACCTATGGCTCTGAACTAATGAGCTTGCAGAAGAGAGTATACTTTTTCTTTTACTAACTTTTACTAACTTGAGTAGATATGGGTTAAAGTGGCTATAAAAGAGCATCAGAGCAAACTAACAATGATGAGCTGTCTTACGAGCTGTATGATCTTTAGCTGTTGTTCTAAATTGAAATAGGAATTAGAGAACAGAAATGAGCTCCAACACATTATCAATCATTTTATTCATGGTTTACAAATGTGCATATATGTTATACATTCTCCCTCATAATAAAATGAGTTGCATCATAAAGCGCCTATTTTAAGTGAGACAAAATCTGCAGTTCAAATGAAGAAACCATCATTGCTTCCTGACTAAGATATTGTGTTACAAGTGCAGTGGATCAAAAATAAAGTTTCAAAAAATGAAGACTCCTGGTTTCTGTCTCTTACCAGTCTTCTCTGATAAAAACTCCTGATTAAGAGTTTGGCCTAACCTTTCTTACCCATGTGTAAGAAATGAGTATTCCAAGATAAAGACTCCTCCAGTAAAAGATGCTATAAATTGTCTGGGTCGTGAGCACCTTGTATCAAATGCAAGCATATACAGACATGAAGATAGACCACAAAAGATTGTATGTTCTGAGCATTCTACTCTTTTGGTACGATGGTGAGGCTGTCAGCAACCTGTGACCCAGCATGCTCACTCAGGTGTCTCTGTATTGTTCTTCATTGCTAACTTCCATCAGCTGAAACATTAAATGCTTGCCCAAAATACTGCTACAGTTATGTAAAGCTTTTCAGGAAACATCACTTCACACAGATGTTTAACCTCCAAGCCCTGGAGGGATAGCTCTGCCAGTTGCCAGGCTTGTCAATTAATTTTACATTGACAATCACGCTAATGTAGTTTGACACAGTGAAGTTTTGCAGCCAGCCAGCTACATCAGATAAACAAGGCAGATGACTGCAGTTCACTGCAAGATACATCTGAACACATAGCACACCACAGCATATGTCTCATAAGTAGCACTGCTCAGTTTCATATCAACTACCATCCCAGATGATCATCAGTATTAGTAAAATAATTTTTTTGCTCACCTGAGTACTCTTCCAGTTTATTTTGTGGTCATATTACCACATATGTGTTCAGGAAATATGAATGTGAAATATGAAATATATCTGAATACTTGGCTTACAATATGAACTGCCAAGCAAGATAACTACTGCTGAGATGTCCCTGAGAAAAGTTCTTTGAACCTAAGGCACCTCATTCAAATTCTGGCAGCCCACTGGAAGTACCTTAGAGAAGAAGAACAAATATTTAGGGTTTGGAAGGAATGATTTATAAGAATACTTTAAATAGGCTGGATATGTGCAACTGGGCACTCTAATGAGGAAGGTGTGATGAGGATATAATTGGCTAGAATTACCTAAAAATAAAAGCAAACACAACAGCAACATGAGAGAATGAAAGTAGATATTAGGTTAAAGTAGTAGTGTCAGCTACACCACATTCAAAAAAATATTTTACACCAAGGAGAAACTGTGGACTAATTGATCCAAGATAAATAAATTGACATCAACTAGAATATTTAGACTAAGACTGAATACAGCTTCAACCTGGAATCAAACATATATCGGCCAGTGAGTACCTTTAAAGGTATATGTCCTTGTCTCTCTCTTCAAATTCTGTGAGTCTCATTACTGAGAATTATTAAGTTTGAATGAGATTAAAAACTGCAGGGTAAAAAGAACGGTTGGAGGTTTTTGTTTTTCTGTTCTCTCCTCTTTCTTGTCTTATGAAACTGAATTAACTCTAACCAAAATTATCACTTTTGAAAATTATTTGAGCATACATAAAGGTTTGATTTCCCTTAAGATGTTGAATAACTATGAGTGTAGGGAAATGAGAAATATTTTCCTCTTGTGAGACTGCAGAAAAAAGAGCTGAAATTTTAAAACTGAGTATTGTGATGAATATAAATGAGCCTAGTGTAAAACTTGTGAATTCAAATATTAGTCCTTGATGCTTCCCATCAGTAGTATACCCTTATGAGTTTGACTGACAGCCTGAGTTTGTCCTGGTTTTTCATGGTCTTATAGTGCAGCTGAGGGTGTAAACTACAGTATCTTTATATGTATATACTGATCATTATGAAAAAAATAAGCAATATGACAAGATAGCACAAAGCCTGGGGTAGTATTGTATGTTCTGTATGCAAGAAAAACTTCTTTATTTCTGCCTGGGCAGACTGTTGTAATCCTTAACTGTGGGGACAATCACTCCATAAGTGTCTTGAAACATCTGTATTTCATGCTGTAAAACAGAAACATGACTTTTTTAAAAATCATTTTACAGCAAGTAGGAAAGTCAGAATTATAATGTAAGCAAGTGGCCCTTTAGCCAGTGGTTAAACAATTGAGGATTGCATCAGTACCTGATGCACATTGACAATGATAACAACGAGGAACAAGGCAGTTACTTACAAAAAGAAGCTACTGTAAACTAAACCATAGATGTTTCTAATGAAAATACTGTTTATATGTGCAAATATATTGTTTCTGCCTCATCTTATCTTAGAGCATAATCTGTGAAGACAGAGACTGTAATTCTGTTCAGTTCTTATGCATCATTTAACCCAGGGGACAAGGCCTTTTGCACCCTGTCGTCAGCAATGTTGAGCAACTAAAAACTGCTGAAACACTTACTGTCTCCATAGATCTCAGCTGTGATAATGACAGCTCCAGCTTTAAATTTTCAGTTACCCAAGATAATGAATGATGTCAAAGCCCCCATCTACAATATATTCCTGAGCTGCGGGTTGGGACCATTTATTTATCACAATGCAGCTCTTGTCTTCATGTCGTTCATGATGATGATGATGATGATGATGATGATGATGATGATGATGATAATAATAATAGTAACTAATTTTAAAAAAAATTATGTTTTGTTATTCTGTTTTAGAAGAGCAATTATCTTAGTAAAACTATTCTGCAAATTTGGCTGATTGAAAAGCTGGGCTGTATCTCAGCTGTCAGAAAAATTATCCACAGAGCTTAAGTTATCCGCAAGCTTTCTTAGAAGTCCTAATTAATTAATTAGAAACTATTTAAAATTTATGTAAATAAGTAACTTCTTGTCTGAGAATTGTTTGCAAACCATTCTGTATAAATATTATGGTTTTTCACTATGTTTGTATTAGGTAATGCTGAAGATATGGGAGCAAAATTAGACATATTCATAAACAAAAATTAAAAGTTTTGTCTTAGGAAAAGATGCCATGAACATTTCTGAAAAAATAACAGTGATGTTTGGAGAAAATCTATAATTTAGCCATTATTTTAATATAGATGGTAGAGGGACAACTGTGATTGTATTGCAGACATTAGGAGACATAGATATGCCAGCTAAACAAGGGCAAGAGCAGAAGTTTGCTGATCAGCAGTGATAAATGGGTTTGGAGAAAAGATATAGTGTAATTGTTTTGTGACGGAACATTCAGAAGAGGTAGAAGAATGGAGAAATTTTCTCCATTGGAGAAATGGTGTTCTTTTGTGGCTCAGGAAAAAAAGGCTAAATATTTGCAGTTCAGAGCCTCAGACAACTCATAGGATTTCCATGTACTAACCGGCAGTGAGCTCTGAGGAGCTTTCAAGAATTCTCTGTCCCTTGTAAATAAAGGCAAAATTTGTTGCAAACTTGTGGATATCTGCCGTCTTTTTCAGAGAAGAGAGAAGCTAGGAATTAATTGATGAGAAGGAAGTAATAAAAGTAAAATGTTTGTTAAGGAAGCTTGGTTTTCCTTTTGTGCTTCTGTTTTTAGGAGCAAGCTTTCTACCACATCTTAGAAACTAAACATTAGAATTCAAAACTTTCCCTCCTGGGGTCACTTTCCTTCTCTTTTTTATTCTTCTCCTCGTACTGGCAATGAATTTGCAAACCTCTGCCAGACAGATCTTTAAAACTCTCATCATTCTTAAAAAGAAATCCAGTGTTGGCAAGTTCTGACACTGGACAAACATGTCAACAAACATTGAGAAAGTGCTGCCTCCAAGCCGCAGAGCACACTAGGGCTGTGTTTACTCAAGCTTGTCGCTATCAGGCTTCATTAAGAGTGATGACATTTTTAAACACCATCTCTGTGGTACTATGTGATACAAATCAAATCCAGCAGGCACACAAAGGCCTTTGTCTCTGCTCAAGACTTGTACCAACTTCTGTTGTTAAAGATATGACAACATTTTCTGGCTGAAGGAAAAAGACTGCAAGGAACTAAACTGAACAAAGCGAATAGGAAAGTTTTCTTTTGATACTGGTGGGTTTCGTAAGCATTGTACACCTCTTCTCCCTGCCTTCACACAGAAAAATCTGAAGTTGATATACAGAAGGCACAGAGAGCCATTATTTAATTTTAGAGTATGGATGCAACCACTAAAATTATTAAATTGCTCCTACTGTTAACCAGAAGGGTACTTTCTGAATTTGAGCCTGCCGTTTCAAAACAAAGAAATCTGTCTTTGTCCTGTAACACCATTTTCCATATTCTTGTTCAGCACAAGCACTGCTTTACATGTTTTTCCTGTCATCTGATTGAAAGAAATTCTTTTATATGAAGATAAATATGAAGGTCCTGATTATTTCCGTTCAACTTTAATCACATATATGCCCAGTATTATGATACTGAAATGTCTAATATGTGCATATATGTTGAGCAGCAAGTTGATAGATTCATCCATTAAATGCACACTCAAAGAGATGCTTTCAAAGAAGGAGCTATACTGTAGGAGAATGCAGATGACTCACTTTTTCTCTGGAGAAGGGGACTAGACATTGAGCTATGTTTGGGACCAAGGTGAAATTAATACAATTCTTCAAAGAATAGAATAGAATAGAATAGAATAGAATAGAATAGAATAGAATAGAATAGAATAGAATATTTCGGTTGTCAGGGACATGTAACAATCTAGTTCAGCTGCCTGACCAGTTCAGAGCTGATCAAAAGTTAAAGCATTGTTGTTAAGGGCCTTGGCCAAATATCTCTTAAGCACTGACAGGCACTGTTCACCTTTCTAGGAAGGGTTTGACCCCCTGTTGCAGAGTTTGACTTCTAAATGTCCAGTCTAAACAACCCCTGGTACAGCTTTGAACCATTCACACAAGTCCTATCACTGGATCCCAGAGAGAAGAGGTCAGCACCTTCCTCTTCACTTCCTTCCTCACAAAGCTGTAGAGAGCTATGAGGTCACCCCTCAGCCTCCTTTTTTCCAGATGAGACAAATCCAAAGTCATTAACTGCTCCTTATAAGACATTCCTTCCAGCCTTGTCACCAGATTTTTTTGTCCTCCTCTGGACACACACAAGGAGTTTCACATCCTTCTTAAATTGTGAGGCCCAGAACTGCACCCAGTGCTCAAGGTGAGGCCACACCACAGCTGAGTACAGTGGGATAACCATCTCTGCTGACCAGCTGTTTGTGCTGGGTTTGATGCACCCCAGGACCGAGTTCACCCTCCTGACTGCCCGGGCACATGGCTGACTCACACTGAGCTGCTGCCAACCAGCACCCCCAGATCCCTCTCTGCAGGGCTGATCTCCTGCCACTCCTTTCCCACTTCATACTTGTGCCCAGCTTAATATAACAGGTCATATAATAATTATTACTGTATAATATATAAAATATAAAAATATGTATGTTATAATGTATAAAAAATGCATAAAATATGTATACCTACACTGCATGTGCACTTCTACCTGTTACGACATTATCTCCAAGAAACCAATATGCAAGCTTCCATTTACTAGGCTTTGTGAGTAGAATTCTTAAAAAATATAGAGGTCTTTTTTTCTCAGCAGTTTTATTACTAGCAGTTCAAAAAATGTTTTCAAGTGAGAGATTTAAAATAGCTGGAAAAGTTGGAAAAACACTTTCTAAAAGTGATTACAGAATTTATTACAAGCCCAGAGAAAACAAGTACATTTACTATGTGGAAATTGCATAGGCTGGTGTTTTCACACATATGTGCCTCTGGATAAGAGCTTTAATTCCTATTTAGGCACTAAACCAGAACAAGCATGTTTTCAATAGAAGCAAATTACAGCAAGGCAATTATATTGGAAAACACACCAAGATAAAACTCTCCAGCAGGCATACATTACATAAAAATAAAAATAGCAACCAATGGCATCGGGATTGATATGTACTGATTACCTTTGAAAATGTAAAGACATATCTAAATCCCTAACTTCAGAATTCAAGTATGACTCTGACCAATGGCTTTAACTTGAAGCATACATTTGACCAGATCTTTATTCAGAAAAGCATAAACTTACATTTATAATGGGACTTCTTATTTTCAAATGGATACAATTTATATGGTTTGTTACTGACTGATGACCAAAATGCTTAAGCTAAGATACTTGTGATAGAAAATCTATTACCAGTGGATGGTCACGTGAAATAACAATTCTCCTATTGAAATATTTCTTCCAAAAGCATGCAGATTGCTTGCTACAGTTAGGAAAGAATTTAAAAACCACCACCTTATGTAATTTTTGCAAACAGTTTGGCTTTACCCGGATTTCAGTAGGACCAGTGTTTGAATTTTGATGTTACACAAAACATCATTTATCAATGTTGGTGATTTTTGCCAAACTGATACAGTAAAACTTTATCCACTGTTTGACAATTATGTCCTTGCTTTTTAACGGTCTTTTGGTTTTGTTGGCTTTTGGGTTTTTTGTTGTTGTTTTGGCGGGGCTGGGGGTGTTTGGTCTTGTTTTTTTCCTAACTAAATAGAATTTAGTTTTGTAAGACTGTCATTCACTGATGGGATTTACTCCAGTTCTACGTTGGCAGTTGCTTTCAGTCTTTCATTGGTTTTTCTTTCTATACAAAATCGACAGTAGCCAAATGTACCTATTTCAAAAAATGCACTGGAAAGAAACAGCAGGGGAAGGAAAGAAAATTTCCAGATATTTAGAGACAGAGTAACACTACCAGCAACAATGAAAACTTTATAGGGCTGCACTTTATTAACTCTTTCCGTTTCAAGCTACTAATAATTAGCTGAGCTCAAAATGATTGCTTAGCATTCAGCAGAGAAGGTAGCATTTCTGCAGAAGGGACTTTGTTATTGGAGACTGTTTTTATAAATGCATAGTTTCCTTAATTCCAGTATAATGATCTTTCCTGACTTAGTTATTGTTGTTTTAAGTGGCTAAAATAAGCACTCCTGTTCATGTACTTTCAAATGAAAACATGAGTGTTCATGGCTTTATATTACTGAAGCTTTTCCTTATTGCCCCTACACACCCCCTTTTTTTCAGACTGCAGTCTCTAGGTACTTTGATAGTTTATACTTTCTTCTCATAGTGAAGTGTTGTAGTAATAAGGTTCCTTTGGCAGCTACCAAAATATGTCACACTGACTGTAACCTTTGAAAAAGGAAATGCTCCATGGAGCTTTGATTATGTAAACAGCATATTCTGTCGTGAAAATGGGAACACTGTCAAAGGAGAAAATATATGAAAGCATGTATGTCTTTTTACTTCATTTTGATACTTAGAGGTGCCTCTTTAAGACTTCTGTGCTGTACACTCATATTGCTAAGATAAATTATTACTTTTTCCATGTGTAATGTTATTGTGAGCAGATGTGTAAGAGACATTGTTTGTTGTTTTGAACTCAATTGTTTCCTATGTTTGCCAAAGTCAAAGCAGAACAGCTATTCTACAGGGGCTGTGACAGGGAATCTGAACAGAATGGAGTGAGACACACACGTAGGTGTCATTTATATTCAGTGTTTGCTAAAATTTGGGTTACATCTATGAAAAACACTGGTAACATAACCAAGAGATTACCAAGCTGAGAAAATCACAGCAGAACTATGTCTCAAGTTTTCCTGCTAATGCTGCAGCTTAAATCTTGCAATACAGATCTTGGATCAAATTTGCATGGGTAAGAATTGTGTTAAATTGCAGAGTGGTTTAATTTAAGATGGCATTCTTTTCTTTTTGTGGAAAAGACTGTACGATCTCTGAAGATCTGAAGTCACCATAAGGTGGGAGGATGGAATATACATCTGCAAAACCCAGATAGTGTTTGGTTCTTCCAGATCATCTTTTACTTAGGACAGACTTCCCTACTCAGCAGCCTATTCTAAGGTCAGTGATGGACCCTGGGAAATTCAAGATTCTTTCAGGCTGATTCACTTCAAGTGTATTGTGAATGAGTGCAGCCAAGTGTTCCATCAACAACATTCTAAAAGATATGGGCTCTGACTTTCATTTATATATCTTGTGGAGTTATAGTTTGTCAGTAGGGGACTACAGTTTTCAGTTATTACATTTTCCCTTTCTGCCTTCCTTCACCTTTTTGCATACCACAATTAAGTGGTTTTTGTTGAAGCCTTATTTAATCTGCTGTTTGTAAATGGATAATTACAGTTACATGAGATGTTATGTCATTTATATTAAAGTCTAAAGATTCGTTCCTAAGAATCAAGACTCTTTTACCATTTAACAAAGGTCTTCTTGATATAAAAGTCAGACAACAGAGGAGAAAGGACCTATATCTATGCATATCTAAATCCACTATTACAATACAAAACTTTTCTCCGTTATATTTTGCACAGTAGCATTTTAGATTTACTTGGGAGCTAGAGCAGGGAAGTGAAAGATAAATACATGAATATGATTTGATTTAAAAAAAAATTTTCCACAGTTTAAAAGAAATTAATTTTGAACTAAAAATGTTTTCAGAATTTATTTTCCTCTGAAAATATACTGAAAATTGACAAACTTTGGTTCTACTAGTTATAAATAACTTTCTGCTTCCACGATCAATGACTGTGTCTAGTCTAAACCAAGCATTTACTAAACATTCACCCATCACCAAACAGTGAATCTATCCAATTCTCTCCCTTCAACTGTAGAGCAAAATGAAGGTCTTGTGCTTGAAATGGGGTAGCTGCCTGCTCTATTTAATAGAATCTTAATTGTGATTTTTTTCAAGTCCTAAAGAATCAGGGAGCTCCAAGTGAGTCAATCTGCCTAAGACCAAGAACTTCACACCAGTTTTTAAACATAACTTGGAAGAGTTTTTCAAGTGGTACAGCAGCAAACTTTGTATTTCCTAATTAATTTTCTCTCTGAACATATAATTCACAAAACTCTTACATTAGGAATAATCACTTTCTTTAATGTCTGTATTCTGTATACTCCTGCATTTGACTTTTCATATGTGGCTGATGTCACTATTTTTGTCATTCAATTGGCTTGTACAACAATATTGTTCTTAAAATAGCATTCTTTTTGTTCATGGCTACTAATAATTTCATCTTCCACTACGCAATTATCTGCTATTCTTACACACTTTCATGTGAAGTAGCAATGCTGTTATTATTGTCTTTTCCAGGTTCTCTATTTGTAACTCCTTCAAATTGAGCTATTTCACTGCAGTTCTTGTATCTTTGTTCCTGTACCCGGCATTGATTCAGGTTATATTTCACACAGTATATATGACTGCATATATGATGATTTGCAGACTCTGATTTCAAGCTCTATATGCATTACTGAAATTAATTGGGTATAGATATTTTAAAAAATTAGTTCTATGTTTTTATTTTGAGTCTGTCGAGTAACTCTGATTGGGTCATAGTCTTTCTTTCCACATCTACATATCAACTTCAAATCTCAGAAAGGGCTAATAAAAAATCTTCTGTAGAACCTCTAGAAGTAAATTGACTAAATTCCCAGTTACAACAAAGTATGAAATTTGCACTGATTCTCACCAATGGGATCCTGGGCTCCTCCTGTGTCTCTGAGTGTCCGGTTACCTGGCTGGGCCACAGGTCCCTGTGTCTTTTGTTATCCAAAGAGTCAGAAGTTCATGGTCTCTTGCCTTGGGCTCCTCTCACTCAGAGCTTGATCTGCAGCTCACGCTGCAGCTGTACCCTGAGCTACCTGCACTGGATGGGTTCCTCAACATTTTGTCAATGTCATATAGAGGCTATGGCAGAATCTACATTTTTAAATTAACCATTTTGACATTGTGAACTAAGTCTGTTTTGCAGTTTTAAAGACAGCAGCTAAAATTATACCATTCAACAATGAATCAGTTCAAAGTGGGGATATGTCTTAATCCTGACATCTGCAGAATCATAGTTTCGTGGCAAATAATTGAAAATTATTGGAAGTGAGAGAGAAGAATATCCATCTTGTAAAAGATTTTGAAACGTTTTAATTTCAATAGAGTAGTGGTGTGGGAAAAGGGAAAAACCAATAGATATTTTTCAGTCATGTGCGATGTCATTTCTTTCTACAGTAAAGTACCCTGCCACCTCACTGTGGCAGTAGTAGGTTACTGGGGTTTTATTTGGTTGTTTTTTTGTTTGTTTGTTTGTTTTTTGGTTTTTTGTTTCTGGTTTTTTTGTTTGGTTTTTTGGGGTTTTTTGTTGTTGGTTTTTTGGGTTTTGGGTTTTTTTTGTTTTTTTGGTGTTTGGGGGTGGTTTTTTTTTTTTTTTAGTAATTGCTTGAAATGCAAAGAAGCAAAATTAGAGTACTTTCTACGGAAACAAAGGTCGAGTTTGACTGGGTGCTTCAGAAATTTTAATCCAATATATTGTCAGACAACTTTTCCACTTTGAATATGATGTTGGGTTTAAAATGGATCATCTCAAAATCTGAATTTGGATTGGATTTCATTTTGAAATTAGGAGCTCTATCCACAGCTTACAATCCTATAAACCACTAAACTAAACTCCACTTCTTACTAATAAATTCCAAGCCTGCAGTCTTATCTTCTTTTTCTGTAATATATACAATAAGTCAGCTACCATTTAACCCACTTCCAGTATGTTAGTTTTCCTATCATCTCCTTCGTTGTCTTCAGAACTGACACTCATTCACTATTTACCAAACATGATTTACAGTTTCTAGCAGTGCTCTACCTTTGTCATCAATTTTTCATCACATGATCACAGCTGAACCCAGGGGAGGAAGTTGTTATGTGCAACTGAAATAGATACCAGCTCTGCATTTTCAAAGAACAATGTTGCACAATGAAAGTTCTGCCCTGCAAATAATGACTAAAAAAACCCCCAAACAACCCAAACCAACCAAAAAACAAACCAAAAACTAACACTCATACAGGAAAAGTCTTTACAATTGTGCAGGGATCTGAACTGTTGTGTGTAGTTAACCTATGCAAGGCATACCATTAGCAGCACGTTTTCTTAATCAACACAGTGTGGTTGCCTTCAGAATGTAGGAATTGTTATTACTTCCAACATAGAAATTCACTCTTTTAGGTTTTTTCTGAATAACGTCAGTGACCTTAAGATGTATTCATCTGAATCAGATATGCACATGCATAATATATGATTTCATTTTCTTTATATTGCTTAAAAGATTTCCCAAAAGCCAGGTGAATGAGTATATGTATTTTGAAAAGCATATACCAACAATAATCGCTGGTTCCCTCACTTCTATTAACTGAGTTCTTGAAACAGTTTTTATGTATTAATTAATTAATACTCATACATAGCCTGTGACATTAGGCAGTGTTATGAGTTCTGGTTTATATCAAGGATTTGATGCTCGAGGTAAAGAAAGGATAGGAAAAGTAATTTTTTTAGTAACAAATACTACATTAAAACAAGGAATTACCTGAACTGATTATACCATTTCCTTTCCACTTTGACTTTATAATAAGCAATCAATCTATATGCTAAGTTCTATATTCATGGTTTCTTAAGAAAGAAAAGAATACAATTGCCTGGGTGAAAGGCCTAACCTGCTGGAATCAGGGAAAGGGAAGAACGGCTGTGATCTGTGACTGTGATCTGTGACTATGGTCTGTGACCCAAAAATAGGAAACATTTACTCCTAGTAAAGTAGGAGAGGAAAAGAAGTCAGTCCTCATCTTCCTCACACTTTTTAAATCCATCCTGGCTGGAGCAGGCTGTGAAACCAAAAGGCTGGAAAGGAGCTATTTGCAGAAATTCATTGCTATTTAATACCCTTCACTTTTCAAAGCAGGAAGAACGTGGAACATACAAAGAATTTGAAAAGCTGTTGAATTTTAGGAACTTAATATGCTTTTTTGATATTTCTGGCTCAAATGTAGTGACAACTTTCAGAATAACTTATTTTCCCCACTTTTCTCAAAACTATTAATAGATTCCAGAAAGGTTGCACCTCTTTCTCAGAAATTTTTAATGTTTAATTAAAGTTTTTCAGAAAAGTAAGGAAGGTGGTTAGCAGAACTGCTACCATGGGCCTATTTAGAGAGCTTGTTAAGAGACTCCCTTGCCAGGCAGTCCTGAAGGGCAAAGGAGTGCAGAAAGGCTTTAAGAAGGAAATCTTAAAGATTCAGAATTAGACTGTACCCTTAAGTCAAAAGATGAGCAGGTGGGGAAGAAGACCAACCTGACTGAAGAGGGGGCTTTGTCTGGAAGTCAGGAGAAAAAAAAGAGAGTTTACAGCATTTGGAAGAAGGGGCAGGCAACTCAGAGGACTACAAAGATGTCATGAGGCTATTCAGGGAGAAAATTAGAAGAGCCAAAGCCCAGCTAGAACTTAATCTGGCTACTGCCACAAAAGATAATAAACATGTTTCTATACATACATTATCAACAAAAGGAAGGCTAAGGAGAATCTCCATCCTTTATTGGATGCAGGGGAGAAACATAGTAACAAAAGATGAGGAAAAGGCTGAGTTACTTAAAGCTTTTTTACCTCAGTCTTTAATAACAAGAACAGTGATTTTCTGGGCACCCTTCCCCCTCTTCTAGAAGATAGAGATGAGGAGCAGAATGAAGCAGTCCAAGGGAAAATGGTCCATGACCTGTGACACTATTACGACTTGCACAAGTCCATGGGGCCTGATGAACCCACCCAAAACTACTTGGAAGACGGCAGAAATGCTCACTGAGCCACTCCACCATTTATCAGGAGTCCTGACCAGGGAGCTTCCAGGTGACTGGATATTAGCAAATGTGACACACATTTATAAGAAGGGTGGAAGGAGGATCTGGGGAACTACATGCCTGTCAGCCTGACCTGGTGCCAAGGTCATGGAACAAGTCATCTTGAGTGCATCACAGGACAAACAGGGTATTAGATCCAGCCAGCATGGGTTTATGAAAGGCAGGTCCTGCTTGACCAGCCTGATCTCCTTCTGTGACAAGGTGACCCACTCAGTAGATGAGGGAAACGCTGTGGATGTTTACCTGGATGTCAGTAAAGCCTTTGACACTGTTTCCCACAGCATTCTCCTGGATAAACTGGCTGCCCCTGGCCTGGATGGGTGCACTCATCACTGGGTAGAAAACTGGCAGGAGGGCTGAGCTCAGAGAGTGCTGGTGAATGGAGTTACATCCAGCTGGCAGACAGTCACGGCTGAGCATGAGCCAGTGTGTGCCCAGGTGGCCAAGAAGGCCAATGACATCCTGGCCTGTATCAGCAATAGTGTGGCCAGCAGGACCAGGGCAGTGACCACCCCCCTGTACAAGGCACTGGTGAGGCCACACCTCAAATCCTGTGTTCAGTTCTGGGCCCCTTACTACAAGACAGACATTGAGGCACTGGAGCGTGTTCAGAGAAGGGCAACAGAGATGAGGAAGGGTCTGGAGCACGAGTCTGATGAGGAGCAGTTGAAGGAGCTGGGGTTGTTTAGCCTAGAGAAGGGAGGCTTAGGCAGGACCTTATTGCTCTCTACAACTACCTGCAAGGAGGTTGTAGCCAGGTGGGAATTGGTCTCTTGTCTCAAATAACAAGCAACAGGACAAGAGAAAATGGCCCCAAGTTGCACCTAGGGAGGTTTAGACTGGATATTAGGAAATATTTCTTCACTGATAGAATGGTCAGATATTGGAACAGGCTGCCAAGGGAAGTGGTTGAATCACTATCCCTGGGAATAGTTAAAAGACAAGTAGATGCGACAGTAAGGGACATGGTTTAGTGGCAGTCTAAATCATGAGTAAGTTTAATGTTTGGACCTGGTGATCGTACAGGTCTTTTCCAAACTGTGATTCTGTGATTATCAGTTCAAGGAGGTCACCATGAAATTATCTCTAAAATGCAGAATGGAAGCTGAGTTATAGTGTCCAGCTTTGCAAGTGTGCTGCTCACAACTAATTTTTCCATTCATTCTGAAGAACCTTAGAAACTGAAATTGCACCAAAATATGCTGGGGTTCTTAAGCCATCTAAGTTTTTTTGAAAATCCATTCAAAAGTGTTAAATATCCTTTGAACATTTTGATTGGAAAAAATGAATCTCAAATTTTTCCACTGCAGTAGAATTTTAGTCTACTACATATTATTTATATATGTATATATATTTATCTATATATATTTATCTACTACCATGGAAATTTCACCAAGTGCCTGAAAATATATATATATAATATTTTTTCCTTGTTGCTTTTCAGATGTAAGAGCAAGCAGTTTTTACAATATATTTCTTTGTTCTAAGTCCCCTAGAATATTTTTTTAGACTTCAGCAATTCCAGTTCAGGAAATATGGGATTAAGACTTTCTGGGGTGCTCCTGTCCCCTAATTTCTGTGCTTCCTTCCCCCTCCAACCCTGTCTACAGCTAATCTATAATAAAGGTTAATTTTGAAAAGCGAGCTCCATAGTATTTACACAATGAAGTCAAACTCTGAATGAAACACACTTGTAAAAACAACAGCAGCCTTTTCCTTGTGCAATATAGGATGTGGTCAATCATTTGGCAATTCAGTTTTGGCACATCATGAACTATTTATTTGTTAAGGCAAGTTCTTGAGATTACAGAAACTCTGGGAGGTTTTTTCCTTTCTTTTCATCTTTTTTGTCCTTTTTATTTCCTCCACTGGAAACTATTAAATTTGCAGAGCCTGATGTTTATTTCACACTGAAATGTGCACTATTGTATCGATAAATATTTAATGGTGCTGGAGTTCAGAGGATATAGCCTCATATGTTTCTTTTAAAAGGTGTTTTATAACCTAGTGAATGCACTGTGGTCAACTGAGCAAGAAAAAAACAAACCCAAACCAAAAACTTTCCACTAAAAGATGACACAGGGTTCAGTTTCAGTTTGAAGAGGGTGTGGAGGAAACAAGTAACCATATATTTTTCTGAGTCTCTCAGTCTTGGCAGTGCTCATACAATTCCATTTGAGATAAACATCAGGGGCATTACATAGATCATAAAAGCATTTGAGCTGAGAAAGACAAGTGCTAGAAAAGATAAAGTTCTAAAAATGAGCTTTCTCCAACAGACCTCAAAAAAAGACAGGTAAATCCATTTTGCCCTGAACTGCTGTACCTTCTATGATAGATTTGCTGTGACATGTTCGTGCTCAGTCTGTAAGACTGGTTTAAACGCTAATGCAAAGTGTTTTCAAATATTTCTGGACAAACATTTGTTGACATTAAATTTTAAATACGATGTTAAATCATTTAAACATATCTGCCAAACTGTTAGCATGTACTTTACCTAATGCTGCACTTGAAACTACCTGGAATCACTTTGGCAGGCTAGGACCAAGCTATAGCAGGGCAAAAAACCCTCAGTGATAGGTAATAACAAAAATTACATTATTGATATTCTCTCCCTTACATTTGATTCATTTTCTAAACATCTACAGCTCCACTAACTGTCTGAACAGACTTGGAAACTAAATTTTGCCTTATCCAATTTTAAGTTGTAACTTAAAATGTCCAAGTAGAATATAATTTCTTGTAAAAACATGGAAGATTTCTTAACTGATTATCTATTTCTAAACTAATCTGCAAGTCACAGGTGTAATTTGATAAATCTGAAAATCTGTTTATATTTTTTTAAGAAATCTCACAGATTTTTAAGTAAACACCATCTACAGTGAATTAGGGCAAAACTCACAAAAAGCTTGTAATTTGTAAACGACATCAGAAATCTCTATCAAACATGATGAGTAAGATCAATGAATCAGTATCTTGTAGGCAATGTTGTTCTCTCATTTATGGTTAAGACAGCAGCTGTCAGACTTATTCAATAACTTAGTTATAAACTAAATATTTTAAGACTAATTCAGGAATCTTTGAGGATATTACCTCAGCCTCAGTGGAATTGTTCAGCAAAAAATCATATACTGTTGTTGCCTGAAAGATGCTTGGTTCAAGTTACATAGAAAGAATAAAAATAGCAAGAGGTCAAACAACCTGCTACCCTGATGGGAAATGATGGAGCTGGAAAATAAAGGCTAGGTGAGAATAATAAAAACATTGCTCAAAACCATGGTGCCAAAATAAAACGAAAACCTATCTGCTTGTGATGAGTCTTCTGAATTCGTATTCTTCACTTCATGGAGTTTTAAATGTAGGACAACAAAATTGCCTGAACTTAAGTTTCTACTACTCAATCAGAGACCATATTTGTGTATCAATAAAGTACGAGTCACAAATATAAAGAAAAAGTACACATTTACAGTTAGGACCAGTGTTCTCTCAATAACACGTATGTATCAAGAATACTGTCATATATCAGGAAAATCTCAACCACAACCATGTATTGAGTCTGGCATATCTGAGTTCCCACGTCTTTAGAGATTTTAGTTAAACACTCTACATAATTTGGGTGTTGAAAGTTGTAGATTGCTTTGAAATGCTTTGAGCTGAGTAAGAGTTACAGAGCTTGGGGCATTAAACTCTTTCTGAACACTAGAAATATGATCCAGAAAATGACCTCTTAACAAAAGAAGTGGTTTCCCTATGTCTATGTTCATACTTTCCTCAAATCCTCTATTCACCATCACAGACAAAGATCTGTCTTTTTCTCCCAGCATTATTGAAATGCAAACTTAAACTTGGAAGCCAAGAGATGTGGAATAATTTGCAGTGATGAATAGTGTCTTCTGGGAAAAAAAAAAAGAAGACACTAAAATTTATACATACCTGCACTTCTTATTTTATGTATAATTTCAGGGTCTTCCTTGACATATTTTAAAATAATTCTACTATTTATTCAATTTTATTGGGAAAAACTGCTTTATCTTTGTATCATCAGGAAACAGTAACTGGTTCCTAAATCTTTAAGTCATAATACAAATGATCTTCCTAAAAAAATACTTCAATATTGCTTTGTCTCCCTTTTACTTTATTTCCAAGAACAGAATCAGGATCTACTGTGATTGTACAAAACTATACTGAAGAAGCCCAAACATGGTTGTTAAATACCAGTCAACCTCCGTGTGTGTTGTATAGAAATGAAGCAAAAGAAATGAGTTCCCATTACTATTTTTAGACTGAAATTATTGAGTTAAACATCCCTGTACATTCCACTGCTGTGAGAAGAAGTTATTTGCAATGTTCATATATGAAAAGTACACTTTCAAGAAAGCTGAGAACTGGGGCCCATGAGAAAAGACCTTTTTGTTCCCAGAATGAGTTGTTTTATCACAAAAATCATACCATTTCAGTTTCCATTCAAAACAATGGCTTTAAGTAACTTGACACAAAGAAGACATAGCCTGAATGTAACAGAGTTTTACCTTCTTTAATTTGCAATGTTTGCAGTTGAAAATCAGACGAAATGACTTTGAGTTCTTTGGTTCCCACTGACTACACCAACGGAATGCTATATCTCACAGGAAGCCATCAGAGCCAGTACCTCACACAACTGAACTCTACGACTTTTATGGCTTTCACAGAGAGATTTATCCAGTTTTTCTGGCTTTGGTTTTAGCTGAAAGCAGATGCTGCTATCTTCAGTGTATTTCTGAACAGAATGAGAATGTGAAATACTGTACATTGTTCAAGGCAACTTTTACCCACAGGATTGCTAGAAACTTTAAACCAGAAGCTTGGGTTTGTTTTGGTAAGCATCTGCACTGCATCTCTGAACCTCTGAAGATTAACCTGTTGCAATGAAGATTGTGTGTGTGTTTTTACATGATAGTAAGAGAGAGAAAAAGACATTCTCTTAAATGTCTGCCTCACTGACCACATTAGGTACCTATAACTTTCTTTTGAGAAAGATACCCAGTAGGCCAAATGTTAAAAGAATAAAACTTTGAAGCTCTGCAAGCAGAAGACTAGTTCCAGTTCTGTGTGCGTTCAAAGTTATTTCTGATGTCTATATTAATTCTCTCTTTTGACTGTACCAAAGTATTTGTTATTGTCATTAAACTTAGCCATGATTTTTTGCACATTTTTCCTTAGTAGGTGCTTTAGAATGTAGCTGATAAGCAAAGAGGTAGGAAGAACATCTACACTGGTGGTGGTAGGATATCTCTGCATGGAGTGGCAGCCTTGAAAACATGTAAATTCAGTATTTCAAGTGAAGACTGTTACTTGGACTTTTCCAATGAAATAGAAGCATGGAGTGAGAAAAAAAATATATGTAGTTGAGAATAGAATGTAGATCTGGAAATTATATGAAGGAAACAACAGTTGTGTCTGCATGAGAGGGGAGACACTGACACATAGAGGATAAAACGTGTGAGCATCCTATTTCGCTCATATCTGACAGAACAATGTGAGTATAGCAATCCCACAGTGGTGAGAGATCAGTTTTTTCATTCTGATGAGTAGTCCATGTCAGTGTCTTTTTAATTCTCTAATTACACAACAATTTTGTTCATAAATTTGTATTTTTACTCTCAATGAGATTTCTACAAACTCTTTTCTCAAGCTAGCTGTCTTCTCCAGCTCTCTAGCAATCACTGAAAGTACAACATAGAACTGCTGCATTTTTCTGTCTCCCTCTTGGCCTGGTGAATAAATCATCTTTAATTCTTGACACTGAATTCTTCTCTCCCATGTCATACTTGCTTTGCAAAACTTGAGTTTGAACTTGAAGTCTTTTCCACAGATTTTGCCCTTGGATGTATCTTGATCTATTTACCTTTATTTTCTCTTTATCCTATTTGTTTTAGCTGTCATTTCCATAAACTAAGAAGTTTAGGTTGAGAGATACATAAATATTGTAGAAAATGACTATAATACAAATTACCAGGTTATACTATTACCAGAACTGTTTCTGGGATATCCAGAATTTTAGTGGGTGGGGTAAGGTTCTGCCAAACAATTTTGTCTTTAGCCGAAATTGATTTGAAATCAAATGAGACACAAGGGGCTGGGAAGACTTCATTTAAGTCATATCATGATACAAGAGCAGGATTTTTTCAGTGTTTGTTGTTTCAACCCAATCAGATACTGTGTAGGAAAAAGGAAAACAACATATCAGGGGGGTGAGTAGAAAGAAACAACTGGAAGGAATAAGTATTTCCAAAGCCATGTGAGTAATTTGGGCAAGGTCTTGTTTTAGTTACAATTGGAAGAAATCTCTCACTTTTAATAGACACCACCAGATAGTCCTAGACTTTAGCAATGGAGGGGATTTCTTCTTCAGTGTTTTATAACAGTGTATTTCAAGGAAGAGAAAACATTGAAAAAGATCAGACATAAAGCAAAAGTTATTTTGCAAGCTCTTACACAGAAAGACACATTAAATTAGGAAGTTTTGTGTCTCAATTTGAAACTGTTCTCAATCTCTTGTCTTTCATTTAATTTAGATCCAGGGTTATCTATTTTTGGTTTGGTTTGGTTTCTTTGATAATGAGGAATTTGGCTTAAGTCAGTTGTACCAGTAGGGGCCTAGACTTTGATCCACCAGCTGACATAATGCAAATTAGCAGCTATACCTGCTGGCTATCAATACAGTGATGAATAATTTCCAGTCAAATTAGGTTTTTAAAAACATTTTGTGTCAAAAAAGCTTGGTAAAATAAATTGCATAAGCTGATTGCTCTTCACAGAAATGAACCACCTTAGACACCCTGATTATTTCCAAAGAATTTGTCTTTTATATTACCTAGTTCTGTTGATTCTTTGATATAAGAATATAAGCATTTGTGAAAAAGTACTCAGAGCTGAACAGCAGCTTGGTTCTTCTCAGTGTTAGATGTAATTGGTCACTGCATGTCTGTGAAATTGTCTAGAATTTGGAGCATATGGTAGATCTTACATTACCTCAATGATGATAATGGTGATGATCCCCAGCGTCTGGAATCCCAGACCTCTCCCTGTGCTCTGGAGATATGCATCTGGAAAGCAACAGTTTTCAGATCTCATGCTGCATAACTGCATGACAGATGCTGCCATTACTATATTGCTTGGGTTTATTTGAGTGGAATGGGGAGAGGGCAGGGGAAGAGTTAAAATGAATGAAAAATGGGCCTATTCCTTTGGATAGCTGCATAAATCTCAAATAGGCCATGGAGCTGCCTGTGTCTTCTTGATCTTATTAGAAAGAATGTGTGTGGGCAGCAAAAGATGAGACTGGGATTTCTTGCAACAGTGCTCTCTGGAGGATCACAAATCTGGTCATTTAAAACTGATTTATTTGGGTTTATTGCACTAGTATTCTACAGTTCCAATTTGTCTTTGCTCCTTTCATATTATTCTTGACCCCTTGATGAAACACCCACGTAACTCCAGATAGTTCTCTTTAAGAATTCAAGTAAACCTTCTTTATTCATTTAACAATTCTGTTGTTCTTTCTTTTTTTTTTTACCTTTTTTGTCAATGTTTATTTTCCTAGAACTTTTTCTCATATTCTTTCCCTTTCAGCTATTGATTTATAATTTCTCCAGAGACATCAATAATGATGGAAGAAATTACACTGTCACTTTGAAGAGGAATTTTTTACATTTTGTTGTGGGTCTCAAAGTACTTTTATAACAAATGGTCTAAGCATTATAGTTTCTCTATGCATCCAGGAAATACTACTATCTTCATTGTACAGATAAAGCAGAGACAGAAAGTGACCTATCCAGGGTAACACTACAAGCCAGAGAAAACATTCTGTATATCAGCAAAAAATTCAGACAGTTGGTCTCAGAAGCTAGCCAGGAGACCACACTCTTTTAATTTAAATTTCCACATCACTGTGGCAAAACCTTGTAGCAGAACCAGTCATTTGTTGCTTTGCTTATGAGAGAAAAAAAAGGGGAAGGGAAGGGAAGGGAAGGGAAGGGAANGAGTAATAGAATAAAGCAGTAAAAAAATCTTGTTTAATTTGAAGCCAAAAGAGGGACTGGGAGCAAATACTGAGGCTATTTAATGCTTACTGTGAATTCTTTCATTTAGGTTTTCTCATTATTGGTAAGGAAGGTAGTGCTTTATCATCGTCCAAAGCAGGCATATAAATTGCACCTGCAAATTATTGGTACATGTGGAAATGCCATCTTTGCAGATGTAGATTTACCAACAATGGGGTTTAGCCCTTGCTTCCTGTTAGAATCAGAAGGTGCAGCATTGCAGCCATGCTGTCACAGATGGTGGCAGCTTCCATCTTGTGTCCTCTCTCCACCCCTTGTTTGTATGAATGATGAATCAGCCAGGTACCTCAAATTTAAGAGACACAGGCAAGTTGACTGAAAATTATACAATGGTTATGATTTGTCCTTTATATTAAGCAGCTTTCTTAAAACTTACTGTCCTTGATAGACATCAAAATCTTCCTATAGAGACCCTTCAGAAGGACCACAATTCTGATAAAGGTGACAAGGAGAGGTGGAAAAAATTGTGGTGTTGAGAAACAAGCCTAAGACCTAGAAAGAAAAAATGACACAACTGCATGAAGGAAGAGGTCAATCCAGAAAGAAAACAGATATGAAATGCTATAAATATGTTGAGCCCACCACTTTCCTGGTCAGAAGAAGACATTATCTTGTCCTTTGGTGCTAAAAGTTAATGTTTGCATTTGACTTATAGCCAAAACTCTCTTTGCATTTTAGGTAGGCACCAGTTGCCAAAGGATTCCCACTCTATATATTTTAATTCTGGCTCCAAAATGCATTTTAGTAGTCCATAAATTAGGCTTATGAAAGATCTTCAAGCTTCAAATTCACAGGGGGTGGTGGGAAGGGTAGAAATTTTGAGCTTGATCACAAAATTTATTGCTACTATGATTCAGAATGCTGCTGCCACTTATAAGGGGTAAAGAATGGGAAAAGCCCTACTTTTTCTTTCCATTTTAGTAGCACAGCTGGATTTTGTGAAAAATCAACAGTCTTTAGAAATATAAACATAAACAGTTTGAAAGAATTACCAGATTCTGAGAATGGGAGCTTGAGAGTCCTGCTACACTTTCTACTCTTTCCTTAAGATAAAAAACTATTTTTTTAGTATTCAAAATCTGATCTTTCATTAAAAATAAATCAGAATGTTCTTGGTTTTTTTCCTCTATCTTTTTTTCCTTTTTTGTGTGTTTGGGTTTCCTTATTTTTTTTTTTTTTTTAATCAGCTTTTCATTTTCTTCCTTTTAGAATACCTTTTTGCACGGTTTAATTCACAACAGTGTTGGCCTGGAAACAGGCCACTTTCAAAACGAAGGGCTTGACTACTGTTAAATCCAGTTGAGAATTTTACAAAAAACACCTGTGTCCATATGTAAATAAGATGATAAATATTACACAGGAAATCTGAGATAGTTTGGGCATAAGCCCTCAGCCTACTACCTATGGAAAAAACATTGGCGTAACTCGGCTCACTTTGAGCTTTAGTTGCATAAGTTTTGTACATGTCTAGGCTACACATATCAAGCTCATAATTGTGTTAGATCAACATAGTATGTTGTGTTGTAGTTTCCAATGCTTTGGTTACAAGCTTTTGCGAGTCATTTTCCATTTTTCCTTTGGACACCAGAGGATCCCACTGCAGTTTAGGCACAGGACCATTTGTACCACTGGAGTATGACAACTCCTCCAGTGAGAGCTGGATTGTTGAGCCAGACCCACAGGAACAGGCAGCACTTAATCTCATTGCCATCTAGTGGCAGCCACACTGAGTTCTCTGATTCCAGCTTCCAAGGTCTATTTTCGTAGTTTCCATCGGACTCCTGTGAAACCTATCATTGCTTTTTGCTAACAGAGGAAAACAACCCACGTAATTAGGTTGAGTTAGAACTGTGGTCTGACTCATTCCAGCTGACTTCCTTTACTAAATTACATTTTGACTACATTTCTGTAGAGTGTGTAATGTTGGTTCCAGTGGTTCTTGAAACCATGTCCAATATAATTTATGAAACAGATAAAAAAAAATACAGGACACAGGCACCAGTAGTAAAAACAAAGCTTTGCGATTCAGTGACTTTGGTTCTCTTCCTGCATTGACAAATAGTATGACATTGGTAAATAATACAAATATTTTGATCCTAGTTATCCCTTTCTAAAATTGGGCTCAGTTTACTTTTTAGTTTAGGAGGCATTTCTGAGGTTTAATAAAGAATGCCATGCTAAGTGCTTGTAAAAACTGAAAATTAAATGCTAGAGAAATATGGAATATTGCTGTCTGTAGCATTATTTGTTTGCTGCTGTGATGCATTTCCCAATTTATTGATGGACTGTAATTGCATACGTCCCTCAGATACTACCCACAATAAATCTTTCCAACATAGCAGGAAGGTACACAGAGTATTTGTGTTTTCCGGTCATGAAACTTCTTCCATTGCTGCAAAGCCAGGACATTCATTTCTTAGTGCTCCCAGTTCCTGAGGGCAGTTTATGCTGTTAGCTCATTTTGCTTCTCTGTCAGAAACCTGTCTTCTCACTACTGTCAAACATTTGGAACAGTCCTTTTTTTTTAAAATTTTTCTCAGGCAAAAGAAGTTCAAAAATACATAGGTTTATCCCCTCTTATAAACAATTCTTTATTTATTTTCTTTTAGAATAGTGAGATCACCTGCAGCAGTGGCAATACTAGGTATCATTAGCCTAAACCTCACATTTGTGACAGGATGTCAGGTTTGATCATGCCGTCAGAACCTGAGTACTTTTGTTGACTCATGGATTCTTGCTGGAATACATTCCAGCTCGTAACTGAAATCAATGGCAGAGAGAGGAGACTGCCTCACAAACAGAAGAGTAAAGGAATAACATCTCTCTCTAAGTAGGAATATAATCATCACAGCATTGCTCAGCAGGAGGACTTGGGAGAGACACTCAATTCCTAAAAAAGTTATGAGAAAACCCAGAGATTTTGGCATTCTATTACAGCTCAGGAATAGTTAGGAATGAGAAGACTACTCTCACCATAAGTACCCTTACATTAACCATGCCCCTGTAACACATTAGAAGTTGGAAAAGACTGCTAGGCAAGGTTTAAGGGGTAAAACTGGCTCAGGAAAATTTGCTACAAGACTTATGTCAACCATAGAGAAAACCCCAAAGAAACAACTATGAATTCTGACAGTTTGTGATTACCCTTATGCTATTTCATCACATTTATCCAGTCATTTGAGAATTTAAAAGATACTGATTCTATAACATGGTGTGGACCATTCTTCCAACCTGTCACCCTGTATATCATGAAGTTAAATACATGTATTTTTTAAAGTTGACCCAATGATGATGACAGTGTAGGTTTATGCCATGCTAAGATTTTCTAGAGCTATGATCCTTTCTTACTTGCTACATATATTAAATTGTATCTAGGTAATAATAAGAATCCCTACAATATAAGTGGATGACACTTGGACTTGTGATTATGGTGTAGAATCCAAAAGTCCAAAATCAGAAATCTATAATTTTCATTTGGTGTTTCAGTGGGTAGAATTTAGATGCCTCAAAATGGAAGTGCAGAAAGCCTACAAAGATCATATAATCTAATAACAAGCAAAATGAATACAGAAGGGTGTTGATAACAGCATTTGCCAGAGCCTGGGTTGAGTTTCACTATGAAAGAGCTCTATAAAGACCTGAGAACCTATGAGCATTTCCTAGAGAACAGATACACATGCAACTCCAAGTGACAAAATCAGGTTGCCTTTTTTCCTTTCCCCTTATCATTCCATATTTCTAAACTAACACAGTCTTAAAGGAGAAACATTTCAGAGAACCTTTCCTACAAGCTAACATTATGTGTATTTTCCTGAAAGATAAGCCTCCTTTCCTCAAGCTGATAAGACCAGTGGATATTCCATCCAAGAGTATCGCAAGATACTGGCTTGAGAACTAGCACCAAATTTAAGTAGGTGGATCCATATCCATGCATAACATGTGAATCTTCTCAGTCAACAGTTTAGAAGATTCTTCTCCCCCAAAGATCTTGGTAGAGTTTTCTATAGCTTAGCCATCTTGACATCAGTAACCTCTAACGTAACAGTTCTAAAGCAGTTTCCTCTAAAGGGAAAGCATTTCCTTATGCAGGCTCTTTCAGTTCTTGAAAGACAGCGAAAATTACTCAGTTCTGTGTTTCAGTAAGCTATTACATTAATTTGTGGCTTTTCCATTCTCTGAGGTGTCTCCCTAAACCACTACCCACCAAGGCTTTGTGGTTGCAAAGAACAAATGAGCTGCAGGTGCTTAGATATTGTGATTATTCTGACCTACTCAGGATCAACCAGGGACCCGTAAATTTAAACCCAGCTACTATCTCTCTTCCCAAGCTTCTGATTTATATTTTAAAGCTGACTATTTTTACATTCCCAAACACATGCAAAAAATTAAATAAATTTCTCATGGTCTCAATCAGAGCAGTACTGTTAAATGATGGCAAGTAAGATAGGAATCAACATTTCTTATGAATAGGAAATTTAGAAGCTGTTCAGAATTAATCTCAGAAAATTACTAAATGCTTAGAGCTTTGGGCTACGTGAAGTAGAAGAGCTATTAGGATTCTCTTGGTTTTGCTAGAAAGGCATTTGTGTAAAAAATATACATAATCTTCCCAAGGTAAAAGGACTCATTCAATCCTCAAGGGCAAGATTTAAAGCCAGCATTTGTCTCTGTGATTGCCCACTGGCTCTGTTCCTACTGGCAGCATGGATTCACTTGAGCAGAGCTGCCAGTGTGACTATTCAGTATTGTTTGATTTGAGTCATGTTAATTTCTGGCTGGAGTTTTTAGGTGCAAATCCAGAATTCCTGGAAGGCTTGGAGACCAGCAGCAATAGCAAGCATCACCTGATGTGTTATAATGCTAGCTCCAAATTTCCACCGCAAGCAGTTAGTTTCTAAGGATGATAATGAGTATAATGAGCAATTGGTGGAAAGTACTTTTTTTCAGCTAGAATAGCAAATCAAATTTCTTTTTAAATGAACTGACATTATCTCAAAACACAATCAGAAATTAGACATTTTAAATGCCTAGAGATTCTGTTTCATTTATCCTTTTTGTGGCCTGGCTGAGAGTAAAACGATCCTCCTGAGCTTGTCATTCCATTGTAGATTCTTGTGCTTGGATTTTCTGATCATAGCTTCCCATAGCTCTCAGACATGTCATAACCTTGAAGAATTATGGTCATTTAATCAGCACTGAGCATTTTCATATTCAACCTTCAAGCAGTGATGCCTAAACTCCTATTCACAAGTGACAGCTGAATTCACTTACTCTGTTGCTTTCTGTATAGTGGTACTTTACAAATCAGCTAAAGTTCACCTTTCTCAACAAAGCAGAGTTTATCAGTCGAATGACCTTCTAGAGGCATTTTTTGGTTTGGGTTTTTTTGTATGTCAGTTTATAACAAATGATTCAATATCAGTATAAACCTGGAGATCTTGAGAGAATAACAAAGGATTCAACTGGGACCTGAGATATAGTTTGCAATAAACAGTTGCCTCTAAAATGCTTGAAGAAGACAATCTGTGATCAGCCTGCAGATATTCTGTATTCTGCACAACTTCAGAAACTATTTAGCTATCTGGCCAGTAGCAGAATAAGACATTTCCAAGGAAAGCTAAAATGCAAGTTTCGATTCCCCTGTGTAATGTTCCCTGGTGACTTTCCTCTTGTCCAAACTTCTTCATGGCTTAATTCATTTCCAAAACGGACTGGAAAAGCGCTCTTAATATGAAATAAATGGGTACATCTACATTGCTGTGCAAAACCAGTCTTTCAGACAGGGCTGGAGGTCTAAGCAGCTCACATAGGGGCATGACTGGTCACTGCACAGAAATCCATGTGGGAGACCTACAAGGAGGTTTTTTCAGATGCAATTGTGCTTACAGAATATTCCAGACCTGCCTTCACACCATGTTATATAACATGACCATCTCCACGTACTTCTTCTTTTTGGAAATATTACACGATCAATGAGGCTGCGGGATTACTATATCCAGAGACAACTGGAACTTAAATTCTACCTGGGTTTGGTCTACCTACACAACTGGATATTTAAAAATCTGAATCTCATGAGTATCCCTTGTTCTATAGACGTTACATAATCCTAAAGCTCTCATAAAGATCTATCTAGGCAGTGTTCAAGTGTGTGGGGAAAGAGGAAAGAAGGGTATCCATTTCCAGGAGCTATGCTGCAAAATCCATCCTCTGGTGTTGTCTCATATAGAAAAATCATGAAATCAGTTGTTAAACTAAGGCCCAAAATAGGGTGAAATTAAATAAGGTGGTGACTGAGTTTGCAGAACATAGGATTTTAATCAATGAGTTTTAGGAGAAATGCCACATTTAACAAATGGAAATTAAAAAGAAATCTAGTGGAGCATAGCATGAGCTTCACCTTGAAGGGTTCAGAGGAACCAGCTCGTGCAAGGAAATGTTTCATTAAAAACTCTACGAATATAAAAGAAATGTAAAGCTCTACTTCAAGTGGGATTTTGGGTGGGGTATGGAATGTCTTGTTTTTTGTTTGATGCTTTTTACCTCTCTGGAGAAAACAAAAAAGTAATTCTGAACATAGATAAAAAGCAAAAGAGACCAGTAGTTATTTGGAAAAGGTGGGGTTTTCATTTTGTTTTGATTTATTCCAGTCCCAGAGATTTTTTTTATGTTACATCTGAAACAGAATCATTGAGGGAAAAAAACAGAGCACTTTTGCATCAGTTCTGCCATCAGTACTTGGGAAAGGGGAGATTTACATGTATATCTCCTTATTGACATCAATGGGAGCTTTGGGTGTAAATATTAACATCCAAAAGAATAGAACTCTTTGTGCATCATAAAAATTTCTGTGGAAATTTTATAGAGAGTATGCACACATGCACTGACAATAATTTGAGTTTAATAGGGTGTATTAAATTTGAATTAATTTACCACTGCACAGGTAGATTGTTTTACAAAGGCATGGGTAATACTGCAAAGAAAAAAAAAGAGTGTGATTATAATTAAGATACTTTTCTGGGCTTCAGGGAAGTTGAGATCAGTCCCCTCTGTCATTAAAGGGACCAATCTCATTTCATGTAATCTCTTGATGCCTCAGTCATGTACCCATAGATATAATAACCTTTCCTTTCACTCACACTTTATCTTTCTTGACATTTGAGATTGTCTTCTCTTTGGGATTTGGATGTGTTTCAACACATGCAAAAGCCTATACATTTGCAGTCAAATGTAAAGTAATCTAAATTACGTATAATGCATCTATGAAATTTAGGAATTTCAAGTTGTCGAAAGAACATTGAGACTATTTATGTGTATCAAGATTTTTTTCTTTGATGTCTGTATTTTGGAATTTAGTTTTCCTAGAGTTTCTACCAGAATTGTTAATTTACATTTACAGCATTTATCTCACCTAACTGTATCAGTGGCTCATCATGTCCCTCATATGGTCCTGAGAAATTATTCTCAAAGTATTATACTGGGCAAAATATTTTAGCAGTTTTTACCAGCTGACCCACTTATCTCAAACAACTCGTGTTTATGTTTGATCTCTGATCCAGGAAAAAGATCAAACCTGAGTTGTATATTCTGTACATCAGTGAGAGTCCTTGTCCAACATAATTCTGTACAACAAAGACTGACAGTAAAAACCAGAGAATATTGCCATATCTAATGTTTGTTTCGTATCACTCAGTTCAACAGGAAACAAGCAGAGTACATGTATAAAATTATGCACAGAGACATTGACACAGCGTATGGAAAAACAATAAGGAAACCCGAGTGCTTGTCAGAACTGCTTTCTAGCTTTCTCCAAGTCACTCTTGCAAACTTTCAAAACATCTGTGCTTATGTTTTGTAGGGGAAGTGATAATTTTAAACCTCTTTTACAGGGCTTGAACCTTTGCAATTTTTTTTTTTTTTTTAGATCTGCAACAGAGAGAAAAAAAATTCTACCACATTCCCAGTTTACAGAATTAGGTACCAGCCTGATGGAACTCACCAGAGAATGGTGGCCAGCAGAAAAATTCTCTTAATCATTCAAAGGCAGCAACAACATTTAATGAGAGAAAAAATAATGGTCTGTTAATAAGTCTAGAGAAGACTTTTTTTTCTTGAAAATAATTAATGGTAAAAAAAGGATATTGACTCTTTTTTAAACTTCTGTAGTTATGACAATTTCCATCATGATGTGATTTATAAACATTAGGTAAAATTAACAGCTATGTTATAATGAGATTATATTGAGTTTATATGAACAAACATTATTACCTTACATAACATACCTTGAAATGTGTTAAATCCATGTGAAACAGACAGATATCAACAATGTTAGTAACAAAAGTCTGAAGCGTTAAGGATTTTCTTGAAATGCTGAATTCCAAGAGACTTTATGTGTATTTGATTAGGGATTTTATCTGCAAAGCTAGGATCATCTTTAGCAAAAAGTGACCTTAAGGTGACCACTGTAACAGTTATGTAACTATAGCTATGTTTCTATATTGCTCCGTCAGACAGAGAATGACATGAAAACTTATGCATTCACAGGGTCACCAGAAGTTTTGCCCAGATTGCCACTTCTATATCAGTTTTAGTCCCAAATCTGCCTGTCCTAGGGTCAGGATCAATGGTGCTAGTTTGAAATAACATAAATTTAGCATAAGCTATTGTTTGCACCAGTGTTTGTGACCCAGATCAACGTGTGGTGACCCAGACGGATTTGAGGGCTTCTATAAATATCATATATTGAAAGAGTAAAAATACAAAACTCCTGAATCAAAAAGACTGTAAAAAAAATCATGCTTTTGTTCTAGATAATACCTTCTCAGTCAGTACAGAATGCATAGAGCAATCAAATTGCTTTAAGCTTTTCTCCACATTTGGATATGTTAAGTTTATATACAGAAATATCTTATATACATTTGAGTAACTCCAGAATTTAGTTAAAAATCTGTCATAATTCTCAAAATGAAACCATGAGTTACTCCACCAAACATTACCAGCCTTGTTAGCATTCTCATGCACTAGTACTTATTCCAAGAATTGCTTTTTTTTGGGGAAAAACAAGGTCCTACCAGGTAAAAAACAAACCCAAACCAACCAACAGATAAAACAGATCACGTAAGTTACTAGGTTATGTAGATTTTTTCCTAATTTTGCAAGGTTTTATCTTTGTCATCCGTGTATTTTTCCCTAACCTTTCCCATTATCTTAGGCAATAACTTCCACTATTATTTGAAATCTCTTCAGGCTTTAATTAACTTTCCATATGAAATCATTCATTTGTCAATTTCAGTTTTATTTTGAAAAGAAACTTTTGCCTAAGTGCTGACTATTCTCTTGAAAAGAAATATCTTACAAGACAATTCACTGAAGGAACTGACAGAGTGAAGAGTTTGGTGAAATAATATTGTTTCTATTGGGAGTCTAATAGATTCTTCATAATATTTAAAAGTTTAAAGAGTTGAGATATACAGCGCCTTTTTTTTCTTTTAGTGCCTTGTTTCACACAATCTCTTTTCCTTAGTGTTTTTAATTCCAATTAAAAGATTCTGGAATTCAATTCTAATTTCATCTAGTAACTGTCACTTTCTGGAAGCAGCTAGAATTGTCACTAGGCAAAACTTAAGCTAATAGGAGTTTAAATGCATATTTTCAGTTTTAACAGATTAATGTTTTGTATGGCTTTCAAGAAAGCAAGACACACTTAATTATTTAGTCCCTATTGATTCATCCCTTACATTAATCCTGGTTTTAATCTATACAGTGCTAAGAAATGTCAGGTTGTTCCAAGGCACCTCTTCAAATATCTTTGTCATTCTGAATTCTTTATAGAAAAATTCTGGAGATTCAAATCTACATGAACTTCATAATCAGTTTCAAAAAAATAGTACAGAAGAATTTTTCTGGACCTAAAGGGATAATATTTTAGTATCCTTCAACATAACGCTGAATATCTTTCTAACATTTTGCAAAATTAATTTTTGCCAGCTGGTAAATACTGGTATTCATCTGACTCTTTGTCCAGAACAAACATGAATGTCTTTTGAATAAGAGATGTGATTTGAACGTTTCATTGATATGTTTTGAGTTATTCATTCATGCACATTAATAAGCAAAACCAAGATAGTTTGTTTTTTCTGCCCATGGAAGTATTTCTTCAGGTAGAAGCTTGCACAGAAGTAGCATGCTGTCCACTAGCAGACAGAGAGATAAGAGTGACTTGAATGATGGCTTGATAAGCACCTTCGCTTAACCTGGTAAGGGCACCTAAGTCAGTTATGTTAAAAAAATAGCCATTCATTTTTCAATTACAACATAGTTATCTAAAGCTAGAGGATCAAAGAACTTTTCATGGATGCTAATCTTCTGATTGCACATATGAAATCTGGGGAAGGGTAACCACAGACATTTTTGGCATTCCTTATGTACAAGGCATAGATGGTTGAGCCTCCCACAGATATACAACAACAAAGAGTTTCTGACATGCATTTAGGTGTTGGAAACCTATTCAAGGTTTGGTATCATATTATTTTTGATATCACATGTGTTGTTTTAACACAGAAGGTAAAGTTTGAGGTGATGAAAAGCTGCTCCCTTGGTGTAATATTTGGTTAGGAATTTCTGTTGAAATATCAAACACATTATGGAGAAAAGAAAAGCTGTTTTGACTCCTCTAGAATACCTTGCATGCTTCCTGAAAGTGAAGTTTGTAAATTATTTATAATAAATTTAGCAATTATATGAAGTTACACTACTGTGAAATAAAGTAAGTAGTACAGATGAGACAATCTTCTTATATATTACAGTCCATCTCCAGTCTGCTCACAATTTTTTCCTTTCAGACCTTCAAATGTGTAATATTAAATACTGCAAGCAGTTGTTGAAGTTATAAGATAGTCAAAACAATTTCATTGCTCCACCACAAGACTGTTGTCACACTGGATCCCCTTTGTATTCCCCCTTTCATCAATTTCACACAAGCCATAGCTTTTTAGGATACAAAAAAGTTTTTTCTTAAGATCATTTGACCATGTGAAATGCTTTTGAATGACAACACAATTAACTCTTTATATGGAAGTAAATGCATTATTTGGAAGTCCAAAGAAATAACACTAACCAAATGACTGAGATATCTGAGTTTTCTTATTTCCTACTTAACTGGTTTTCAAAAGAGCAATTCTATAGTAAGACCTTATGTACAATACACAGTTCAAGACAACCTTTCAGAATGATTTGCAAAATGTTAGCTCACTTACAGAAAAGGAAAAAGGAGGGGTTTAAAAAAAAAGAAAACTTTCAAAGCCTCAGGGTCAGACACTTGGATTATAGACTAAGGTCTGAAACAAATTAATATTTAATACAACCCCTCCTTCTATTATAAACACACTCCTTAACAAACTTCTGGTTGGTAAGAAAACTTTTATGTCCAGTCAGTAACAGAATTACAGATGCTGTACGTAAAATATTGAAAACCTCCTGGCCCTGTGTTGGACAGGCCCCATTTCCCCTATCCATACTGCAGTTGAACATATCAGAATTCTGCTGCACCTTCATTTTAAAGATGGATGACTTTCATCATGTTCCTTTTATTTTATTTATGACTTACCCTTGTTGATGTAGCACTAGCTAACCTTTCATATCATTTTGGAAGGTCTGATGCTTTCTGTTTATCACTGGAGCATAAGACATAAAGCAGAAGGTACTATATATGTTAAACTCTTGTAAAAGGAGGGCTCGTTAGTACCAACTAGCCATTTTGTTTAATACAGTGCACAGGAGTCTATAATCTTAATTTTAGAGGGTTTGGGTATGTCAAACACATCAGAACAGCTGAATCTGTGTATCTGAACTGAACTCATATGTATAATGAATATGGACATCACTGTGGCTAGTACTGACTGCAGCACTCAGCCATGCAGAAAATGACTACTGTAGACTAGGGAATGTTATTGATCTTTGTTTCCATCCTCCTTTGCCTTTCTTTTTTTTTTTCTTTCATTCAGCATGAAAATGTTATTTAGAGATGAATTTTCAATTTTTCTTTGGAATGGCCTTTCAAATTGAACAATATTAAAATAATCTGTTTCAGAGAAAGAACACATGGACAAGAAGAACAGTAAACCAAGAATTTCTTCATATAGCTATATGGATAGACTTCCATAGCAAAATTAACAAAACAACACTTTCTCAACTCTGTGTGTTAGCCCTCAGGGTCTTGGTTGTACAGTGAGCAAATTTTAACCTCAGAGAGCAGAACTATATTGTACACATATGTAATGCACTAAAAGTGAAACAGCAGAGTGGTGGCTCTGATACATGCTGCAGGGCAACATCCTACAGTCTGAATGGAATTGCTCTGCATCTGGAATTTCAGAGCAAACAAATAACCTACTGTTCCATGGCTGTGAAAATCGTATAATTTCTATTGTTTTCCACTCTATCCCTTGCACATGTTTTATTAAAAATTATCTAAGTTCATCCTTGAGTAGCCACAAGCCATTTAGGCCCTAGATAGATATAGCAAGATATTGACAGTTCAGCACAGTATTGTTAGGAGGTAAAGAAGGCTAGAACGGTGCTATTGCATTGCTGTACCTTCTAAGTGTTTTCCTTTCTTCCTCTTGCTTTCCTATATATTCTATAACTTCATTTAAATGTTAATCTTGCTCCTGCAAGTGGGCTACATATGAGAAAAATATTCTAAATAAAAGACAATTAAATCTCATGCAAGACTAACACTTCAACAATATTAATTACAATCGTCAGTTAACTGGGATGTGGAAGGGATGTTCCAAATATAATTTAAGGTTTCCTCTTCAAGCAATTATTTTGAAACTCCATGATTACAGGCACAGCACTGTACAAACACACATCAAAGAAAAAATTTCCTTTCGAAGCAAACATTTAAGGTAGCTGCTATACACTTTTTTTCATTCTGACAGGTTTTTGTCATATTTATGTATTATGTCTTCTGCTCTAAAAGGGTAAGAGCCTACATATAAGATGAAAGAAAATAGGGAGGTTTCAAAGAGAGAATCATAGAACAAGTTGTGGTGGAAGTGCCTTATAAAAACCATGTAGTCCAAACCGTCTGCAATGAGTAGCAACTAGATCAAGTTTCTCAGAGCTCCATCCAATCTGATCTTGAATGTTTCCAGGGATGGGGCATCTGCCACCTTTCTGGGCAACCTGTGCAAGAGTTTCACCTTGTAAAAAATTTCTCATTGTAAAAAATTTCTTCCTTATACCTAGTCTGAACCTACCCTTTTTTAGTTTAAAAATGCTGCCCCTTGTCCAAAGGGTGAGGGAAAGGGTGCAGAGCAACATAGCTAATTTCAAGTGTTATTTTGCTTAGGCCAGTTTCATACTCTTTCATTTAGTATGAGTGGAGAGTGAGTCCTGCCTGTCAAATTTACTGCAAGAGAAATCAGAATCAAAAATGCAACTTGCTCTGAAAATTTTCAATTGCAAGGTGGTGGATTCTTCTGTTTTTCCTTTACCTACCTTCAAACAAAATATCAAACATGATAGCTGAAGAAAACACAAACAAACAAACAAACAAAGTGCTTCTCTGTGTTAACACATGGAGTGCCACAGGGCAGAACTGTTCTGGGATTCTGACTTCCTGGAAAAGAGAAATCCAAAGTTCCAAATTTATTTTCAGTGACCCTGCATTCTTAATAGACTGCTAATGTGTTCCTGAGTACTCAAGTATTCAGAAATAAAAATTCACTGAACCTGATTACTTGATTCTATGTCAACCTATATGGCTGTTAATCTCTGTGGACTAAATTCGACATAGCATATGTAGGTCATCAGACAAAACCTCCATTGAAATCAATAGCAGAAATAAATTACTCTGGTATGGCATGTCAGTCTGCTTTTGATTTGCTGATACGTGATTACTCTGAACTGTTAGCTCCATTTACTTTTATTGATTGTTACTGTGAAATGCTTACTAATTGCACATCAGATTTTTAAAGGTGCTTAATTGCATACTTTAGACTAGTGTTAAATTCCATACATTGATTATCTGTGAATTATGTTCCAGGGAGTTCCATCTCTATTCCACGCCTGTTTTCTGTAATATTATGGGCCATGTCATTAGCTCAATCAGAGCTGATTCTAGAATTGCAGTAACAGAGATGGAGGAGAAAAGAACTTAGCTCCATTTTCAGGGTTTGAATACCAAAGGCAAGATTGAAATCTTTTTTAAAAAAATGAGTGATCCAGATCCAGTCTTTGAACAATACACAGTCCAAGCAGTTTGTGTCTCAGGTCTGAGTTTAAGCAAGGACTTGCCACTATGTCTAACACCTCTGTATCTAACCTATATGTAGGGTTCTCAAGTCTTAGAGCAGAAGCAAAAGCTCAGTCAGAACCCTTAGATACCAACCTAGGTTAAATTAATTTTCCATACCTGCCTTGTTCTGGCAAGTGGGAGATATACACTCTTAGGTGACTCAGGGAGGAAAAATTCACTGATAGGGCTCTGGTGGTAAAAGTACTCTCTGACAGTCAGATGCTGTCATCAGCATTCAGTGGCAATAGATGGGAGACTCCAAATTCAGTGACAAAAATATGAGTTGGGTTTGCTCAAACAATTAAGAAATTTAGGTATGACCCCACCTACCATCCACAGCCCAATCAGATCTAGAGGAAAGAGTTGTCTGCTTAGGGTGAAACTGCCCAGACCTGTAGGAATCAACCAAAGCTTGGAAGTGGGTATTGTACAGGTATTCTGTATTCTTAATGGCAATTTATGTGCATTACAGTTTGATTCCCTTTTTAGGTTATGCAAATTTCTCTCTTAGTATCCCTACTTGTGTTTGAACTTAGACAATCCGTCATTTACAAATAGGAAAAAAATGTATATAAAGGTTTAATGCCTGTGCCCAGCATATTAATGGATTTTCTCTTTGAAAAGTAGTTTAACTTCAAGTCAGTCTGTACCCAATTGTTTTTCAAACAATATTCCACTGAAGTGGAAGGAGGCCTGTGAGAGTTACATGTCTGAATAAAATGACAATGAGAAAGAGCCAATACTGTTACTGGAAATTTAACTAGCCAATTTCAAATCTGAAAAAGCCTGAACTGAAAGCTGGTTCTTATTTTATTCAAGTCACTGTGTTAATGCCTATGAAAGTATAAATCATACGTTTTGCTAAAGTGCTCTACCTGGAGACTGTTAAATCATTCTGCAATAATATTGTCTTGGGTAACTTTGTGAGCAATGTGAGTTTATAAGGGTCTGATGGTAAAGAAGTATCTGAAATGTGTCCAGTAGCCACAGAAAGAAGATATAATTGAGGCAACACTGGAGTAATGTGTTAAAGCTGCCAGGCTTCCCATTATAACAGGCAAAAATTCTCCCTTGGTGTAAGCTGGCATGAGAGTTCTCAGGTCTGAGAGAAAATAAAGCATCCAAATGCTCAACGTTTTTCAAGACACAAGAAGATGCAGAAAAATCAATCACTGCTTTGTCTGTTTCTGCAAATTTCAAATGAGTTTAATTTATTAAAAATATCATTTTGGTAGTAACAAGTCCTAGCTAACTGAATTTCTGGTCTTGTTGAGGCCTTTGAGGTACAAAGTTAGATCAGAAGTGATGAGGAAACTCTGATATTTCAATTCAGACCTATTAAATATTTGAGGGCACATGCGATCTGTTTATCATTGCGTAGCAAACCTTACTGACAGCTTTTTGTTTGCTGTCTGGGTTTGTTGTTACTGGGAGCAGAAACATTTTGGGAAGAAGAGAAACCTTACAGCCATGAGGTCGCTTGTTTGCTGGGTGCTTTAGGTACTGCTAACCAGTTCTGTGACCTGTCCTTGCTCTCCAAGCTGGAAGCTGTGGATTGGTTGGTCTGGTCCTCTGGCCAGGTCTTTAGGTGGAAAGTGGCCATGTCCTCTCATGCCTCTCAAGTGTGCCAAACACTGTTACAGGGTGGAAAATAATCCTTCTGGTAAAGCCAGTGATACTGCTTTTAAACCCTCTAACTGCTCCTTGGGCTACATCACTACTGAGATGACTAATGACACGATTGACTCCCGGGAAAGCACAGAGGGCAGTAGTATATTGCACCCTGTGTAAAAAGACAAAGTGTAAACCACAAACCACAAATCATGCTCATGATTTGGAAACCGGTAAATATTTTTCTGCCAGATTCCCAGACAGTCGTAAAAGAGGTAGGAGTGTCCAGGTGACAAGCTCCTCTATGCTCAGTCAAGAGTCATCCAGATTAAAAGCAGAAAAATAGAGTACACTCCTTTTCCCCCTCTTGAAACAGGAGAAATACTTGGCTGCTTTTTTTGCCCCTAATGTGGAACTGTGAGCATTTGGCTCCAAGCCAGTTCTGGGAAGAAAATTGCTGAAAGAACATTTTCTCATATGGTATTTCTCTAACATGGGAAGAAGTAGAAAATGCTCTAAATTTTGTGAGGAAAAATATTTTGTGGTTATTCATACCCTGAACATGAAGGCCTATGTATTGAAGACAGCCTTAAGGTATTTATCGACTGTATGAGAAGCCGGGGCTTGATTCCCAGCCACCCTGATTTTGCATCTCTCCTCTTGGATAAGGTGAGAGGCAATTGCCAAAGTGGGAAGTGCACCAACAATCTTCACCACCTGCCACAACAAGATGTTGTGACTCTGAGCATATCTAAGACTTCTCTAATTTATAGTCACAGATAAATCAGTGCTTTGCAATATGGGAAATGGAGGAACCTACTTTTATCCAAGCAGAAGGAAGAGGATCATTTCCCCAATCTCTGAATTACTCATAGTTCACTTGTTTTTGTACAAATTTTATGCACCAGCTGATCAACTTCACTTAATTAAAGGGAAGTATTACTAATACTAAATACACTGCTTTTATTTTCTTTGAAGTATTTCTGATTACTTGTGCTCAAAAAACCTCATATTGGAATTATCAGGGGAAAGTACAGTGAAATTTATAAGAGCAGAACAAAGGTGTCCAGCAAAGGCTAAAGGATGGGAGATTTATGTTTCTAACTACATGGAGGGAATCAAAGAACACCAGTGATTTACAAAACCTATTGAAGTACAAGAAGAAAAGGTTATAAAATATCCATAAAAACATTTATGGGAGATATCAGAAAAACATTGCCAGAGAGATTTGGCTATGAGAGTCATCACATAGGAGAAGTAGGAGGAGGAATGCTAATAGCTTTTAAGCAAAAAAACCCTCTGATATTTATGACTATTTCTTTAAAAATAAAAACATACTAGAGTATAAAAAAATTCAAACAACCCTCATTGCTTAACTAAGATATTAATAGAAAGTGGAAGCTGATCTCCTCTTCACATGATAATGACCAGTAGGATCTTCTAGAAGTGAAATGACAAAATACACTTCAAGGTCCTAAGCAAGACTGCCCTTCAGTGGAAGTTATGATGACATGGTTGCAGTAAGTTTTGAACTGCAGTAGTTGGCAGCTTTGGACCACTGGAGGCAATGGAGGAAAGGGCTGCCAGACCAAGCCGGTGCAGGATGAGCAGCTTTTGCCTCTTCATGCCAGCACTGTGCTGCCTTCCAGGGCTCTGCTGACTCCCACTGCAGCCATGCAAAGGTGACAACTCTTAAACCCAGGATGGCCCCTCACTATTCAATCTGCTGACAGTCAGCAGATTGCATGTACTGCAAAAACACATTCTGCACTATTTTCACTTCCCAAAAGAGATCCAAGGCAGTGCTCCGAGCAGCATTCAATGCAGCTAACTAATCTTCAACACTTGGCCAGGATGTTAGAAGTAAACAGTCGCAAACAGAGCTGCTTGAAAATTTTCAAATACATTTTTACGTAGACATACATACTTTAGACAACACTTAATATATTCACAACAAGCTACAGGTTGTCCTCCTTTTCTCCATTTTTTCCTTTTTCTATTCACCAATTTCTGCCCACAAAAGGAAAAGTAGAGGAAAAAAAGCATGACTGACAAATATAAAGGTTAAATAAACAAAAATTATCAAATCAAAAAAAGGAAATGTTTTCAAAATCACAGCAGATTAAGACAAATATTCAGCAAAAAATTAGTGAAAGAACATTGATAACATTAAAAAATCTCTGTTAGAATCTGTGTGTCGTTATATATTTTTAGGAAAGTCTAAACAAAAAATCCCCCAAAACCAAACACAGCCTCCCCCAAAACTAGTAAAACCAAAAACAAAACACCCAAAAAATCCCAAAAGAAAAACCCTGAAAAAAATCCAACCCCCAAAAAACCCCAAGCAGAAAAAATGTTCATCTTGTTGCTAAAACATAAATACCAATATAAACACCTAAAATAATTTAAGTGCTAGGCAAATAAAGTATTGATTTCTTGGGTAAGGTTATTATAGTCTTTAAGAAATGCATCTCATTCTATCACAGAACAAATATTCAGATTGTTTTGAAATCCAACCTAACCAGGACACTCAGTGATGAAATAAATGCAGGTGACTTGGCTGCAAATAAAAATTTCCTAAGCCATGGGGCTATCTCATATCACACTTGGAGTAGTAGTTCTTTTTTCCTAGGTTTTTTTGGAATACAAACCTTTATGTATAGACCTGTTGTTTTGTTTTCCATTAATGCCTTTTTTTAACCAATTAGAGCGCCAAACTATACTACATTTCTCTCTGTCCCTTCCCTCTCCTTATTTCTTCATTCTTTTTCAATCAAAGGACAGAACCATTTGTTGATAAACATGGAAACTGAGTTTTGCTTTGTGCTTCTAAACATGCCTCATCTCCTTGAGAGCATATTTAACATATTCCCTTGTTGAATTTAGAATAGAGCCATGGAAACTGAGGAACTTACTAAAATGTTAAAAAGTTGCCATTTCACAGCTGCAAGACTCAGCCCCTATAAACTCACACTGCTCTGGAGCAGATAGTAGATCCTACACCATCTTGGTAAAAAAAAAAATGGTATGACAATGACAAGTATTTTTTAATTTTCTTTAATATGTGTTAAATGAATGTAATTGGGTTAGTAACAACTCAGCATATTCTGTGATTCTGTGGACTAAAATAATAAATGACAATCATCTTTCACTATTCATTCCTCTACTTTCAGGTGAACCTCCATAACCTTGGAAATCTGGAAAGCTGAAAATTTGTAAGAAACCTCCTTTAAATTATAAAAATTATCTCTTGCCCTACACATCTGTAAAATTTAGAGTGAGTGCAATTTGTATACTTAAAATAAAAAAAGTTAAAATTGAGTGAAATGTACCATGGTTTTCAATTGCTTTCAATTACCATTAAACCTTTTTGAGAGCAATTTGCATAATGTTTCATAAACATGTAGGCAGATTAACCTTTTTAGTTAATTTATTCATTAGCAGTAAAAATTCAAAGCATCTCTTATGAGAAAATAATGTCTTGCTGTTAAATTACATGGAAACAAAACAATTGGGACATAGTTGCCTCAGTTCTCCCTGTGTCAAAGCACAAAATAGTGGAGAGAATAAAGCTTCGCCTGTTAGCGGAGTGTTGATTAAATCGCCTGTTTGTGAACAATTAGTAGTATTACAAGAAGATTAGGTGAAGTATTAATTAGAGATGGGTTAGAAGAGTCCTGCCTGGAGCAGGTACCTGCAAATATGGGGGATAGAAGAACGAAAAAGTATGAGAAAAGACAGAGGGTTTGACTCTCTCCTGTCTTAAATCTCATAATCTCATACATTCTGTCAATAGAAAGTGTGGTAACTCAACATTGTTTTTCTGTCACTTTGTGATTCCTTTACATGTCTGTAATTGGCTACTTGAGATAGAAAGGAGTGGTCACATTCCTTTGTCCCCCAGTGTGGTCTCCATCCTTTATTTTGCCTCTGAATGAATTGAGGTCACATCATTATCCATATGTGGGAATGTAAAATGTGGTTGAAGTTCGGACACTTATGTGGTGTTTTATTAGCCAGGTTCTTAAGGCGTTTTCAACAACAGGAGATTAAACCCTTCTCATGAGCTGGAATGGAATCATTTGCAGATTGATTTTAAGGCATTGGCAGGTCTATCAGTTTGGGTAAGATTATACAGCGTTGGGTGATACAGGCCACAACAGCATGTAGAGGGCAGCTGCTTAGCTGATGGAGATAGAGCCTGAATGAACAGTTTGACAGTTTACACCGGTTTTAGGCCTATCTCTGTATCTCTTCATCAAGAAATAAAATGAAGCTTTTCTGTACCCATGCTCTGTCACATGTCATAATGCTATCCATTGTCTTTAGAGTGTATCCAAAACAAATATACTATTGCAATGAGTGGCCCCATCTTTAACCTATTTACTCAGGTATATGTGTGAATATTTAGTTTGGGACATCTCTTATATAATATAAATCTATTAAATCTATAATAACTTCCAAATTTAAATGTCAAGACAATCAACTTGATATTTTTACACTTTCCCATATATTTTAATGGGTTTACATCTGGTAGAGATATACTGATCAAGATTTCAAAGTTAAGGAAATTGCACACTCCCTTCTGGTGATTCCAATAGCCAGATTATACAGGTGATATGAGAATGTTCAAGTCACTAAGTGCACAAATATGCAGAACCATTAAATTATCCAATATTAAGTATTATTCATGGTCCTCCTGCATTGCTGTCAGGTGCTAATTAGTGGAATATTGTTGACTTAACTGATGTAAGTCAACCACAAAATCTGCAAAAATCTCAAACAAGTCTGTGGAAACAAAAAATAAATAGATTCTCTACAGAAATTTAAAACAGATTAAAGGTTTAAGGATAGTTCCTTAGCTTTCAAGATGCCTACCAATTTTCTAGTAGAATTATCTATTAAGAAGCTCTACTATCTTTCAACTAATAAAAAAAAACAAAGCAGAAAATCAGAAAAAACCCACAACGTTTTGAAAATCCACAATAAATAGAGGGGCCAAAACGTCTGGAGGAAAGCACAGTGTTTTTTCTTAGAAAGGTCTCATCATGTGATCTTAACATTATATTTACTGTGGTGTTTTTTCTAACATACCTTACTAACTGCTAGAGAAGCATGCAAATTCTGTGATTGACACAGTTAAATAGAAATCCACCAGAAAAACTGTTGGTTTTGATAGGTAATATCTTCTAGGAATGACTATCCAAGACTTGCTCCATTACTAAGATTTAGCCACCAATGAGGCTAAAAATAGGAATAAACTGCTATGTACAAAAATCACTAATTTACCATTCTGTAAGAATGACATTGTGGGATTTGCTTACGATGAAAATGCCAAGTGCTTCACATAAGCACATACAAAGGCTGTCAAACACCGTCTCTATGCCAAATCGATGTTTCACTGGAAGTTTCCACCACATAATAGATCTGTGTTCTTTCTATATCTGTATTAGACACATCATTCCCTACAAAGTGCCTGAAGCAGCTGAAGCAATCGCCTCAAACATGACAATAAATTTCAGTGATATGAACCTTGAACATTTAACGTTCGAATGCTTTTGCATAAAGTCTTCTTCAGGAACACTTTGCTTTGACTTTCATCAAGAAATCAGATTGTAAGATCATAAAACGTTGAAGTCAACATCAGATAGTGTTGTAGTCTTCCTGACAGAGTTCTAAATACAATTGTATTGTCAAAACCCCCTAATGAGCAAAACTCCCCAAGGAGCAATTAATATTATGACTGTGGCACTTTGGGTTATTTTTGGGAATGGAACTGGAGTCAAATGGAAAGCAAAGCTCACTCTTGGTAATAAAAAGGTTAAATACTAAGTCAAATGGTAGAAAATTGGCTTAAAACACTGTGGATTAAAACAGAAATCTATTTTAATTTTGAAGTGCCTGCCCTGAACAATTGCATATCCACCTTGACAGGAAAAGCTTCTCTTAATGTCTCCTCTTGGAGTAGCTTCCATTATTCTTCATAAATTGTAGGAAATTAGACATATTTTAAGAGTTGTAAGCTCATTTCCCTCTTACAGTAAGTATAGTTTAAAGCGTTTAAATGTAGTATAAACTAGTGTCTATTTAATAAATGACGATTTCTAATCATTGTACGCATCTCTTTAATTCAATGCCCAATTCCATATGCAGACTCCTCCTGTTTCAGAAGAAAACAGAAATTCAAATGAATGTCTGAGAAGGAAAAAACTGTGTTCAAAAAAAGAGCTCTCAAAAGAAAATACTGAAAAAACATGATGAAAATATAGGGAAATATATGATTCTGTAATATCTTGCGGTGACTCTATCATGTGTATCCCCTATCACGCTCTATGCCCAAAAAGTAACATTGTGCCTTTTCTGTGCCTCTAAACTGAGCTTGAGAAAAAAAAAACAGACGAACTTTCTAAACCGGCACAGTTAGCACTGATGAAATGAGATGGCCAGCTACACTCTAAATCAACTTCATTTTTTCAAACATATTAACTTGCTAAGTTTCAGCAAATATGTAATATTTGGACTACAAGAGGATTGTATCTTATGCGACACAGTTCAGTGGCCTCTTAACTTGCAGGACATATAAAAGATTAAGATTCAGTCACTTTACTGCCTAAATTAAGACAGAACCTGGGCAGGAATCTCTTCCTGGCCTCCAAAGTGCTCTAACTCCTTACTTATTCTGGATTGGCATCGTACCTATTGGAGTCACGCCATGAAATATAAACAGCTATTCAAGATTAAACGTTCACAAGGGAAAATAATTAAAAACTGTCCGCTATATCTTTGATGAGCCTTCCTGTCACTGGATCACAGAGCAATCTTTAATCGTGCTGTCCTACGAGTAATCTTCCACAAGAAGTGTGCAGAGAGCCTGGGTTTTGCTGCAGTCTGGTGGTATAGAATGCTCCTAATTCACGCCGGTGAAAACTCAAACACAAATAGGACTTCAGCCCAGACCTTCACTGAACGTGGTAGCTACTACCTGAACTGATATAGCAACTGTTATGTATCCAAGGGAAGGGCTGATGCAGGCACCTGTCTCGCAGCAGTGCGTGCAGAGCTGGGGAAGGCACCTCTGCCTCAGAGAAGTGGCAGGAACCCTTGCTTGTATACTACTTTCACAGAAAGTCAGGCAATGACAGGACTTTCTAGGTGCCTAATTCTCCTCATAGGCAAGACACTGACATATTGGTACTTTAGAATCACAAAGACTACTGTATAAAACAGCGTCTTGCCTTGACATACTAAATCACTGACTATCAATTAGTTTAGATTTTGCAGTTGTTCCTGTGTTATTCTGTTGATTATGTAGCTTTTGAATATCAATATAAATACGAAAGCTTAAAATTTCTTAAATTAGCAAAATTATTCCCAATAAAAATACATTCATTAATGTGCTTTCTATCTCCATTAATCTTTTTGCTTGTCATATGAAGTTCTTATTTTATATATATCGTACTTGGAAACATAAGCACGCCATTCAGATGCTCACAGAGATGCTCTTATGGTTGTTTCTTTATGGCACACAGAGATATAGATTGACAGGACAATCCCGTGGTCTGCATCCTCTTGTTTCAGATTATTTATGAATAATCTTCACTTTGGTCTGCCAAGACTGGAAAAAGGAAGCAGAAGCAAAAATAAATTTGTAAATAACCTCCTACTAGGAAATGTAAGGTGGTGATGTCAGCATGCAGCAGCACATGGCACATTCAGGGAGTCCGTGTATTTTAACCACAGTAGTACAGCTGAAATGCTGTTCCTGTCTCTCCTCTCCTTCCTATTTTCCTTCTTATTATTCTTTCCCCTTTTCTTACTTTCCTTCTGTCTCTCCCTCCCTCTTTCACATTCCTCTGCCCTTCCATCCCCTCTATGCCTCTTAACTGGCCAGGATATCTAACCTTGAGGTTTTCAGCGTGAGACTTGGAAAAAAATTTACCTTAAAGGTTTCAAAAGGAGTGGAGGACAGTGTATACCTAGAAGCAGACAGCTTGGAAGGCTAAGACTTCAAACACTTTCAGGTTTTGACCTTGATGAATTTGGAAAGGTCTGTATTTATTTGAATTTTTTTTTTTTTTGTATTTAGAGGGTGCATTTTGGTCATGGACACCTATGTTCTTATTATCATGTAATCACTGTTTCTTGGTGATAGAGTATTATTTTATTGTCTTCTCCGTGGGTAATTATTAGGTTATTAACAAATGGTGTAGAATAGCACGTGTGTGTGTGTGTGTGCATGTGTATGTGTGTGTGCATGTGTATGTGTGTGTGTATGTGTATGTGTGTATTTTACTCCATCTTTGTAACAGCTCTGAACAAATTCACCTCTAGGGATTTCTAAAGTGATTTAGCATTCCACTTCCTACAATAACAGCATATTTCAACACAAACACTTGATTATTTCAAAAGTTTATTTGATTTTATACTCTCTTTATCTGTCATGAAGCTATTTTATTCTTCTTCCACTTACATGAGTTTAGACTGTGTGTGTTTTAAATTTATATAAACACAGAATATAGAAATACAGAATACAGCCATTAGCTTAGAGTATTGCATCAATTTAAGACCTGATTCCAATCTTTCCATAAATGAAATAAATGGAATTCAGCACTAGGTGAAGGAGAAAAGGCTGAATAGAACAAAGTCACTGGATGCTAAAATTCAAAACAGCTCAAGATTTCAAGGTATAAATGCAAAATTAGGACTGCTGAACTCTCTGAGGAAAATGAGAAGGGGCTAATGTTTTATTCTTCCATTACTGGGTGAACATTTACATTATTATTATCAGGCCAACTCAAGCAGTTTATTTTAAAACTTAATCCCTCAGGAAAAAAAAAATTACACTTTCTATAAAAGGAGTAAAAAGGAATAAGGGGGAAAAATATAAGAATACAAGGATTTAATTCTAAATCATTAAAGCATAATGCTGAGGATAATAAAAAAAATTTACAGCTATGTATGAACGTTCTTCAGCTGAGTTTGAGACTGGAGCCATTTGTAACCACAAGCTCCTAATTGTTAAGGACTACAAGGCCCAGATTTTGCTTGAAACAGTAAAAAAACAGTGCAAAACATACAATAAATAATCATAATATCTGTACTAAAGATCTGTATTCTGGTGTTGAACTTGGGCCCTAGAAGACAGATGAACAGGAGCTAAACTCCATTTTCCTTAAACCATGCAAATATTATTTGTCATATTCAGCCCTCAGCAAATAAGCTTACACAAACTGCTTGTATTGACCTTCATTCATTATAAACTTGAAAAAGTTCTCCAAAATATCTATTTTTACATCTATGTAGGGATGGGTATTAACCATAGTTTCTTGTGGCAGGACAAGTAGTACGTATACTCGTACTAAACAGGGATACTCTGAATTCAAGGCATGATTCTGGTCTGCAAGTGTCTGATATTCATTTTATGAATTTAAAGTAGTAGTCTGAGGTCCTCCTAAGTGTTGCGAACACAGTAGACTAGAGGCCTGAACTCCTGGAATAATGTCAACAGCTAACAAAACCCAAAATGCTCAGAAGTTGCTTTCCACCACAAAAATCCCAAACTGAGCACAACAGAAGCAAGCCTGGTGACATCTGTAACACACCATGGAACATTAGCTACAGATTGCAAGCCACTTTTTACACTGAGGCATGTTTTGTGAGTCACTCCACCAAAAGTAAGAGGAATACTTGTAAAGCAAATACTGTATTTAAGGGGTTGAACTGCTTCCTAGCTCTGTAACATCTGAACATGTTTCTCTTAACTGGGTCACAAAGACTGCAACAATTCATATACCCTTTGGCACTTCTCTTTTGAGTTACAAAAACACTTCTTTGCATGAAGTGTTTTGATAGTTTAGGCAGGAGCAAGGTTGGTTTATACGATGAGCATGCCTGTGTTTCAGGTAGAAGTCTGTTATCAAGGACAAAGTTTTGGCAGTACTCCCTAAATGTAATGAAACGCCAGCATTGTTCTGGTACTTTGGAAATTTATTCCACAATCAGTTCCACCGAGATGTACATTATTAGCCTGACTCAGTGCTACATATTGTCTATAAGTAAATTAAGTCCCTCTTACATATCCACAGTACTATAACATAAAACCACGGTGCTGTCTAAAGAGGCAGGTCTCTCTTCCCTCTTATCTTTGTGTATTTCTCAGTTCTTTGATTCAGTTTGCAAGGGCTTTCTTGCAGGTTCTTGCTCCCAGAATAGGATTCAGGAACTGGCATGACTAAAAACTAATCTCCAATCTTTACTTTCCCCCCTTCCCCACCCATCTCCCCACTTTGATCAGTTTAGTTTCTAGCCAGCTTAGGTGTGGAAATATGTGTGGGTAAACACACAGACTGTCTGTCTATATTCGTGCATATTTATGCGGAGTTCAAGTGACCATATAACCATAGCTTAAATTAGGTTCATTTTCTCTGAGCTCCAACTGCACTCAAAGGAGAAAGCATGATTTACCATCTCTAACAGGTTAACATAGGATCTGTGAACTGCCTTCTGAACCTGAACTCAGATGCTTAAAGGTAATAGTCCCTTAAGTGGCAATGCTCACTTTATTTTCATTTTTCACATGTTTTAGCCAATGTTTTATGATTAGTCTGCTGTGAAGATATTAGAATCTGGCCCAGACTCCCTATGAACTCATGCTGGCAGATTGTAAAGGATGTAATCCGATTCTGACATTTCCCCTTCTGCATTAGAGGATATACATCTATGTTCTTCAGATATTCAGAAACATCTTCAGATTCACTTTTCAGAATGCAAAGGACCTATAAATAGTAACGAAATGACTACAACATCCATGAAAATATTCACACCACAGTAAAGAACCAAATGGGAAAAACATGTCATGAACACTATTGCGCACTGTGGCTGAAAGTATCCTATATAATGACAAAAAACTGTAATATGGTTGTTTTTCACCATTGCTTTTAGTTTTACCATCCACTAGAAGTTAATTTTATTGTCAATTTTTTTTTTTATTCTTCTCTTTGTTGGGGAAGAAGGTGGCATATTCCTTGTCTTGGAGATCACTTTTTTGCATTTCTGTATCGTCTCTTTTAGGTTATGTGCAAACTGTGAGACCTAGGAGAGTTTCTGGGCTCCCAGTCATCCTGCATCCTGACTTTCATATCAGGCGAAGGTTTCAATTTGTGCTATTTGCCTCATCCTGTGTACTCTGGATTTTGCAGAAATGGAACCCATGTGGGTGGACAGACAGGAGGTTACAAAATGCGTCATCCAGACTCTCACCCTGGACTGGTATTTCAGCATGAGCTAAGCATGTACTCTCAGGTCGTATGAAAACTTGGTCCATGTATAATCAATGGTATTTTTTCAACAGATCCTCTGATTTTTTGTTTTACTAAAGCAAGACAAAAGCTTGTATTAATTATGCCATTTTCTACCATTAGATTTCAACTATAAATACTGAATGTAAAAGGATCATCTTGTATTTTAACACATACTACTTGCACTTTTAGAATTAAATTAATTTTGGCCTCAATACAAGTTGGTTTTCTGCCACGGCGTGGGGCGATGGTGAGTACCGCAGCCTTCTGGAAGGGTCCCCGGTCAGGGGAATCTGCTTCGGCATGGAGCACCAGGCAAGGAATGCAAGCACACACACTCCCGATGGAGTGGGGCAAACACACTCACGCAGGGATCAGAGAGACAGCCGGCAGCAAGGAGGAGAGAAGGGTCTTCTGTGCGGGGTTCGGCAACCAGGTTTATTGGAGTGTCCAGGTACAGAGGGATTCAGGGACAGAAGACAAAATGGAGGGCAGGATAGAAGAAGGGGGCGGGCAGAGCAACAGGGCCAATGAATAGAGGGCCGGGGGCAGACTGAGGGTAAGTGGACCAGTGGAGACACGGGGAAGGAGGGTACAAGGGGTAAGGGCCAATAATGGTACAATTCATAAAGAAATTTCTGGATGGGGTACAAAGATGGATAAAGGGGGTAGAGGATACAGAACCAATCCCAACCAGGGAAAATACATAGATTAATATAATTGGTGCAAAGGCCTCTGGGACTTCACCCTAACTTTCAGGGAGGTTGCACCCTGTGGGCCATCCCACCAGCAAACTCTTTTTTCTTGGGTCTTGTGGGTTCATCTCTGGCATCCTCACAGAATGCAGCAGTTTTCTTCTATTAATTGTGAAAAAAAGCACAGCCTTATTAAAGATGTTTACATTTCATTCTTTATTTCCAATTTTATGGATCACATAAATGCACTGTATTTGGGATACTTCCAATAGGCTATTACTGTGTGCTGGCTCTAAAGTACAAACAAATTGCACAGTGAGATTTGCCGCTTTTCTCCTCACCTTGACACGGACACCCAGAGTTATATCACAGAGTTATATCTCCAACTTCAGAAGTTAGAGTTTTCCCAATTTGAATACCTTCCAGAGAAAAGGAAGTGTAGATGTGGAAAGCCCTTCTCATCAGGCCCGTGCAGAAGGCAGAAGACTTTTTAGAAGTTAGAGTTTCACGAATCTAAGGAATAACATACTTTGAATGTTAGGCATTTTCCAGAGGATATTGTGCTGGCTAAATGCCTGTTAGCAAGAAATTTTGTACAGGATGCATATTCGAAAGTTTCCTGATGGGAAAAGCAGAATGAGTTGGGCTGTCTGGGTAGATTTGAGTCGTTTACCTGAAGTCAGGGTAATAGAAAAAGTTAGATTTTACCTCCTGGAGATAAAGGAAATTTTGGCTAAAAGTTACGACTGAATTCCAGCAGCTTTGATTGTCATGTTGTCTGATAAAAAAATAAGAGAAACTTCTTTTAGAGAGGGATAAGAAAACAGTAGGGGGAAAAAAGACAAATACATGAAAAGGAAAAATGCTCTGGCCGTCAGGAGGGCCAGCTGTGTCCTGGGGTGCATCAGGCATCATCAGCCAGTCAAAGGAGAGGATTTTCCCTCTCTGCTCTGCACTGGGGTGGCTTCACCTTGAGTCCTGTGTGCAGTTTTGGGCACCACAGTATGAAAGAGACATTTTGTTGTTAGAGATTATCCAAAGGAGGGCAATTAGGATGGTGAAAATTTTGGAGAAGAAGCCATATGAGGAGCAGCTGAGGTCACTTGGTCTGTTCAGCCTGGAGCGGAGGAGACTGAAGTGAGTCCTTATTGCAGTCTACAACTTCCTTGTAAGGGGAAGCAGAGGGGCAGGCACTGATCTCTTCAGTCTCTCTGGTGACCGGTGACAGGACCCAAGAGAATGGCATGAAGCTAAGTCAGGGGAGGTTTAGGTTGGGTATCAGGAAAAGGTTCTTCACATAGGGGGTGGTTGGGCTCTGGCACAGGCTCCCCAGAGAAGTGGTCACAGCACCAAACCTGACAGAGCTCAAGAAGCATTTGGACAATAGTCTCGGGCACCTGTCGATTCTTGGGGTATCCTGTGCAGGGCTGGGATTTGGACTCTGATCCTGATGGCTCCCTTCCAATTCAGCATATTGTGTTCCATGATTCTGTTTGATACATGTGAGAGCATATGTACCTAACAAACTTTAATTTGGATGACATTGTAGAAATATGTCCATTTTAAAAAGAAAGAAGCAAATTAATCTGGTCAACATAACAGCTTCCTTTTTGACTAAATAAAGAAAAATCATTATCGATTTTTCTATAATGACTGATACAACAGAAACTATTACTCAAATGAGAGAACAGTTTGACAAAGCCAGAGAAAGACTTGAAGTACGCAGACTGGGGAGTTTTCCAGGGCTTAAAATGCAAAAGCAAGATGCATATTTATTTTATTGTGTGGCCATATGTTTCCATTAATGAAAAAGATGAAGCAGAGAAGACTGCTGAAAGCCAAAGAGATAATAGGAGAAATGTTGCTAAGGTATCTTCGAAGTAAAATAAAAATAATTTTTTTTGGAGCAGATGGAGACTTAGAGAAACCAATATGTCTCCTAATATATATCCTCAAACATTTTCACTGGAATATTACCAACCTCTTCTATTAGAGTCTGGCATTGTAAGGATTTTTAAGCTGTTGGTTCTGCTGGATTTCAGACTCTCTCTGACACTAAAATACTTTATTGAGAATGGAAAATTTATTGGGAAACAGAAGTAGAAAGTTCAGATGTATTTCATGGAAAGAAAAAAAGAAGCCATTTTCATTGAAGTGTTCTCCTGTACAAATAAACTGGAAGAGAAAAAATATTAGTGTCAGGATACATGAGTATAGTTACCACTAAGTAGTATATCAGTCAATGTTTCTGTCAATAAACGTTCCAAAATCAATGTGAGAATCTTAAAACTGTTTTCTATATGATCTAATAGACAAGAAAAACTTGTAACAAGTCAGCTTCTGTCAGGAGACACACTAATAATTCTGACTATTCTGTTCACGTACTCAGCAATAGCCAAAAAATTGGAGCTGGTAATAAAACACTAGGTAGCTGCAAATGTGTAATTGGCACAAATATGTATCTAGTTAAGTACAGATTATCATGTGATGCCAGACTCAACAGAGGACAATAAGATTAATGTTTGATGTCTGATAGGTCCTGTGAGTTTCTCATTGTTTAATCTGTGGTGTGGTGTGCTGTGGTGTTGCTTTCCCAGACTTGGAGGGAAAGGTGGCAGTGGCAAATGAGATTGTGGCTTGTCCTGTCCTCTGAGCTTCATGCAGGTTGTGAGAAACCTTCTATGGGGAGGACAAGTTTGGACTTTTCTAGGTAATTAGAACGTGGAGGTGGGACTACCATTTGAATTCAGGTAAGCATGAGGAAAGCGGTAAGCTTGCAGCAGAGGTTCAGGCTGAAAGAAATATATTCTTTATGTCTGGTTTTAGGCATCTGGGATACATATAGAGCCTTATGAGCTCTGTACCCTCATCTCTCTTTAAAATAAGCAGAGAAAAACAGACAGTCTTTAGAGATGGTGTATTATTCTAACCACATATAGATGAATCACATCTATAAGGACATGAATCACACTGTAAAAACACTAAGGTGTTTGTCTCCTCTATAAAAAAGACAGCTGAAGGAGAGGTGGGTGTTTAGATCTGGATGGATCAGCTCCAGCCTGACAGGGTCTTTCTTACTTGTAGCAGCAAATAAGTCTAACACCAGTTCTCAAAAGTGATGAAAAGCAAAATGCTTTTCTAGTGACATAGATAGTGCTGTGAGGCTTGTGTAAGATAGAACTAAACACAATCAGCTGCAAAGTGGGTGAAACAAGTGGACCAAACTTGCTGGGATGAGGAAGGGAAGACTTATCTTCAGAACTTTATTTACTCTGGCTCATTGAACAGCTGTGGATTTATGCTGCTTAAAGTGCTGCTTTCCTATTCCCATACATATGCTTGTGGCTTCTAAAATATACACCCTTATAAAAAGCAAACTTTTGAAACCTACTGGTGTCTATACTTAAAAAAAATAAAATGTGCAGAGTAGATTCACGCAATGTTTTTGATTACAAGGATCTGGTCACACCAAATTAATTTCTACACAGATGTGGCTCTAGGAATGGTTCTTTCTGTGTATGGGGAGCTTAGTGAACCTAAGCTACTGTAAAGATATATTCGCTGTATCAAGCCTGACTCAAATAAGCTTTTATAAATTTCATAACTGGCTTTCATAATTTCATAACTGGCTTTCAGACATCATGGATATTACAGAAACTTAGAGATTATAGAAACTGACTCCTCATGATTCCAACCTTCAGCTCTTCAAACTCTTAGGTATGACAACAATATTTCTACTTTGTTTCTTTTCAACATAGATCTGGGGCATGAACATATGCACTATAAGCTTCTAAATACTTCAACAACAAAAGTAAACAAATACTAATTACCTATTGTACTAGTTTGAAAACAAACCAGTGGGAGATCTCAAGTCAGAATTATAATTTAATAAGAAAATAAAACGAACAAAATAGTACAAGAACACTGACAGAGTCAGGCTACAACCTGAACACCCTGCTAGTCAGGGTGGTGGTAGCAGTCCAGATGAAGTGGTTCTGTTGAAGCAGTGATCCTGTAGAAACAGCCTGGTCTTCACCTGAAGGTCCAGTGGTTGCTCTTGTCCTCTAGGAACCCAGTAGGTAAGGGCTGACTGTGGTGTTCCAAACCCCAGATTATATCCAGGTAGGAATGCTTGGTTCCTCCCCCTGGGCGAAGCATCTCACAATGAGGTGATGTAATTCTGTGAGTCCTGCGGTGGGTCCTTGATAGCCCATTAAACACAGATAGCCCCTGGAGGGAGTTATCAGGGGTGAGTCATGGTAGGAGATAGCAGCACTGCCCCACCTGCTTTAACAGCTTGTGAAGATGATAATAGAATACATGCTTTTGGTTACATCTCACATTGTAACCTAGGACACATATATACTGAACATGGAGTTGTAAAGAAAAACTAATTGTCTTTGTTAGCAAGCTTTTAGTTTTATTGGGCATATGTAGTAAGATCTAGGTACCAGGAGAGCTGGAAGCATACTCTCTTGGCTTCTGTGGAAATTAAATGTGCACATATAATTTTATAGTTATTTTCTTTTTAAAAATGTTTGGCTAGAAGGAAAATTGTAGTTTTTCTGCAGGGTTTATGGAATCTGAGAACAGTTGAGGAAGGTATGTAGCTCTGCAGAGTACCTTGTTCCACTCTGCTCAAAACAGGTTACTCAGATGCAGCCGGGTTTTAAACATCTCTAAGGAGGCAGACTATACAACCTCTCTGGGCAAACCTTAAAAGAAGAATTTATTTTTCTTATGCTTAAATATAATATTCAATTTATTGAATATTTCAGTTTATGCCTGTATTTCAATTTATGCCTGTTGCCTTTTGTCCTGCCACTGGACATCAATGAGAAAACTTGGCTCAGTCTCTACAGACTCTCATTGGATATTTACACACATTGATAAGATCCTCCCTAAGATTTCTATTTGTTTACTTAAACATGATAGAAATTATTATAAACAAAACTTCCTGTCAGCATAAGTTATTATTTTAAAAGATAATTTTATTTGCAGAGAATTTTAATCATTTTAACCATTAGTAATTCTTCTTATCTTCTGTGTAAATTTAAAAAAAATATATAAAGAAATTTTTATTTCAAACTTTTTTTCAACATTCATAATACTTTAAAACTTTTTTTAATCTCTTCTGGCTTTTTAAAATCGTTTCTGCCAATCAAACAAGCTTTTCTTGGAGTAATAAGGGAGTTATCAAAAATTTCCAGTCTAACACATGAAATGATGTTTTGGTTGATTTAACTCTCCACTAACTATTTGTCCAGTTCTTAGATCAGAATCTGTTGCAGAAATTTATACTTACCTATATGTGATTTTGGAAGTGAACTACAGAACAGATCTGCACTTCCCATGTTACATGCGATTTGTTGGTAGGCATTTTCAAGAGGTTGCACTCATTATACATCTTGTCAGTTCCTTCTTCATTTCAAGAGTTTTTGTTATATTTTTAATATGGTACAAAATAAGGAAACATCAAATTTAGCCTCAGTGTTTAAAATATTTTATTATCTGCTTTTTTAAAATGCAGCTGTACCAACTATAGAGGAATACGAATTTTGGCTTTAGTACTGCTTCAGTTTCTGACCAATTATTAGACACAGTGAAAGTAAAATCATAGAAAACTGTAATTTTAGTTTTGATATATTACACAATGTTTGCAAAGAGCAGAATAAATCTATTAAAACACATACAACATATTTTAAATCAAATAGTACTAATAATACTAAAACTTTTAAATTCATTACTTAGCTCATAGGAGGCTTATAAAATATTTCATTTTTAAGTGTGATCATTATAATTTAAAATAAAAAGACTTTTGGAATTCAGACTCTGCATTCTGACATTAATTTATTAAAGATTTTGCAGTTACAATTTAAACTGCAGCAAATAGTTCTGATTGCTTACCTAAATCACTTTATTAATTCTAGCTCAAGTAGAAGTTGATAAGCAGGTTCATACTATGCGTTCTTTCAGAGCATAATTTGAAAGTTTATCTTAGGAAAACTAAGATAATTAATCCCATAATTGCAATCAATTTCTTAGGATTGTTTAGGATTTTAAAGTTTGAATTAGTGACTTTTCAGACAGAAGAGCTTCCCTTCATAATCTAAGTTATCCTTTTTGACACTATTTTTTCAAGATTAATTTATATGATGCTTTGAACTGTGAATATTTCTCAGATGGATGAGTTGTTGTTGGACAATGTTCACAAGTAATATAAAAATCTACAGACCACAACAAAGAAATTCTGATTTATTGCCAGCACCTACCCTCATTCCACCAAACAGTAGGGAAGAGGATTTTTAATGATGGTTGTGCTGACAACTATATTTAAGAAGAATCAAGATGAGGAAAATCTTAGTTTACAGAATCTAAGCTTAGCAACCATATTGGTGAGCATATGCAGGTTTGTATATGCATATATCGAGATTTTCAGATGAGATTATTTTCAAGGGGCAGTGTTAACATTTGCTTTCAGTCAGTTTCAGAAGCAATCAACTAGTTCCATATCAGCTACACTGATTTTCTTCATTATTGTTTTACGTTTTAGCCCAGCTCTTCCAGGATGTCATTATGTTCACTGAGTTCTTTGCATTAGAAAATCACTTGTGGTAATCAACAGCAAACAAATTTAGCAAACAAGAAATTGAGGTTCTGAAAGACAGTGAATTTGTAGTAATTTAATAATCTTCCTGTATAGTGCTGTTATTTTTTTTAGAGTTGTAATCATCCTTACAAAAGGAATAGATCAGAGGTGAACTAGATCACTAGAAGCCTACCAGTCCAGCCTTCAGGAGGAAGGACAGGCCAGGGGAGCAATGGGACCATATATTTCTTCTGCATGTAAACAGAAAATGCTAAATAATGACAAAGAGGTAAAATCCATAACTGTATACATGTATGGGACATTTTCAACATCATTACTTCCGTACAAATACCACTAAAACACTCTAAGAAATAGTGAAGGGGATAGATCTATTATTGTTTAATCAACAGTCAAATTAAATTAGTAACTTAAACCAGTAAAGGAGAAGGGAAAGCCAGTAAATGCATCTGTTTTAAAATGAGACATTTCAACTCAAACATCAACTGAAATATTTTATATTGAATATTTAAGGGGGTTAATGTAATTTCTTCCATGTTTTCTCACAAGGCAAGAGAGAAAAATGGCATTTTTATTTCTTGCAATGGTCAAACATTCAGCAGGTTCTAGTACAATTAAAATTATAGGAGGTGTTTTCACTTTGTTCTTAAATCATGGAGCTGTTCTCATTTTGTTTCACAACGATAGGCATAAAGGAAGAGACATGATGTAAACCAAAAACTATTCTAAATTCTGCACCTCAGCCATTATCTTTGTTGCTCTGTTTCTAATTTTAGGCTAGAAATTCCCTTCCCTGCTTCACCCCCTAACAAAAAAAACAAACCCAAAAAAACCAAAAACCAAAACAAAACCAAAAAAAGCCTGAGATATATTCTCCTGAAATTATAGAAGGAATAAAAATGTGTTACTGGGAAAAGCATACACACTTCAGAGTACCAATATTTTTCAATGGAACAAAAGTATAGCATCAAAAACTGACTCCAGCTTGTAACTGTACTGTGTTGTCTAAGGATGCTTTTGCTCTTCAGTAATTTCTATATTCTAGTTGTAGATTGTGTAAATGTATTTAAATTTAGCCTTAAATTGGTCCTAAATTAGATAAAGTTTTCATTAAAAAAAAATAAAATCCCAACATGTGAAGTGCAGAGCCGCAGCAGGATTGTCTGCTTTCCAAGGTACACGGTCTGGAGCTTTGGTCTGGACCCAGGCCAGTGACCAGGGTCAGGGCGTGAGTTACACTAAAATTTTAAACACTCTCAAAATACAACAGCTTGGCTCAGCAATGCTACTAGCTTAATATTAAAATATTTGTCTATTGCATGATGTTTGGAGCAAATACTAGGACGGTTGTTTTCCTTGGGATTTTGATTTGGGGTTTTCTTTCAGCATGTGGTGGATTTATGTGGAATGGTGAAGTAGGGCTACCTTTTTGAAGAGGCATCTTCGGAGGTTGCCTCCAATTCTGGGTCATGCATTCTCTTTGGGAAAGGGAACAGCTGGGAAACATTACAGGGAAAAACTCAGTAGCCATATAAAGTTCTAGAGTACTTCCATTTGTTCCTCTCCAATGCCTGAATATTGCACGCCAGTCGTCTACACATATGACCTCAGATTTTGAAAGGGCTATCCTTCATGTACTTGTGCCATGAATATCTCAAAGCTACATGCCGATATGCACATTAAAGCAAACAAATCACAAATGTTATCCCATTATGTCACAAGCTGTACTTGCTAGGTGTTCCAAAGTACTTGACTCTATTGCAAATGGTCAGGCTGCCAACGCCCATACATATGGTGTAGTCTCATAAATTAGGAATAATTTATGTCCAAAGTTTTTCTGTGTTAATTCCACTGTGAAGGATCTGAACCAATATTTTTGTTGAATGTGGTTCCTTTTCATATTACTTTTCAGATCTATGATGTTTTCTGGCTAAATTCAATTAACCAAAAATATTCCTGGTTTGAAGAAAAATGCTTATCATTTTTTAATGAAAGAGAATTGCTAGCTGCTGTTTTCACTTTTTTCACTGCCAAAACCCAATCCAAAACTAACTGTGTGATTTATGAAGACAACCTTGCCCTGGTTCTTTTTCAGGCCCACCCTTTACAGTCTGAACAAGAATCTCTAAAGCAGTGAAACATTAGAAAGAATCTATTTATTCTACATTTTTTTATAAAAACACTTTTATTCTAAAATCTTAACAAACAAAACCTTTCGAGACTGAATTAGTACAAATAATAGATTTGTTTAGTTTATGCTAGAGTTGGCTGGCTGCTAAAGCAGAAATGCTATCCAGTTAAGGCCAGCCTGGAATGACAATTCTTTTAATTGGAGCCATAAAGGCCAGGCACAAAATACTAGCTGATTTTTTTGAAGAAAAGAACACATTTGCTATGATTTATTAATTTATAATCCTCTTTTGCATGGCCAGAAGTGAAGCCGTTAACATAATAGATCACTCCTGAAGTTAATAAATGCTTTCTTTAATATACTTCACTCTGGTGTGTAACTGGGCATATGATTAAGTACAGACATATGTGTGATGGTGGGACAATCTCTTTCTGACCAGATGACCTCATGATCAATTGACAGGAAAGTCACAGTGAACAAAGGGATATTGTAAAAGCTGTAAGACATAAGCACTAACCTATCACAAGTGTACAAGAACAAGTTGTCATTCACTTTTGAGAATTTGGGTTTGCACTTTTCGTCATCTTATGATTACAAATTGTTAGTTCTATTTTAAAGTATGGCATCACTCATTGTGAAATTCCCAGATATTGTTCTTCGGCTTTCTTTTTTTTTTTAATGTTCTGTTATGTCTGCATCTGCTATTTTAGATTTTATCCCCTATGAATCAAAACTGATTTAATTCTGACAAATATCCTGGGAAACATATTGTCAGGAGTCCAAAATTCTTGAGGAAGAGAGAACCAACCAAACAGGCTTTATTGTCAAAGCGCAACTTTCCTAGGGTATTGTTCACTGCAGTAGTCACATTTTTAGCTTGGAAATACCATGATGTATCTGTTAAATCATGAGAGTGGTATGGATATATATTATCCTAAAATTTGGCCCAGAACTGTGTTACTGAAATCATACTTCATAACGATGTCTTCCTTCTCCCAGTCCCCTGGAATATAATTATTGTTTGCCCTTAAAACCACTTGAGTATTGTGCTTTGTAGCACCATGACACAGAGTAAAATGTTTTCAGTTTACAATGAGAAGAAATAACTTTTTGCAGAAAAACAAACATATACAAAGTATTTTCCAAGTGTATCTGTTCTTGACTGTGCTACAGAATTCCTCCTCGGCAAAAAATTTAATATTTCTTTACCTCAGCTTTCTACCTGAAAAATGGCAATAGCGGTATTTTCCAAATGCTTTCTATCAATCTTGTCTGATTAAAATATGGACTTTACTGGGCAGCAACAGGAAGTGCATTTTACTGCATAACTATTTCCCAAACACAGTGAAAATTTTCATACAAATAAGCCAAATAGAAGACTTTGGGCCAAATGAATGGCTTTTTCTTATTTTTGAGGCATTGATGGAAATAGTGTAGTGGGATTCAGCTCACTTTTGAATTCCTTTTCTGAAGATAATCAATGAACAATTACAATCAGAAACCAGGATATATTTATGAGATTCACAGAAGAGAATGGACAGAGAAAACTATCTGATGGCCCCTTGACTCATCTGTGCAAAACAGTAAGGCACGGGTTTCTGTCCACTGACTTTGCTGATTAGTTAAATTCGCTTCTTCCGACAAAGAGAACAGTGAAGCAGTAAATCCATGTCTATTCTTTATGCACAGACAGAAACAGGGCAGAATACGTTGGAATGAGATGTTAACTTGAACATTAAGCTGTCGTGTTAATGGATCTATTGCTTTCCCTACCAGAGAAGGCCATGCTTCAGTATTCTACCTTGACCAGACTTTTTTCATTAACTCTTCGTGGTGCAGTGTTTAAGGGGACCATTGCAACTTCTTCACACATCCAAGTAAAATAGCTGTTTGTTCTCTACACTGTTTCTCTGTCCATCTGATGTTTTGTGGTACGTCAATCAATCAATCAATCAGTCAATCAGATTAAATAATATTGCTTTCACAAAATTCCAGATACTTTAATAAGAACATTCTCAGATTAACTTTTCAACTAGCTGTGTTTCACTCCATTTTTATCCCTCTACAGATTATTTAGATTTCAGACCAGTAGAGTTTTACTGACAGAAGTTATTTGATTGAGGCACTTCTCATTCCACCAGATGTCTGTTCATAACTGAATTTATTCACTTTTCATTAATTATCCCTCAACTGCAAGAAAGAATTGGAGACAAAATGTTAAATAAAAAACCAGTCTCACACTAATGTCCCTGGGTGGATAACCAAAACACACACAAATTGTCAACTAATGTTCACTGGAGTCAATGGCAGTCTGTTGAATTTGGACACAAATTCTCTTTTCTGACCACTAGTTCTCCCCTGGGGTTTCATTCTCCAGTTAACTGTAAGGCTGTACATGCAAGCAAGGCCTTGGACATTGCAGAGTTGGCTTTATGATAGTTTCTTCAGAATTCAATTAGCATTTTTAAAACCATAGAACTGAAGGGCAATTCACCCATGAGGCAGAATTTAAGTGTGTTCAGAAATCACCTCAGTTCACTTCACAGTCAAGATTACTGTCCATAACATATTGACCATTGCTGTGTTTTTCTACATTAAAAATAATACTTGGACTTTCAGCCAGTATGATCCAACCACGATAGCAGGTGGTGTTTTTGATCTCTCTTCCTGAAATAAATTTCAAAATTCAAATTTCATTTTACTTTTTATAAATATATCACAGAATAGATAGATGACTCTTGGGATTATCTCTTCCAATTACATGCTTAAAATTCAAGAATCTATAAATTTCAAGAATACCTAATTAATAAATTATTACGTAGAAAGACCAAAATACGTCAAATATATTCACTATGTGTGACTAAAAAAATGTTATATTAATAAAAAATAATACAAGTGAGAATAGCTGCCTACAACGAAATCTTTCTGGTGAAAATGCAAGCTACATGTGGCAGAACTATACCCAAATGACTACTGATTTACATATTGGCCAGACTGATGACTTGAAATTTTTAAAAAATCCTCCCAAATAGTTCTAGTACATCATTACAAACTTGTCTTGTTTTATCTTTTTTTTGCTACTTTTTGCGTGAACTTGTTAAACTGTAGGAAAGATTTTGATTTACATTCAAATTCTTGAGCCAAGTTTATAGTGGACTAACTCAACACAACCCAGTTCATGGGAACATTCCCTTGTGTATCACTGAAGTGCATTCTGGAGTCAAATTTGTCAGCTATTCTAATAGCAGACAGCAAAGCTACACAGCAATTTAGAACAAGAAGTCAAGAGAAATGTCATGTGAGTCGTATGAGGATTTACTTTGGAAAAAACTTTGCTGTAGTTGAAAAAGAGTAGGAAATTCTAATAAATAGAATTTGTAAGAAGTAATCTAGCTAGAAAGTAAAAAAAAATCCTTGTGGTTTAGACCCATTGCTAAAAACAAAACCATAAAATACATTTTAACCTAATTATTAATTAATTTCAAATTAGAGAGTTAAAATACTATCAGTACATGAAAACTACTCCTTCCTGTATCTCGGATTTTCAGGCTGATGGTAACTGCTGAAGGAAACCTTGTAACTCAAGCCCCTCCTTTTCTTTTTTCTTTTTTTTTCAAAAGTTGAAAAAAAAAATCTTGACATGACACAGATGCAGATTGGAGGAATGGTTTCTTTCAAGCCAGAAGGATTACTGCTTCTCAATATACTGTGACACGAAAACCTACACTCTGCAAAACCTAACCTTATCTTTCCGTAGGATGCTGCTGTCACACCGTAATGCAAAGCAGCTTCAGCATCGTGTTGAAAGTTGGCACACAGACGAGAGTTCATGAGTACAACATTGGGATCCAGATATATTTAAATTTATTAAAGGCTGACAAAGCATTGCTGCTATTTTCCAAGTCAATACATCATATCACCTAACAATGACTTGTTAGGTTAGAAGTGAAAAATTAGATTTCTGAAAGGTTTACTTCAAATAAGAGATTGGTTGAGATATGAAGTATCCCAAGAGTAGATTCTTAGGGTCTATCCAGAGAAGTCTGTGGAGATTTGATTGAGTGTAAAAAAACAGTGTAGTATTCTCTTTTTACATGAGAAGTTAAGCCAACACACCAAATTGAAGACTATGTGGAAACAAAACATAAATGAAGAAGCCAATGAAAACATAATTACAATTGGTCTAGAAATAACAACACAATTTATGAAGAACAGCATGAGCAGTGTGGGCCAGGAAGAACTCAAACTCCCATTTCATGTTCTGCTTGAGTGTGGGAATTAGAGAGAAAATTTCCTCACATGGAGTCTCATTTCAAGCAGCCAGAACGATGGAGTGGAATTCACGTACATCCCAAGAGTAATGGACCACAGGGTGTTTGAAATTGCACAGATTTGCTGGTATCAAGAAAAAAAACAGAGTAGAAAAACAAATTCTGTACAGGAAAGCATCCAGGTGCCTTCCCAGAGTCCAAGTATTTTTTGCAAGGATTTAAATGGAAATAGTTAAACATAAAAGGAAAATAATGAATGATGGCACTTGTGTTGAAAGTGAAGAAACATAAAATAATTTTACAAATAGAGCAGTCTAATTAAGTTTTTTCTCCTTATGCAGTGACATAACCATAGTGAAGAATAACAAAAATTCCTGAAAAAGTAGATTTCATATTACAGCAAAGTTTGTCTATTGAAATTACAGGATACTGTATTTCAAACTGCATGTAGTAACAAACTAGTGCCATTTCTTCTGAACAGTACTATGAAAAGGATTATAATAAAGTGTGTTACAAAAGTATAAGCATTTGGAATTAAATGCTTGAAAGTCTCTGAGGATTGCTTAAGGATATTCATCCCTGGTACTCTGTAGCACAGAAAATCTTCAGGCCTTAAGTCCTCTGCATTGAAATTAATCTTCAGCATTTCAAACCTTGGTATATTATAAGAAAAATGAAAATATAAATCTATAAGACTTCTTGAGATGCCTGTAGAAGTCTTTTTGTACTTATTCTGGAAACTAAATGTCCTAAAGGCTGGGACTGAAATTCACAGGGACCTCTTTCTCAAAGAGGCTGGGCCCTGCTTAGCAAGCAGGAGAGCATGGTGTGACATGAGAAGCCAAAGGGTGGGAGGGCCAATACGAAACCCAGAGACTTCTGTGAAAGATCTGATGAAACTCATGATTTCCCATAAATTTTTAAGTTTTAATGAGTGCAAAAATTTCCATAAAAAGAAAATATTTCTGAGGAAACCAGGCAAAAAATTTGGGGTTTAGCTTTTAAGAGGTATTCACTAACATTCTGCCTCTAGAGTACCTATAGATAAACATGAAAAACATAATTATAACAGTCAGCTCAGATACTGGAGACTCTCTCCCTCTCTGCACTAGTACCAAACTTTCTCCATATTTTTTTGCTGCTTAGTGAGACTGTCACCTGACCTTTTTTTCAGTTTGGCTATATGGATGTTCTTCAGTATCTTTGAACAAAGTTTATAGATTCCATTTCAGGGTTTTTTTCATACTTAATCGATTTTGTATTCTTTTCTTCATCTGAGGAATTCTTAAACTTAGTTTGATCTTAATATGAATGTGAAGAAAGTTTGAGATAAGAGTTGTGAAATATAGTAATAAAAATGTGCTTTATTTTACTGATATTTATGTATTCTAGTATGAATATTTAAAAAATTGTAAGTGTTGAGTTGCAAATGGAATAGGAGGCAATAGTGTATGATAAACAAAAAAATGGGCTGAGAGTTCGACTTGTATATTTCTTTTACTTTAGTGTCATTACATCAAGAATTTATTTGACTCTGTACTCAGTGCAGAAAGAAGCTACAGCCACATGATGTTTTTGAAGACATGCAGGTGCAAAGCATCCAGAAAAGGGCTTTACAGTCACCAGAGTAAAGTTTTTTTAGATTCACAGTAAATGAAACATACCCATAGCCGGAGTGATCTGTGAGAATGTAGCAATTTTTTCTGCAAAAATGCTGCCACATTAAAAAGTTTTGTGTGAATATTTTCTCCATTTTTTTGCTTTACTACTGTTCCTACTTGTTACTGCATTTTCTAAGCAGTGTGAGGACTGGTCTTTGCTCACTGCACGAAGAGAGTATCTGCCTAAGTGGCTTTATACATGGACAGTCATACAAATGATAGAAGGAGGAAAGAGACACAAAGAAAGAAGAGACTTACTTGCAATTACTAGAATTCAACTTCCTACTATTTCAGGTCAGTGCTACCTCATCTCAAGATATTTCAAATCAAAAGCATCAAAGTCTCTTCAATAAATTCAGTTGTGAGCAACATTTAGTGAAACGTTATAGCAACATCATTAGCAATAGCTGAAAGCTGAGAGAAATCCAACTGCTGTTTGACAATCTGAATCAGAAAGCTGAAATTCAGGTATGATTCACCTTGTTCTGGTATCTAGGGCAAAATGCTTAGCAGTTATTTTTCTGCGTGAGGAACATAATGTTTAATTCTCACAGCTTACACTCTGAGAAACTTAATCAAAACTTTAATTCATTTAATAATACAATGGCAATAGATAAAAACACACAAGATATCATTGTGTGTACGAGGACGTGTGATACACTGTGTATACGAGGATGTATCTCCTAAAATGTAATGTATTGCTGGATGAACTATGTGGTGAACATCAACATGTTGTTGACATAAATGATCTTATCTTTCACAAAAGCCAAAATACGAGACTTTCCCGGAAGCATTCAAAGTATCCTTTGTCAGCATTGTTTTTTGTGAAAGGAATTCAGTCTTCATGCTGTTGTTAATCCTTGACCTGCCATCCACGCCTGCCAAGGAAACTGACACTTAATGTCAATTAGAGTGATCTCTGTTGTGACTTGGACACAGCTCCACTGGGACCTGGATTGCAATCAGCAACAAATTACACGAAGGACTTTGAACAGGTCCGATCATACAGTCATGAAATTGTAGCCGTCAGACATGACTTAGCCAAATTTGAACTAGCAATTGATAAGATGGTGGCTCTATTTTACCACTTCTGTTATTCTACTGACAATTTGCTGATCCATCCAAAATATGTCCAGGGTAATATGTCTCCAAAGACATACACCGGGGTATGCCAGATTGTTTCTATTGCAATAGATGAGTATTTTCGATCCATTCCTGTCTGTGTGCCTTTTGTTTATCAATCCAGATAAACTGAATATAAAATCAAAACCAGTCAGAAAAATGTTGTAATAAAGGGCTACATATTTTAAATTAATTACATACTATTTATACCACCCTACCCACTAATATTTTATTTTAATTATTTTCTGCTGTAGTTCAACATAAGAGCACTAGGATTATATGTACAGTTTTAGTCTTGCCTATATATTCATCACTGATCTTAGCATGAGTTAACTAGAATTAGGCCTCAACTACCATATATACAGTCAGAAATTGTCTAGGCATTATCAGTAGGCGTAAGGCATCTTTCAGTTTAGTTCATGGTAATCTGGTATAACAAATGCTACTGTTAAAACTGAAGAGAAAGATGTATATTTATAAATAAGATATCACTGGACAAAGAGGATCATTTCTACAAGAAAAAGAATTTATTTTAAAGAGTTATAAACATAAGAAACCATCTGAGAAGAATTTGCCAACAGAGCATTAAAACAACACTGTAGAGTGCCAGAAAATCTGGAAAATCATTTGAGAAGATAGGAAATATAGTAGAGTATTGTATGTGAGTAAGCCAGGAGGAGCAGTTCCAGAAATAACTTCTGCTTACCTATAAAAAAGACTGGATTAAGCATAAGGCTAAATAGATTCCCACTGCAGCTCTGAAAGTCATTATAACTACAAAAAATATATAATATAAAGTATAAAAAATAAAAATGTGCCCATAATTGTTTATATCTTTTTACTTGGAATAAGGGCTTGAACCCATATCTAATGAAAGTACAAGTGTCCTTTTTAATATGCAGAAATATGTGAACTATGCTTAATTAATCTTGGGAACAGCAGATCACCAACTTTTCTTTGAGGAATGAATGATTAATGGTTGCCACTTCTTTCCAGGGTTTTTTTTCTTCCTATAGGAAGGGCTGCAAATAGGATGATGCCTGTGAAGCTGTGGCCAGTAATAGACACCTTTCTATAGCGATACACAGTGTTCATCTTTGTGCCTGCAAGAGTCAGGAAATACCCACATTTTCAGCATTTTAGGTCAGGAGAAAACCTGAGCTGGGGTGACTGTATTCCACAAAGGTGAAAGGACTTTGTGGGTGGCATCATTACTGACCTGGGAACACCCCAAAAATTCCACTAAATCCTTTCCTGAACAGAGAATAACAAGAGTATTTCAAGATCAATCATACCAAAAATATTTGTGGGAACCAGACATACTTTAATTTAATGAAACATGAAACTGAATGAATGAATGAATGATCTTTTCAGCAATCACACACTTTTGGCTCCAATTCAGAAGCTGATTACTTTAAATATTGACACTCTTTTAATGTAATGCTTATTTCATATCGGTGAAAGTCCAGTCTGAAATCTGTAGAATTATTCTTAATTTATGTTGGCATAAACAACTTTAAAACCAATAAAAATCTCAGATTCTCCTCAGATCTGGGCTTTTTTGTTTGTGTTCCTTTGGTGGATTTTTGTCTACTAGCTGACTTTCAGTTATGCAGTTATAACTTTGCATTTCATTTAAGGAATTTTAAACTTTGGTAAAAATGTACAAAAGCCAAGCAGCTACTGAATATTCATTACAAAAGTGTCCCAGTATGTCTAGAAAATAAATTAAATCAGTCCTTACCAAAAAGTTGTTCTGTATGTCTTTAGCCAAGCAAAATATCTACTGATAATTCTCTGAGGATTTTTTTTCTACAGGAAAATTTTTAAAAAATAGAATAGTTTTTTAATGGACACTTCCTGGGAAAGTTAGGCTATGTTTACTAACCTTCATTATTTTGCATATATGATGACCAGAGAACTATTAAGGTTGTTACAACTGTTACTTTATCAGCTTCCTAAATAGTTGTAGGAGATAGGAAACCAAAGTGCTATTGACAGCCTGCTGTCACTCTCTGAATCTCTTCTTGTTATTTTAAGAAAGCCTGACAATAAGCAGCAAGGCATGAAAACTGAAACTTAGTAGTACCCTTGGTAAAGCAGGCAGAAGAGCTTTCGATCTGTGTATTGGACACTTCAATACCATTCATGAAACCGCTTGATTTTTTTCTCCTAAGGGTTATAATAATAAATGGAAATCAAAAGGGGGAACCCACTGTGAGCTTTTAGATTCTCAAATTATTTCTGATGACTCTGGTGATCTCAGTGATCATGGGACGTTGTCTGCTCCAGATGGAAAAAAAGTCTGAAATCCTTCCTGTTGAGGATGTGGCATGGAATAGACAAAGGCCTGTTTTGAGAACGAGTCTCTAGGATTACTTATTTTAAACGAGGCTGGAAATTTTTATGAGTATTCTACCTCTCTTTTGTAGGCTTGGCTGCTTTTGTGTGGGGAGGGGTTTGAAAGTTGCATGAATCATTGCTATAAATCTATTGTCCTTGGCCATAGCACCGTGGAATGAATTTCATTTATGCACTGGTTAATTAATACAAATTTATTCTGTAAAACTGAATGAAAGGTGATACTGAAGTTTATACTATGTTCTGCTTTGAAGAATATGAAACAGACATCATGTCTGAGAGATGCAGTTTTAATGATACAGTACATTAGAATTCATTATTCTCTTAGAGATCTGTGTGTTCTGTTATGCACACAGAGAAATGTATACATGGGTACAGCAGACACTGTCAAATGAAAGAAAAATAAATTACTTTGTTGTCAGTGCAAAATCCCCAATCCTTATCTCTATGCTTTGCATGGCCAACAGAGTGCTGAATTATTATCTCTTCTGTAGACATAAAAGGCTAGATCCACACAGAATACACGCTGATTATAAAAAATGACAGCGTTTCTCTGGACCTACTGCATCCCAACTCCATAGCGTTATTAGACACAGTAAAGTCTACTCCACATGAAGCCCATGAAAGTGCTGCATGGACTATAGGAATGCTTAAAAGGTTGAGAACTTTGATCCAGAGAATCTATGCCAGGTTTCAGTACAATCATTGTCTACAAGTTTTTTCATAACAAGTGTAATTAGGGAGATGTGAACACTGTTTAGACATAGCAAATTCTTTGAAATGGCCTTTCTCTTTTTGTTTGCAACAAGTAATAAACTGCTTTCAAATTGGTAGCTATTAGCAATAGTAAGCAACAATTTCTAGATATGAACGTATGAACCTATTTCTTACCAAAAACCTCAAAAGCAGAAAATGAATTTTAAAAAATTTAAGAATGGTAACTTACTAGATTTGATTCATTTGTTCATTTTACGTTTTACAGCATCAACACAAAAGTGTTTCTTGGGCTGGATGCACATGTGATATTTTTTCCATATTAAGAAACAGAAAAGTGAATGCAAAGACAGTGCAAAAAGGCTGAAAACCCACAGAATTGCAGTTATCAGTTAGCCCACTCTTCTGCATTAGCAGATTTAAATATTAACAGAACATACATTATAGTACTTCTTAATGGAACATTATGGAGTGTTCGCATGTAAGTGTATATATGTGTATTTTGCTTTAGATTTAAAAGCCTCTTAGGCACTTTTTCTTGTTGGAATGGATTCTTTTCATTGGGCAAATGGACTTATTTCATTCTCAGCACAAGACAGCTTGACCTATTGAAAATAAAACTAGCTTTGCTGCTTTAATCCAAACCCACAGTCATTGAACAGTTGACACTATTATATGGATCTGATTAAATCTGCCACATGCACCTAAGTGGTAACGGAGAAAACAATGTATATTCAGCTAGCAATAAAAGTCCCCTGACAAATACAAAAGCCCACCAAAAAAAGAGCAAGGTTGTTATTGGTGACATATATGTGTAAAGCATATGTGTCCCTGTAACTTAGTCTTCAGTGGAGGTTCCATCCAGGCTTCCCACGGACCAGGTGGCATACACTGCACTGGCTTCCCAGCCAGCTCAAGGTGCTTGTTTGGCTCAGCGCTGGAATCTGCAGGGTGGGATATCTCTCTGAATCAAAACCTGTTTCCTAATGGAGCAGCAGTCTCATGGAGGCCAGGTGGGGATGATAACAAAAAGAAAGCGTTTGGAGAAAGAGACAGGAATTCTGTCTAAATGTATAGGTCTAGCATGGGAAATGCAGGTCCTGTAGATTGTTGAACAGATTTATAAATTCAGCCACCATTGCTAGTTTACAAGCTAAGCACAGAGTTTTCAGGGAGTCATTATCCGACACGTAAATCAGGAATCAATAGCTTTCTGTTCTGCTGTCATTTGTGAGGGAAAAGAAAAGGTAAACATTTGATTATTTCTCTTCATTCATTCTGATTTGCCACATTTAGCTAGTTTCAATTTTTTTGCACTGATTAGCATTGCTTAAGGGAGAACAGAGAAAGGAGAATAATCTCAGAAATTATTAGATAGCACCAAATTTTGGTGCATACTGCTGCCCATCATTTTTACTAGGACAAGGAAAATTCCAGAAGTTAAAATATAAATCATATTTATATTTTAAAATATAAATTATTTATNATATATATTATTTAATATATATTATTTATATCCCCGAATATAAACAAATAAACAAGCAAAAAAAGGTGTGTGTCATTTTGCTGTAGTGACTATTAATGATCTGCAACTTGCAGATCAGCACACAGTGCTGTGGTGTTGTGACAAAATATATAAATTTTGACTATAATGCAAAATCAGTTAATGTTGACCAATTTAATAATTGGCTCAAGCATTTTCCATTATTTTTCATTGATAGTCAACATACTCTTCTACTTAAAGTGAAACTTAAAAATAAGAGTGGTCTAATTATATTCACATATTAATCAGTGATTTTTTACAAGGCATTAAAATTACCTGTCATTTTCTAAGGTTGAAGGCTATATTGACTTTATCTAAATATTTTTTAAAATAACTCTCTCCAGTTTTAGGTGGAAGTCACTGGTGAGCAGGGAGATGATGAAGTGTGGGAAAAAGATGCAGCCATGATTTAAATTGCTAAATTTTACGGAAAGACACAAAGAAAAAGAGCTCATTTGATATCTTTGTGTGCATTTTTATTTCCCTATGCAAATTAGGCTGATAAGTGTTTTCCAAATGAGTTCTCTTCTGTTCACAGAGAATGATTATATTTTAGGAACTAGAATATCTAGCATAACTGCTGAAATTATTTTTATTAATAGTGTTTCCTTTTACAAATATACACAATCTTAATATACAAGCATATCAATCTTCCTGAATGTGTGATCAGAATCAAATTATGTGGGCTTGAAGATCTTTTCTGTTATGGAAAGACTCTATTCTTGGCCACTGTCTTGGGGTGACTCTATCATGTGTATCCCCTATCATGCTCTATGCCCAAAAAATAATATTGTGCCTTTTCTGTGCCTTTAAACTGAGCTTGAGGAAAAAAAAAAAAACCAAACCAGACGAACTTTCCAAAGCAGCTTCTCAAGGACACAGAGATTACACTCCTCAGTGTTGTCTGGCTGTGGATAGCACAGAGGGAGCACCCTGCTTGCTTTTTCTTCAGCCAGCTGTTTTTTTTTCCTCTTGGCGTGAGACGGAGAGCTGAATTTTGTTTCCTGGGACTTTGGTTTTTTCCCTTTTTCTCTTCTGAACTGTTTCAACAACATCAGAACACATCAGGAGAATTTTCTCCCCGAGGCCCCGGGGTGGGCCCACACCCTCACCGACCAGCTCCGAGGAGGAGAGAGACCACACCTACAGAAGGACTCTGAAATCTTCCCAGGTTTCTCTCTATAGCGGGGGTTTTAATTCATTATTTATCATCATTATCCTTTTCCTGTGTGTTTGTTGAAATAAATAGTTTTTATCTCTTTCACTTTCCTTCGAGGAAAAATTTCCTTTTTTCCCGAACCCTGTGGGGGGAAGGGTGGTTGTAACCTGGTTTTCTCTCAGGGGCTATATTACTAGATTTTGGCCAAACCGGCACAGCCACACACAGTGGTCCACAGAAAGTAATTACAAACCAGTTCATTCTTTTATTTATTTCTGGACTAGCTGTTGTTGCTTCTCATTGCACCTGGAAAATATCCAGAGATAGATAGACTTTAGCTAAGCTAAGTAACAGTTGCTCTTAAAATTTGCAGGAATTGTTTCTTTTCGTGTTGTTTTTATATGAAAATTCTGTTGACACTTATTTCTCGGGTAGCTTTTACTGAATAATTGTAATAAAACCTTATTCATTTAGATATGTCAATGACCCAGTCTCTGTGCTACAGCATATTAAAAAGTTACATGCAACATGGCTTTGATATCGACAAGTTTTCCCATTTCTGCTGCAAACAAAAATGAAACTGATAGCAACTATACAGTTGTCAGTAGGAGTAGGCAGGTACGGGCTTCATCTCTGGCTTCCAGCTGACTAGGCTGGCTCATCTGACTCCAAGAAATGACGTACTTAAAAGATCACTGTTAACAACAGCTGAAAAATCAGGAATGCTCTGGGGGCAGACTGAAAACTAGATGGGGCAAATCTGGAACGTATAAACCTGCACAGACTGTTTCAATTGCCTGTTACTGCAAAGCATATTTTAATCCAGTAGACGTGGGACATTTTTGAAGATATTAATTCAATCCCATGTACCAGGAAATCACAAGATCTTGATAGCACACATTTGACTTCGTAAATATAGATCCACAGAGTTTTTGAGACAAAACTACTCTTTTCCTTGACGACATCTATTTACATAAATATATTCAAATGCATAAAATATCCTGAAAGTTTAAATAACTTTTCTATGGTCTGGATGGAGAATTAACCAATCAATCATTAATGACTGTTATCTATAAGCAGAAAGTCACAAAGCTGAGCTTTCCAAAGACAGGCATGTATATCTAAGAAGCAAGACAGCAAACTTATATCCTGCTTGTGACTTACTGCAAGGGGACTGCAAATCCTGTCATTTAGCTCACAAACTAATTTTCATGCGACTTCCTTAGCCCTTTTTCCTTTGAGTCCATCATTTCCTCAGCTACAGTAAATCTTTTTTTTTTAAGACATGTACACATAATTCAGAGTGAGGTTGCAACCCTTAAAAGTAACAGAACACAGGAGATGACCAGATGTAAGATACCAGCATTTCAGACAGCATTGGGAATGCTCATGGGAAGATCCTTTGTTTCTCACTGAAATAATTAATTGGATTTCTAAATATTTCTGTGTAATATTTCTAAATATTATGGTTTCAGATAAAACTTTGGAAACCGAAAATCTAGAACAAGCTTAGCTTGTTTTAGATTATCAATTATCAATTATCTTACTGTTCTCAAGCCTAACCAGTGCTGGGAAGACCTAGGATTGTTGCAAGTGTTGTTATGAACTGGATCAATGAGGAATTAAAAAATAAAGGGTAAAAAAAGTATCAGCTTAGAGAGGGATATTTCTTTCTTCTGGGACCCTTTGACCTCTCTTTGGGCTGGTAAGAATGCTGCTTCTCAACGAGGTGACTGTAATGGTGTGATCTAGCAGATTACATCAATTGGCTTCAGCTGACCTCTATATAACTCAGTTCCCTCTAAAAATTAAGTACCCGCAAACTTATGGGATTTTATTGAGTATATGCACATGTAAGTGGATTAAAAAACCCAAGAATTTAGAAATTAATGCAAATTTCAGAAACTTAATTAATCCAAAACAGTTTTTTCTATATTTAACGAGAAAATTGTTATATTCAAATTATTACATCTTTATCTACTTATTAGCAATCACAACTGAAAGTGTAAAGATGACTTTGAAATTTGGTTGATATATTATATCCAGGCAATTAAACCTATTATAATATAGCTGACATTATATTCAAATTTCAGCTTATGAGAAAATTGTAACCATCTTCATACTTGTGTCTTGTGAGGGAGGTGAATGTGTGCATGTGTGTGTTGCAAAGGTATAATTGTCATGGTTCTACTGGAGATTCACTTTTTTTGAGGAAAATTTAGGCTGATGCTCTTGACTGTCATGCTATCTATGCTGTCAAATATCAATAAATCATCTCCTTCATGAAGGCTGATTACTGTACTATCTACTTCATCTGCATTAAATACTGAACTTGAGAAAGACTTGGGGATGTTGGCTGATGACTCAACATGACCTGGCAATGTGCACTTGCAGCCCAGAAAACCATCAAAATGCATCAAAAGAAGTGTGACTAACAGGTCAAGGAGGTGCTTCTCCTCCTCTGCTCATGACACCCCAATTGGAGTGCTGCATCCTGGTCTGATGCCCCCAACATAAGAAGGATTTAGACCTGTTGGAGTGAGTCCAGAAGAGATCACGAAGATGATCAGAGGATTGGAGAACCTACTAGACTGGAGGTCTATCAGAAAGGCAGAGAGGGACTATTTACAAGGGCATGTAGTGACAGGACAAGGGGAAAGGCTTCAAACTGAGAGAGTAGGTTTAGATTAGATGTTAAGAAGAAATTCTTTACGGTGAGGGTGGTAAGGCACTGGGACAGGTAGCACAGAGAAGCTGTGGGTGTCACATCCCTGGAAGTGTTCAAGGCCAGGTTGGATGGAGCAGTGAGCAACCTGATATAGTGGAAGGTGTTCCTGCCCATGGCAGCAGGATTGGAACTAGATGATCTTTAGATCTTTAAGGTCCCTTCCAACCCCAGCCAGTCTATGATTCTGTGATTGTGATCCCATGACTACCACAAGTTTCACTGATACGGTTGTGACGGGGGGCTTATGATACCTAAGGAAAACCTATGTAGTTTTTTTGTTGGTGTTTTTTAACCTATTTATTATATTATCGATGAACCTCTTATGCTTAACTGGAAACAGCATGTGTTAAATTCTTGCAAAGTGTTTCAAATCTGCCTCAGCTGGTAATAATGGCTTGGCTCAGAACTGCATGGCACCATATACATGGGTATTGCCACAGGGGCTTGAATACTTCTGTTGTAATTTATTTATTTTTTTCTGAAATTAAACTCACTGTCTAACTTGATGTGTAGAGAATATTTTCTCACCTTTCAAATGTATTTTTCTATTTCTTTTTCTAAATAAAACTGTACTTTCTGGATAAAACTGGAAATCATGTCACACTAGAGCAAATGAAGGGTTATAATTCATGACTCACCGGCTTAATCTCCTGTATACAAAAGCGTCTCAGTACAGATGATCTGTGAGGCATGCCAAGCCTCCAAGACAGAATTCACATAACAGGCAAGTCAACAATAAATTCTTATAGTAAAATAAACTGTGCTTGTATAGGAAACAAAAACATCATGCAGTGTCTCTGCAAAGAGAAGGAATATGCTTACACTCTTTGGTGCCACAGATATGAGGGCTATACAACATTCAAGAACATTTTTGAACCGAAAGAAGGGCATTGAAGATTCAGTCTTGCTGAGTCTTTGATGAATGTGGTAAAACTTTCTGAGAAAGTACCTCTTTGCAACTAGAATAACATCAGTTATTTTATGTTTTAGATGTGGATACACAAACAAGTTATTATTGGGCAGTCTGTCGTGTATAGATCTCCTCCTCTACAGTCTCTATGCACAATCAAACATCTATGACACAAATCCCTCTTCAAGAAAATAGTAAATGCAATGAAATATCCCTCTTTCATTGTGTGAAGGCCCTCTTTTTGGCAGCCGTAGTATTTCATAGATTCAGTGGGATAGAGCAGCACTACTGCACAATAGATCAGGTTGCTTTTGAATTATGCCTACCTGACTTTTGCTTATGTGTTGACAGGCTGATTCTGACAGCAGACATTATGTGTTTTCTAGGAATACTACATTTTGTTTATGCAACACATCAGGCTTGTTGCCAAAGACTTAAGATATAACCTCAAAACCAACATTATAATAACAAGGATGTTTTACACCACATTGCACTTAGCCTTAGCAATCACCTAATTCCCTTTAATGTCAATTTCCAGTTACAAGACTGAGACATCATGAAGTGAGCTCATGTTAGGAGATCATTAACACAGCTAGTTGCCAAAAAGTGCAGTTCTGTCTAGTATCAGGTTCTAGAGAAATCCTGCAAAATGAAATGTCTCTGCTTCTGTAATCACCACCATGACCCGATTGCAATCTAAAATTTCTCACGTAACATGTAGCTGAACTTAAAGATTGTCCTTTTCTGTGGCTTTCATTTATAATATCTTCCTCCCATATGGATTCTCTGGTACCTTACAATAGCATTAATTAGCAGAATGGTCCCACCAGTGACATAGGCAGTGTCTCTTCTTTTACATGTTTGTCTGTTTTCACTAAATTCATAAGGACTCAATTTCTTTTTGAATTATCTGTCAAGTGTCAGTAAGATATGGTGAAGGACAGACAGGCATAAAGATAGCATAACTAAGCAAAGTGCATTTTCTGGATAAAAAATACCCCAAAATCGTTCAAAAAATGCTAACTACCCAAACATAATTTTAACAAAAATCATTGTCAGGGTGCTAGAGTGTCAGATAGAAGAATAGCAAATCTCTTGTCCTTACCTCTCATGAAAGCTGGATTTGGTTTTGAGCAAGCCTGAGGAGCAACACATCCCTGCTGCTTACATTGCAAGAGTGACCATGGCACCTGCATTTCTCCTCACCACTTCAGGTGCTCCATGCCCTGACTAAAGCCATGCTGCAGGGCCTTGCAATGGTGTGGGTTACACCCACAGGTGATAGTGTGGTCACCAAGACTGATCACAGGAGTGGACGATGTTGTAGTGAAGCACCAAGGCCTCTTTCTATTGTAGCAGAAAGGAGAGTGAGTTCATGCAGTTACAGTGGGGAAGATCACAGCAAGAATCATTTGGGGACATGAGTCAGTCTTCCACTCAAAAACTGGTGTTCTTACCTCTCCTTATAGGATGAGGCAACCTCTTTTCAGAATGACAGAATCCTTATGCTATGTTCTTAGTTTTTAACCTTCTCCTGCCCCTACGCAAAAATCTTTCTATTTTCTGTTGTGCCTAGATCGTAAGCATTTTGTTTTCCATTTGTTTTCCAGCTCTCTTACACAATGTTTGTGTTGCAAGCCTGATAAAGAGTATTCACAAAACCACCAACAGCTTCACTACCCTCACAGCCCAGATAGACAGTGCCTTTGTACGGCCCGCTCTTAGTGAGTCCGTTGTTGTCAGTAGATGCAGCCTGTTCCCCAAGGGACCAGCAGCCGAACTTTCAAGTGCTGAACATTTTCTGTTTGGAGAAAACAAGCTACTGTGAGGCAATGTGCAGTATTTATAAGTCTCTTTCCACCTCAGCAGCTATATCTCTTAATTCTAGAAATAGATTTCTAGAATTATGTATGTAATTCTGGAAATATATGCACTGAGAGATTCATGTCTTTCTCTAAAATATATTCAGTAATGAGATCTGCTGAAGTAGGTTCTGCACCTTAATATCTTTTCTGTTGAAAATGATCACATGCCCTACATTTAAGATCCTGTGGCTTACAAAGAAATCCACGTCAAAGATTACAGCTTTTCTCTTAAGTCAGCTCTATTTGTCAAATAGGTATAATTCCAATTAGAAGATGTTTTAGGACTACACTTGTCTGAACACAAGTTGTTAACATGTGCCAAGTCTTTACATATGGGGAAACTTTAAACAGATACTTAGTAGGATAATAACTCACAAGGAAGTTAATTGTCCTGGTTGTACATTTTTTCCTTGCACAAACTGTTAAAGTTCTGGCCTTTTTTGTCTTCATATGAGCATGTCATTTTGCTAATGGATTTAACACCACCATTTGGTCTAATTTCTTCATGTCGGCTTCAATCAGCACACAAACCACTACATAGAAACAAAAGCATAGAGATTCATCTCGTTTCAGGGCCCTCAAGGAGGAAATCTGTTATTTCTTTTCCTTTGAAAAACTGTATTTAGTGATGGGTTAAGAGACTGAGGTACAGCATGCAGTGAGACCTTCCCCAGAGCAGAATTGACTTCAGAATCACTGAGATGAGTGCTGCTCCCATACAAATTATGGAAAAATACGTTGATTTTTCCTAATTTTTTGTTTTCAGCACAGTTTTGTCTTTATTGCTATTTACTTTCTTATTTCTTTGAACTTTCTTTACGTCCTTTCCTTAGATCATAAATTTAATTCTCACTCTCACGGTCTTTTGACTGTCTCCATTTGCCTTAATTGAGACTCAATTCTGGGAATTGCTCTTTGGAATGCAAGATGTATATTGGTTTTTGTTTGTTGGTTTTCTCTTCTCATGGAGTCCTCTCAGAGCAGATAAGTGAGAAGCGTAATGCCCCTTATAGCAAATCTGATTAGAAAAACGTAATCAAAGTTGATTACCTTTCAATCCTCACTTTTTATTAAAAATTGTCTTTGTCATGAAAAATTCAAGGCTTTATCACTACAAAAGCTGCTAGTATGCCAGAAAAGTCTAATGGTCCATCTAGTCTTTTAATTATAGTACCTGAAACTAAAAGGTATTTTCTCCTGTTTTAGTGTAGTACTACATTATTATGTACTATGGAATAAAAGCAAACAAACAAAACAAACAAAAAAAAATCCATTGTAAAATGATTGAACTAAGTAATCATGAAGGAAAATACCAGTAACTGAAGTTGTTTGGGACAATGTATTTTGCTGTCAGAAATTAGTGATTGCTCAAAGATGTGTCTCTTTGCAGAAAATACCAAAGATGGACTTTTAATGTTCTTCAGGAGAGGATGTCTTTTGTCGTACTCAGACACGAATGAACTACACAGACCCAGCTCAGCTCAAGACAGAAGGAGAAGCCAAAAAGGTCTTGTTGTTTATTTTCACAACATATATATCTGTTTCTAGGAATGACCGTGGATTGGAGGGTGAGGTTACCACCTCTCCAACCACACTGGTCAGACAAAAAGACCCTCAAACTTCTCCACCTCAGGAGAAAGAATGAAAACAAAAAAGAGCAGTTAGCTAAACACAAGTATGTTTACAGAAAGTACGGGAGAACACAACTGTATTTACAGAAAGTGTGTGAGAACTCCATCACAGAAATGAAAACATCAAAAGACTGCAAAACTGAGGGCCACACTCTTTTTGTCTCTCTTGAGATTTTTCTGTATATTAAGAAGGGGAGAAAATTGAACCTAAATCACATTATGAGTGATTCTCTTTTCTTCATGATGATGGAATACGTCAATGTTTCCTTCTTTTTCTTTTCTAGGTGATTGCTATCAAAAATCTAGAGTTTCTGGAATCAGGAGAAATCTGATTTCTTGGAAAAATATATAGTAGAAGTCATTATTCACTGCTCTTTGAGACATTTCCTATGTGACTTCAACAGTTAGGAGTGGTGTTAAAATTTTACTCTCTCCTGCTTTTTTCCATTGACATTGAAGACGACAAGCACATACATGGCCTACACTATTCATTATTTTTATATAATTTGTACTACTCAAAAGAGGTTTTAATGTGGTTTTCTTAATGGTACTCTCATCCACTGGACTTGCATTCTCTGAATTTGAATTTTACTGGCTGTACTTCTTCTGGAAGGCAGCTTCCAGATCCCTGTCTGTGATTAATTGTAGAAACCAAGTAGTGACAATAATGATGCTTTTTTATGTATCCACCCACAGAACAGAAACAAGACCATATAACTGCTTCTGCCATTGTCAGATTATTAAAGTTTGAATACTGACACTGCCTACAAAAATTTTGATAAGAAAACTGCATTCTTCTTAGTTGACAGAATATTCAAAAATGAATGACTAGGAAGAAATTGTTATCTTTTCATAAATAAGAGGGAAAGACACTAAAATAACATAATACTATTTTAACATGTTTCACTGGATGAATGCTCATTTAGTATGATAAAAACAATTCTTTTGGTTTTTTAATTTCTGATTTTGTATTCAATTTTATGTTATATGCATTTATTTTTTATATCACCTACACACTATTTTAAATGAAGGCGAAAAAAGCTCAACATTATATCAATTTTCATATGCTGATACCCAACATGGTTTTCCCAAGAACTGTCCTGCCACATTCTCTCTATGAAATACAGTCCTTCATGGATGCTTAGTACTTGAACTGCAACTATTTTATATTCTTATGACAGACAGGGAAATGATCTGTGATACTTTTCATTGTTATTCTTAGCCTCTAACTTCTTGTACCTCTTCACCTTGTTATGTATCAGTGAAAATAACAAAACTATTTCCTAAATTTAAAAAAAAAAAGTGAGTGTGACATGCAGCAAAGAAGATCTCAAAGGGATGGTTAGTAGATTGTTCACACATCATTTCTGTGTCAAGACAAACTTTGATGGGCAGCATTACTAACTTGAGGCTGTTGCATGGTCAATTTAAGCTGATTGATGACCCCATTTCTATTCGTTCTTAATGGCTTAGACATCACAAAAGTACTTTGGCATCCTTAGGAAAGGTCAGGAGTTTAACAAACTGTACTGTTATACTGCTTTGTCACTGGTGGAGGTTAAAAGACCTGGATTTATCAAGACAGCTAAGGGGACATTAGCCTCTTATGCTGCAGTCTAATTATGGTATGTACAGTCTCAGTCATGTGACAGCAACAGTGTATTTGGTATAACCATCCATCCATGTTGGCCTCTGTCGAGCTATTCACCTAAGGGAGGCTAATAAATATTTGTTGCAATGTTTTCCCTTGAAATAGATTGTAGATACAAGACAGATTTCTTTCCACAAAAACATTTCAAGGCACTTAGGTTTCTTTTTTTCTTGTCAAATGGAGGGAAGAGTGCATCTTATTGGTCCCATGGGAAAGAATTCAGCAACCAGTGTTAACAAGTGAAAAATTGAATAACACTGGCACTTAATACATTTAGGCTGAAACCCAGTAAATTTTTAACTGCCTTTATTGTTAGGTTTTGGACAGTTTTCTACTAGATAAATTCTCTTAAAAAGTGAACTATTTTCTGGATCAACTTTGATTTGTGTGAGAACTTGCAAGCGTCCTGAATTTTTTGTCCTATATGTGATCTTAACTCTATCCTTTGAGAAGGAGATTGGAAGTCAGGAACTTAAATTGTCATGTAGTATTGTATTTCACTCCCATAGTCACTGTTGGTTTTTCCTTTCCCTAATCACAGGCATAATTTTACAGCAGCTTGGATGATCTTTATCTACCTTTGATCAGAGCAAGCTACTTCATTGTTCATAAATTTATGTCAAAACTTTATGAAAATAAATTTCAACTTCTGTTTGGTTCATGAATGATTTAAATATTGCTCAAGGTAACTCACTGTTTGAACAGAGAATTGTGTCACCCCAGTGATATGTTTTTGCTCTATGAGTAGATGAACTCCAAGTAAAAAAATTCTATTTTATGTAGCAAATATTTCTGAAGTTAACATTTCTGTAAATATTTTCTACATGAAAGTGAATAAATGTTTTCAAGTAGATGAAAGTTTAATTCAAGGTAATGCTTGTGAAAAGTTTTTAATACTTGCTAAAGTCTAGACTTTAGCTACTGTTGGATGACAACATTTTGTGTAGTTGTTGATCAATCTCCTGTAATCTAATTGAGGTATTTTTTAAATTTTATTTTTATCGGGGTTGTCTTTCCTTTGCAATTAAATGTAAGGATTGAAATATCTTTCATGTTATACCAGACCATTATTTTAATTAGACTTAAGAATTTCTTGTGAGATGTGCAAAATTTGAAGCAGCAAGAAAAGTATGAGAGAAAAAAAATTAAATATTAATATCTCTGTGGACAAAGGAATCTCTTCCAGCAGACAAGTATCTTTCCACACGCCTAAGTAGGCAAAAACTTAAATTAGAAATGAAATGGGAGCATTATCTGCATGTTCATGTTTTACAGACAGGTAATGAACCCTTTGGAAAGAGGTGTTCCCTTCCCTAACCCTTTGGAAAGAAGTTACACCACTTGCTTAAATTGACTTTTCGTCTGCTTCTAGGTAAGTCAAAGGTCACAGATCATCAGTCAGAGTAAAAATATAATGACATTTCTGCCACTGAAATGGGTGATACCCTTTTTTATTGAAGGAAAATTTTTAATAAGCTTCCACATATATACATATAAAATCAAATATTTAGAAGTTACGGTTGTCGTCTTTATTTTTAATTTGTGCTTGTGTATCATTGCTTGTCCTCTGTCAAACTCAGACAAACTAATCTGCCTTTTTCCTTCAAGAATCATACAAAATCTAAATCATAAAAAGCACAAAGAGAAAAAACGGAATTCTTAAAAACAATATTTAAACCTGCAGCCTTGCCTTTTTGGAGATGGAGTTTCTATCTCTGAAGTTGACCACCCACAAGGAGGAAAAGAAGGTAAAAGGTGGTCTTGAACCAGATAGGTAATTTGGAAATGTTCTTCAACCAATGACTGCCACTCTAGAATTTATAGTTGGGATGGAAAACTCTCCTTGGTAAACTAAACACCAGATTTTAGCACAGTTTTTCATAGTTAGAACCCACGGATTTTACTGACAGATGTCCTATTCATTACCTTTCCCTAGGAGGAGAAAATTGGCTTTGTTGTGATAGCTGGTAGGAAAGCCCACAGAACTGCCATGGCAGCACATGGCGTGCAGAGGTTCCTGCTAGTAGCAGACGGGGGATGCTAGCATCTGTCTCACAGGAATGTAATTAATGTCTAGTTTGGTTTTCAGGTAAGTCGTTACTTTAAAATTTGATTGCGTATTTTACAACACCTAGGAAAATAAACTCATCTAATTTTTAATCCACAACAGATAAATAAATAAATTACGTGTCTGAGGGACAGGAAGGCCTAAGAACTTAACACTGGAGTATAAATACTTTTACTTCAGAACCCTTTGAATCAAATCCAAATTGGTAGGAAACAGAACACTGATGTCACTTAATGTTGTTTGGTAGAAAATGAGCTACCAGTCTCTCTCTTCAAAATCAACAGCTGCCTAGACCTCCCTATCCAGAGTTTCAAGCAGTAGCATCCATGCAGAGGCAGGAAATATCACATTTATCACATGTACAGAATTCTAAAAGATGTTATGACTATAGACACTGAATTTCTGTCTCAATTTTAGAGAAATGTCTTTTTAAAAACTGGAGAAAAGAGTATAGAAAATTTGCCCTGCCATTTCTCATGTTATTCAAGGGTGAAAAGTGTCCAGTCTTCTTGAATAAAAACCTTTCTTTATAACTTGAGCTATCTAAAATTTCAATGTCTAGTCTAAGAAAATAAGCTTTCCTTTCTTGTATTAAATGCTGTTGAAAGTTATGCATACGAAGGGCAATTCATTTAATTTTATAAACAAGTGGCAATTAACTGGGATGAGCTGCTCTTTGATGATATTTTTTCAGTTTCCATTCTCTAATTAAGACACATAGAGTTCTAGACTAGAAAACGAAATAAATTTGTACATAGAAAAACGGAAGAGGAAGAAATAGTAATACAAAGCTGTTTAGCCTATATCTTTTGACCGAAACTTAATTTCAGTTTCCTCTCCCTCCATAATCTCCTTTGTTTTTCTTGTATTGTTGTGGAAATATTAATATGGTTTGCAAAGAAAATGTATGAAACTTTATGAAAATTAACAAAAATAAGAGAAAGAGTGTATATATTCATAAAAAAACACCACCAAGATTGGGCTGCACAATGTCAGTCTACTTCTAGTGGGAGTTGTATACATGGACCTGTCTAAGTAATCTAATGTAAGACCTCTATCTTCTTCACATCACAGCCTGAAGCAAAGCGAGGAAGATAAATAGTGTAGACCAAGTGGTGCTTTAAGTCTCCATAATAATAGCTGTGTGTAATTTAAATCTTTGTTTCCTTCAGTAATTATAGCAATAAGGACAAAAATCAGAGCTTGGACTGAAATATATGTTACCAAGTTGGTAATCTGCCATCCTCACATTCTCCTGTAAAAAATAAAGCTGTGAGTCAACAGAAACAGAAGATATCATCCCAGAATAACTATCTGGAGATGGACCAACTATTATCTCATCAGAAGTTAATGCAACTATATTTAAAATTAAAAGCCAGAAAAAACAACGGACGGAAGGAATGCAGTCAGCAGCAAAAAAGCATTGCTGTTTAACCGTAATTTTGATCCTGAACCTTTCCCCGGGGTCCTCTTCCATCTTACACTGTGTCAACCAGTTGGCTCACTGAGTGCTCTGCACACGATGAAGATAAGCTGCACATGCTGCTGTGTGTATTTGGCACACAGTGGGTCACATTGCATGGCTGTTTGGAGAGCTCGGAGTTAGTCTAAGAACTTTGTATCTCTCCCACACTGTTTCAAGTTTCCCTTGTCATGCCTTCAACACCCTTCATGCTGTTTAATTTCAAACAGAATCTACCCTGAATATAGAAAGAGAGTAATATTTTTTTTGATCAGCTTTCTAAATTATTGTAAAAGGAACAGTAACATGATTATTTAGTACTTGCGAATTTGATTCCTTAGCTGGAAGGGAAAATGAAATGGTGGTTGTTCCATTGTTTTTTAAGGAGACAAAGATATTAAGGAAAGTGGTAATACCTTTTATTAGACCACATTATTAGTGAAGGAAAAGCTGACTTTTGTACCCACTGATCTCTCTTTCCTCAAAGAAAAACAGAACAGCAAACACTTTTATATTTTCCAAAGTTACAGCATTACGTGGTTGGTGGTAAAAAGGGAGATTAGTTAGTTGGGGTATTTTTCTAGAAAAACTGAAGTTGAAATATATTCAATAGTATATGGATAGAGATATAGATGCATTAGGGGTATTTTTTTTGTTATTGTTGTTTTGTTTGTGTTGTTTTGGTTTTTTTAAAGAAAAAACTTCAGACTCAAATGAAACTCCTTTTAAACTTCTAGACAGTTTTGACAACAATTCTAGAGTTGTAATATACATTGACAGCTTTGGGGTCTTTTCCCCGTCTTTTCCGATACAAAGGATTATAGATCAGAAGTGTCTGAAACTTGTCTAATTTAGGAGAATGCCCAGGATTTGGACTGTGGAACCTGTTTGAAAGCAAATAATCTCACAAAAATTCTTTTTCTTTTGAGCTAAGAAACAACAAGAACAGCTTATGAAATTTTGGTTTTGACATTCATCTCATTCCCTGGCTTACTTCTCACTGACACTTGATTTGGAATGACACTTCCTTGTCCCACTTATTCATAATTATTCAGCTCTTATGGAAAAAAAAAGGAAAGAAAATGGTGGTTACATTAAGCAATAAGGAAAAAATGTGTTCACTTATGACCCCAGAAAAGCTACAATTACACTTAGATTTTATATCTCATTGCTGTTTATCACAGATATTCAGAAAGAATGACTACTATTTGCTCTTGTAAGATCTTGGTAACAAACACAAAAAGACGCAAGAAATTAATTGGTGGAAGTCTATTGCCCACTGAGAAAAAGACAGACTGACAAATGAACCATGAAGAATAAAACAAAATTTATTAAAAGTTGAAAAAGTTAAAAAAAATAATAATTATGCGGGAAGTATGATAACATTAAGAATAAGTAGGCAGGAGAGGATTCAATCTACATTCTGAATCTGTACTGCAGGTGGGGAGTACTAAAGCCCCAGTGCAGTTATCTGACAAGTTCTGGCTTTGGGGTATTGTTCCTGCCCGTGCATTTAATCCATGGAGTAATCAGGGCTATGAGCAAGTGCAAGAGAGGACAAAGGCACTTTTAGAGTTAATGGCAGCATTTTCAAATGTCTGTCTGAAGTGTGCAAGTGAAGATTGTAGATCTCAAATAAAAGATAATCTGAATTTGGAAACATTGGGTGAGAGGTTTAATAAAAGATTAGCCTCCCTATTCAAAAATGAATAAGTCATTAAAAGACTTAATGATGCATTTTTTTCACCTGCCTTTTTCAGAATTCAAGCTGTGTATATACTAAATTTGTAATGCAGAAACTGGAACACACAGACACACACATATATTTAATAACAAGAAATGTTAGATTACCACACTGTAGAAGCTGGCACAGCCAACTGAAAGCCCATTAGCAAAAACGTGTATTTAATTAACATAGTAAAGAGGACTGTCAAACTTCTTTCTACCCCACTACAAACCAAATCCAAAATGAAAACCATGCATGAATTTTAAAAGGAAATTGCCTTTTGTAGTCAGTGTGTAGTATTAGCAAGGTTTTTGTGGTTTTGTTCTTTTTTTTACAGGGAGCAATTTAAATGTGCAATGTGCTCTAATGTGTGTTTCTATACATTTGGCACAGATCTCAAATTGGTAATGATGAATTTTCCTGGCAGACAAATATTTGATTCGGTCAGATGATGGAAATAAGCTCTTTTGGACTGAGGTCTGCATGGAATTGTACCGGTATGTGTGCATTGACCCCAGGTTGAAAGAATGTTTCATTTCAAGAATTTTAATGGAAAATGATAGTTTCTGTTGTTTTCAGAAGACTTTTTAAAAAATTATTATTTTTGTTTTTCCTTAAAAGAGCTCAAGAGACATCACAATACTTCTGCCAGAAAGAAAATCAAGAGGGGGAAAGTGCAAGTACTGGTTTAACTTATATAACATTTAACAGGATTAAATAAAAATGCTAGTGATGCAGAGGGTTTTACCCTGCTCTCTTCAAGCACGTCACATGGCAAAGCAATTCCATGAAAAAATAATTATGAAGATGCAAAACACAAAAAAAACACAAAACACAACTGCACCAATAAACCCCCCACAAAACCAATCAAACCTATAATCACCTGTGGAAATTTCTTATATTTTGTAGCTGGTATATTTTGTAACTTGTTGCATGCTGGTCTGTCTTCAAATTTATAGAGAAATACGGATGTACTAGGCTTTCATGGCAAGGTTTTTGTGAGAAGCTGCTAGAAGCTTCCCTTATGTCCAAAAGAGCCAATGCCAGCTAGGTCCAAGATGGATCTGCTGCTGGGCACAGCCAAAGCCAGTTGGCGACAATGGTAGCACTTCTGCATTTAAAAAGGGTAAATACCTCTGCACATCTTCAGTGGGAGAGGAGAGTGAGCATATGCGAGAGAAACAGCTCTGTGGACACCCCAGTCAGTGAAGAAAGAGGAGGAGCAGGTACTCCTTGTGCCAGAGCAAAGGTTCCTCTGCAGCCTCTGGTGAACACCATGGTGAGGCAGCTGTGCCCCTGCAGCCGTGGAGGACCACGGGGGAGCAGAGGCCACTTGCAGCACCTGGAGAATGCCACACTGGGTGGATGTGCCCGAAGGAGGCTGCATCCCCATGGAAAGCCTGTGCTGGAGCAGGCTCCTGGCAGGACCATGGAAAGAGGAGCTCATGCTGGAGCAGGTTTGCTGGCAGGACTTGTGGCCCATGGGGGACACACACTGGGACCCAGGCTGTTCCTGAAGGACCCTATGGAAAGAAGCCATGATGGAATAGTGTGGAAAGAGCTGCAGCCCGTGGGGAGAACTGCAGCCTATTGGAAGGACCTCATGCTGGAGCAAGTGAAGAGTGTGGGAAGTCTACCCCTGAGGATGAAGGAGTGATAAAAATAATGTGTGGTAAACTGACCTCAACCCCCACTCTCCATCCATTTCTACCACTTGGGGGTGAGAAGGTAGAGAATCAGGAGTGAAGTTGAGCCTAGGAAGGAGAGAGAAGTGGTGTGAAGGTGTTTTTAAGATTTGGATTTACTTCTCATTATTCCACTTTCATATGATTGATAATAAATCAGACTAACTTCCCCAAGTTGAGGCCATTTTGCCTGTGATGGTAATTGGCTAGTTATGTCCATCTGTAGCCATCTCGACCCTTGAACCTTTCCTTATATTTTCTTTCCCCTGTTCAGCTGTGAAGGGGTTTGATAGAGTGGCTTGATGGGCACCTCGTGTCCAGCCAGGGTCAACCCACCACGCCAAGTGTGTTAAAAAATGTTGCATCAAACATATAAATGTAACATCCAGTGCAGAAAAAGGAAATACAGGTAGTAAGTTTTTCACTGTATCTAATATTACTCTGGATTTAGCAAAGAAGAAATAGTGGCAGACAAAACAAAAAGTATGTTAATAATTGAAATAATTATTAAATTTCATGTTTTCTGTTCGCAAATGAAAAATGGTTTACCTACTGCTGTTTCCTCTCAGATATTTGTCATACAGCTTTCGATATGAATAACCTTTTCTTTTATTATGCAGAGTGTTGGCTAGACATAAACTTTCTCTTCTCTGTTTTTAGAACAAGTCTTTACCTCCTGTACATTCAAAAGCTATGAATTCTGCATATCTTTTCATAAGGGTAACACTTCTAGCAGTACAAGAAATATCATTCTGTGGGGCTGCTCTAGGGGCTGAACCTGCTGTGAGACTGAAGCAGAATACTACTGGCGAGATAAAACTGTGACTGACAGCAACTCTGGCTTCTACATAAATGAGGTCAGCTCACACCCTTGGTACTTTTAGACAAAGCAAATCTAATTTCTTGAGGAACTATGAGCTGAATTAACCGAAGAGCAAGTTAATTTTATTTCTAAAAGTAATGATAATTACCGAATTTTTATATGGACAAATAAAGGTACCTTGTGTAAATGGATAATACCATTTCTTATGTCTGTATGAATTCTACAAAATTGTTTTCACAGAAATAATATTAATGAGACTAATTTTAGACAGATTTTCCACTAGTTTTGCTTGCTTGAATAGATTTATGATAAGGGTCCATCTGAGAGAAAAAGGTTATCCTTTTTAACAAGCAATAAAAATGCCTTTCATGGTTTTAAGGTGACTGAAGAATGAGGGGTAGGAAAATAAAGACTGAAGTATGACACTTCTGCATAGTAGTATGTTTGTGGCATAATTAACAAACCTGAAAATGCCTTCTTCACAACAGAAATGAGGTGTACAAAGCCAGGAGATTGTTGTGGTGCTGCCTATTATTTTGAGCTTGACATGAGTCTGATATTCTTCTTAAACATTCTCTTTTGGTTCCTCCAACACAATGCATTTCAGAGTTATTTTTATGTTCTTTGGGAAAGAAATAAAAGCTAAAAACTGATTTGTGAAGGTTCAAAACACCAGAAAGAAAAAAAAGACATAGGCTACCATGAGCTAAAATTGTGGAGACTTTGTTAGTTTCATGACCTGCTAAGGAATAATCCTCATATATCAGTCCTTCATGCTGGCAATATTTTTCTCTGCCGGAATAATTAGTAGCACATACTATAATAAAATCTCAGTTATTTCCCTCAGAAACAAGACATGTTATTTTCCTCCATTAAATGCCACAAAATTTTATCACATTACCAAAGAGAGTTACTATTAGTTCTATTGCCTTATCTGACATCACAGAAAATTCTTACAATAAACAAGTGAAGTAAAATCAGATGTCCACTAAAGTATTAATAATGTTATAAAGTGTTATTTAATTTGGATTTTTTCCAATTTGCATAATGAGATTTGTTGCTTGTGGATTAACAGGTTGGGCAATTAGTCTACTCTTTAGTGTAATTAATTCTTCCTTTCTGTCTGCCCCAAATCATAAAAGTTCCTTAAAATCTATTAATTTCAGCAGATTTTTGTTTTCCCTCCTCTAAAGGTGTGCTTTGAAGACTAGATTTGTGCTGCTTACTCACTCCCTGCTGTCCTCGTTGTGTCTCTGGGGAAGGAGGAGCACAAAGCGTGGGAGTAACTATGATTCTCAGGTCTTAGCTGCTAGCTGGGTTACCACTTTGAGGCTGTCACAGCATGTATCTGCCGAAAATCCTTTCCTGAGTAACACAAGAGCCTCCCTCCTCTGTCCTATTTTGAAGCATGGTGTTGTCACAGTTTCCTCTGACCCTGTCACCCAGTTTCACCTGTCTGTCTCATGGCTGTGGGTCTTCAGGACATTATCCAAATTTTCTACCCAGCAGAAAAAAAGCAATTGTTATAGTGTGAGCAGAGAACTGGTCTTCCATGGGATGTATCACAACTTCCAGAACCTCACAGGTTACATTGCAATTACTGTGTGATGCTTCTATCAGTGGCTGGACAAACAGGGCAAATGCTGGCCCTGAGGAATTTTTTTTGCAAGGGATCCCTACTGAAATTGTTCTCACCATGATGGCATTTGGCCTCGCAGGTGCAGCCAGTCCACAGGTGGGACCATGTAGCCCATCCTCCCTACTGAGTTTGTGAACTCTAAAAAAATGGACAAAATTTTGGTCTTGAACTTCACCATCAGTAGACTGTTTTGAATTTGCTGAATTTATGTGGGGAATATTTGCTCCTCAAATAACATTGCTCTTGAGTCTATAATCATGGATAAAATTGAATTATGCCTCTAAGATCCCCTTTGGAGAGCCTTACTGAGCCAGAGCCTCCCAAGGAGGCATCGTCTGCTGACACCACCACCACAACACCAACAGGGAGGTTGGGGCAGCCTGCCTCGGGGTCCTGCATCATAACTGACACATTTGAAAATGCAGATATTCTGTCTGGCTTCAAATTTATTTTTCACATATAAGCTAGAAAAATTGTTAAGTGGTTGTTTAGGAAGTTTCATCTATGAATTGTTTAGGATAACCTTCAGGCTCTTACAAATACAGAACTTCTTTAAGTCATCAAAAATTTAAATAAATCAATGATTTAGATTCCCGGTGCTAGTATATGAGAAGCTCTATGGATAATTTGAGAAAATTAATTATTTAAAATCTCATAACAGATAGATAAGTTTGAGATAACTTTCCTTGCTACATTTTCAATACTCAGCTCAAAAAAGAAACACTTGGAAACAGGCCTACATCAAATGACAGGATATAGAATCAGCATTCCATATAAAATGGGATATAGCACACATTAAAAAAAATATATTTGGAAGTAGAGAAAAATAACATGGGTAAGATGGGAATTTCAAAAGCATGAAGTGTAGGTCTCTGATTGCCCTGAAATCAATAGTTAAACCTTCAGTGACTTCTACTGTAGCAGATCAAGTACAATGCTGTTCACATTCTCAACTCCCACTCATAAGTAACTTTTATATATCTGAGAATAGAGAAACATACTATAGTAATGAATATTCAGTTACTCCAGAATATTCTTGGCTTTCATTTGAAAAGTATATGAGTACATATGGCTACAAAATGTGTGCTGCATCCAACCTATTTTCCTGGTGCTTGATAGCACCAGTCTGTAATTGAACTGGTGGGCAAATTGATAATTGAACCCATTCAAATAGCTGAGGTGCTTTTCAATAGATTTCTCTTCTGCTTGAAAAATGCAGTTTTAATAAAATGTTTCTAGCTTTAAAATCCTTCAAAATCTTTTAGGAGTAAATACTGTTGAATTACACAGTGATTTTCAAGTGCAGACAGGCAGGCAGATATCCTTACATATTCCTTCCTGACAAAACTATAAAGACTTTTCAAGTGCAAAAACTCATTAAAAGTAGAAATTATGAAAGAACTGTCAAAAAATACATTATCAAACACTATGGATGAGTCCGTGTAGATCTGTACATTCTCAGCTGCATCTCCTGCAGCATGAAAAACTGTCCACAGGATGCTTATTGACATAGCTTCAGGTCAGCTTTAATAATAATAATAATACCTTCCACAGTGTAATTGTTCAAAATGTATTAGTTAATTACATGATATGGACATGAGTCTAGATAGGGCCCTTGAGAATTTAGTTTTCATTATATTGAATGGCAATCTGAAATTTAACAGAGAAAAATAGGATGCTATGTAGTCTGAATATGATTTAAGGTGACTGAGAAGTACCACCAGAAGAATGAGGATGCTTTTCGGGAAAAAAAGCAAATGATGCAGGTGATATCTTCTGCCTCCATGCAACAGACATGATGTAAAAATATATTGCACATTCTATCCAACATGCCTGTGTAATAAACTTACATTATACCAAGTTAATTAATCACATGTGAGAATAATTTATCTTATCATATGAAATACAGAAATAAATTAGCAGGAGGACAAACCATTGTAGTTCCAGCTTATAACTGTGGAATATGTGTCAAAAAACCAATCACATCCTGGGCAGAGAAAATTACAATCATGAATAATAATCCGTTCAATGCCCTTCAGTCAGGAAATACAAAAGTCTCAGAGAATGTCGATAAACTAAGTGAGTTTGAACAAAAAAACAGGGTGAAATTTCAACAGCAAACTACAGTCAAAATTAGACAGGATCTGATGATGTGGTTTTAATGGGAATATGAATCTGATTAACTACAGTGTAACAAATATTAAACACAAAGTATCAACTATAATTGCTTCTGAAACTATTTTTCTGAGTGGTAAGTGAAAGAGAAAACAAGGAGAAATTTTAAAAAAAGAGAAAAAGACTGACAGAAATCAAAATAGAACAAAAGAATTATTGCATTGGTCTAGACTGACATGGCACCTATACTACTATCCTGTCCCTAAAGAATGCATAGGCTAATCCTTCGCTTCTCTCAGATCCAAGTTTGGCGTGCAGGAAGCCAACACTACACAGAAAATGAGGCCTTTATAAGTCAATGAAAAAGTGCAAAGGCAAAGCATTAGGACAAGTTAGACATGCAATTTGGTCAATACCCGACAAAACAATCAGCTTTTACTTTTTTGTCTCAGTCACACTATCGTAATAAATAATAAGGTCCATCAGAAAAATAATTTTAAGACCTCTGTACTTTCCCATAAAGGATTTTTTCTAAACAGAGTACTTGAAAAAGTTTACACTTGTAAAAATCCACTAGAACTATATAAAAAGCATAGACTTTATTTTACTATTAAATGTGACACAAAGAAATTTTAAAAAGACCAAAACAAAACGAATATAAACTCACTCTCCGTGGGTTTAATTGGTCTTAATCCCATCAATATAAAATTTGCAATATAATCCCATGAATTTACTGTGCTATTTTCACAGATTTCTTTAATCAATGAAAATTTTTGCCTATAAAATATTGAATATGAGAAGACTGAAAGCATCTCTGTTCAACTGAAACCACATCAGATTATTTGATATTTAGCATCCAACTTTTATATCAATAGTGAACAATATATTTTAGTACTGTACCCTCTTGTTACTATACTGTGTTGGTAAGGTGAGAAAACATTTACTTCATGTATTATTTTTACAAAATTAGGCAACATTTTTAAAAATAAAATCTGCTATTCATAGTAGTAGTTCTGGTTGTATTTTCCCCACATTTCAGATTGAATCACAATCACTTTTTTTTTATATAAGAGATTACTTTTTAAAGACTTGTTCAAAATTTATATAGAGTATATATAAACCACTGTATGGTTGTTGTGTTTTATCGATAGATGAGGTACTTTCTGGTTTTCAGTTTGGTAAGCATTTTGAGAAAAAGGGTGTTGAATAAAGATACTATTGATATACTTAGTTTTAAAGGCCATGTAATGCAGCTTCATAAAGTCATATATATTTGAGGTGAATAGCTATTAGGTCATATGGTTTAGTTCAGCCACAAATAACTCAAATGAGTTTTGTATTATTTGTATCAGGCCCTCTGGGAATTTTTTCCACAGACATAAATTTCAATTATAGTAATTGTATCCTGATACTCAAATTAAATTTTCCTTCACTCAATTTCACCTCACTCTCGTCTCGCGTGTTCTCAGATCTAACCAAAGTTGTTAATGTCCTTTTTTATAATAATAAACACTTAATTATCTTTTTTGTCTTTATTACTGAAAGACAAAGGTAAGACTGGAACCCTTCTTAGTAAGAAAAAATGAATAAAGAAAGGGATATAACCAGTGCACCAAAGACCTCTGTAACTGTTTTGAAAAGAGGTGATAAACCTCATGAAACACTAACAAATAGTGTGCAATTAGGCAATATTAAAAGGAAGGAGTTATGGTTAAATTTTGTTGAGTCAGTGACAGCAATCTGAAGGGCAAATATACTTCTACTTAATTGTTCTTCATTTGCATGTCACTGATTACTAGACCTTGATCTGTATTTCCAGAAGCCAGCTATGAGGACTTTAGAATATGAGGAATGAGAAGGTATCCATATTTTTCTATTCTCCAATCATTGTTTAACAAGGCTGCTTGTAGCTAAAGCATTTTTCTGTGCATCTCAGATAAACGATCATAATTTTCTAGCTTAACTGTCGCTTAATTTGTTACTTAATTCAGTTAAGTAGTGCCTTTGAAGTCATTGGTCGTATTTTTAAAAAAGCTCATGTCTCATAGGCATCAACATTAATTGTTTAGATGTTTCAAAGTATTCAATGAGACAAAGCTTGCAGTGATCTTCAGTGAAACTTCAAGCCTTTAATAACTGTGTCTTAACCACAATTTTTTAAATCATACTTTTTTTACACTAATGATTTAGAGTATTTTCTGTTTCCTATTCTGTTTTGTCTTTATACATCTGTGAAACAACACAAAAATTAGTCTTGAGCCCTGAGTTTTATTCCCTTTCTCAAATGACTGTACTAAACAAAATCTCTTAACTGAGTCTTTAGTCTTTCTTAACTTTATGCATTATTACTCTCTCTTTAATTTTGTTTATAGTGTTATGGCTTATATTCAATCCAAGGCTAAAGCTGCTCTGTCTAGTTGACTGTAAGCCCTTTTTAACTTCAGTGCATCTAATACCAACTGCTACTGCAGTTTCCTAAATATGCTTCTTTCCGTAATGCTCAGCATGTATTAAATTAGTATTTATAACAGTCACCCAAAGGAAGCATCAAGAGCTGGCAGAGACAAAAGTCTATCTCAGGATGCACCTGATCCTAATTATGTTATTTTATATCAAATAAAGGAATTTGATAAGACTGGATCCAGGTCCTGGCATGGTTCATTTGTCTCACATGATTATTTGCAAAATGTTTCTTTTTAAAAATCAGTTGCGGCTAATTATAATTTAGGAAACAGAGCCAATGGTTCTTAGATTTAAAGAAATAAAGCACTTGGCTGATAAATTTCAGTGTCTGCTCACTGTGAACTTTGTGCTGATCTGTCAATTTTTTATTCTACAGGCTTTTCTTTAAGCCAGGTGATTCTAGGTAATAAAGCAACAAAAGATTAAACAACCCTGGTCAAGTTTGGGTAGTGAAAGGGCTTGGATTCAGATAGTTCAGCTTTAATGAAGCCAAAGATTTACTGTGATGTAACACTGAAACAAACCACAGCAACTTCGTGACCTAAATATCACTAAGTCATTACAAGAAATGTCGTTGAAATCAAAATGCTCAGAGGTCTCACAGACAAAGGATTTGGGATTTTCTGTCTACCAAATCCCCTCTGCAGACAGAGGTCGAAACAGGGGTTTGCTGGGGAACATGCCCAGCAAAACATATAAACTGTGTTTACAGATCTAGATTCTTCAGAACTGTGTTTGGCCAGGAGAGATTCTCCAAGTCACTATAACTTGGGGGGGTGAAAGGAGGAGGAGAGGGGAGGTGGCAGAAATTCAGTGTAATTTATCATAGTTCACCTGCTTAATTATTTTCACTTTCAAAATGAGAAAAATAATTATCATAGCATCTTGTATAACATTGTGACTTTATCAAAGTGTAGTGCAGCTCGGGTGACTTGGATTCCCAGTTTACAACCCGACCATTAAAAAATCCTTTCTCTTGAGTCTAAGCCTTGATCTATGCCTGTACTATGCCCAGTTTGCTTATCTAAAATAGATGTTATATTATTTGAGCTGAGACACCAAAGACGGTCAGGAAATGAAGAAAGCCATATCACTCCTTTGGCTACTTTTCGTAAAAGAACCTAGGATGCTGTATGGTTTTCTAAACAGAAATGAACACTGAACATATATGTTCTTGCAGACAGTATCTTCAAGGGACTGAAAGTATTCTATTCTTTGGTATTATACGGTATTGTAATACTATTCTGTAAACTAGTTAAATCCTGTAAACTAAATGAATAACATTATCATAATTTTTTAGCTGAGGAAGCTGAGAAAGTGATAAGCAGATTATAGGCTCATGTTTTCCTGTAGAAAAATCACAGACTTCAGATTGCAGAGAATGTGTATATTGTGGCCACATTCGCTTTGTTAGATGGGGGATAGGTTCAAAATCACCATGAAAGCTGCATTTTTCCCATCATTCACAGGCTCTCCCTATCTTGCTGAACATGAATCCAAACAAGGTCTCAAAATCAGAATCAAAGTGCACATGAGAAGCAGAAGATATACGACAAATTAAATCTACTGTGTATTTATTTGACCTTGGCAGTAACTCTGGCCATTAGAGTGAATTAAATTTCAAGGCAAAAGTAGAATGCTTTGACTGGTTATAGCTATGGATGTATAAAGGGTTAACTTAGAAATGTAGGAAATTGTGTCAATCCTTCACTGTGATGTTGAATAATACAGCAGAATAGAATCAATAAATATCAATATAATATAATGCACTTTTACAGTGAAATCATTAATTTTTCTTCTAGCAGGGACAATTTCATTTTGGCAAGACAGTCAAGAATCTGCAGAAGAATATATGAAAAGGATAACCAGTCAAGGCAGTGACACTTTATTATTTTCCTCCCTCACCTAACTTAGTGTATCTGCATGCAAGATTTGTCTGTATCTTTTGGCATTGCTCAAATCCCAGGATATTGTGTGTAGTGACTTTGAACAGATACCCTCTAGTGGTTACATTTTCAATACAAAATGGATATCATTTGCTCCTCAGAACGGAGTATTTACTTAAGAAATAAAGAGGTGAAAAGAGCACTCTCTCTTTTAGGTTGCCCCTGTATCAGCAAAGGGAAATAACCTTGGGTTTCTCTGCTCTCTGACAAGTTAATTTCATCCCTTCTTTTATCGATTCAAGTATAACACTACGAGGCTTCATGGTCTCTTGGCCATGTTTCGGACAGATATGAAAAAATTTCATCTCCTGAAATAGATGTACAATCACCTTTTGGCCTATTTTCAATTAAAAAAGACTTTTGTCCTAATTTCCTGCAATGTCAGTGGAGAATGGATTGAATATAAATTATTGCAGAAATATTTTCTACAGTTGGAGCAAAGGACAGTCAACTAGGATTTTGCTCCCAGGTCTGTAACTGAGCTTCACCTTTCACTAGACAGTTACACATTGCATGCCCCAGAACGAAATAGACATAATAATGATTTCTTCCCTTAAACATTTAGCCAAGCATTAAATATGTATTTGTTAATTTTTTTTAAGTCTGAGCAGCAAGAAATACAGATAGATCCACACCACTCCCTACAGTGCTTGTTCAGAAATGAGTCTTAATGAAGAAGTATAATCAGGGACATTTTCAGGATATATGTATTCCTGAAACTCTCAGATGATCTTATCTATCTCTACTACATACATAGGCAACCTATTGTTTTCTTACCAGGGCTGACAGAAATTATTTCGCCATTCAATAATGCCTAAGACATCAAGAGAGGGAAATTTTCTATCTTCGACTAACATATTAAAAAAATTATGATGTTTAAACAAATATCCACAGGGCATTGGAATGACCAATTCACCTCAAATCCTCAGTGCCCTGAAGGTACTGAACGGTAGCTTGATTAAAATAATTCTTCACTTACTTCAGTGAAAATACTATACACATATTCACTTAAAGAAGTCTACATGTAACAAACAATTGGTTACCTTGGATGTCTTGTCTACATGTGAAAATAAAGTGCAAACTCCAAATTTACAATTATGGATGATCCAGAGATATTGTCAGTCAGAGATCAGTTATTTGTCTATTTACAAATTTTGAGGACAAGAAATAAACATATGAGGGAATAGAAGGTAGGAAGGAAATTTTGTGATTGGAATGGAACCAAAAATGTCACTGAGACCTCTTTGTACAGGGAAAACAAAAAAAATATGACTTAGCCTCTTTTCTGGGAAAGTAGCCTAGGTATAGGTTAAGGAATAACAAAAACCAACCAAAAAAACCCCAACAACAACAACAACAACAAAACCCAAAAAACCTCTCATGAAGCTATGCTTCTTTTAAAAATGCAATACCTATTTTTGGAATAATCATTTCTGAATTTTAATATTGGCCATCCTATTGATAGGTTCATATGTTTGTTTGACCTGGAACTTCATGCATTCTGTATGAATTTTATTTGCCTGTTGATTGTTGAATGAGTATATTAATGAACCAAACTGAGGAATCAAAGGCAATTACTATCAGTACAATGCTAAGTGATTCTTTGCTATGTGCTGTCATGAGCAAAAAAACGTAGTCATTAAACAGATAAGCTCAATTCCACTTTGAAATCTCTTCTATTCTTCTGTTCTTCTCCACTAGAATAGTTCACAGATACAAGATTTCAGGAAAAAAAGGAGAAGGCTAATCGTGGTGACGCCCTGTGAGTGCATACACAAAGTATACAGCAAATATATGAGGACAGATAATTTTGCACTTGCAAACAAAAAGGACTAGGTTAATACTGCCTTGACATGTACCAGTGAGCTAATGGCCACAGTTAAGACTGGCCCATTAGGTTAAGCTGTTTGTACTTTTTCTTCGTCCATAGAAGATACAAAACTTTGAGGAGTATATCAGATATATTTTCAGTCGAGAAGGAGATGAACTCCAAGAAACATCTGAGTGTGGGACAAGCTTTAGCCACTGTAGGTAAATCTGTTTGATGTTGTAGTGGGTTAACCTTGGTTGGATGACAGGTGCCCACCAAGCCACTCTATGAGTCTCCTTCTGTGAGAGACTAGAAGGATTGCTGTCTCAAAACATTTCAGGTGTGTGTGTGAGGGAAGCGGCAGGTTGGGCCTTGCTGTGGTGAGGCCATGCCCTGCCCCACACACCCCACCTGGGCCTGTATCCCAGCCCCGCAGTGGCCACCAATCACTGGCACAGTGGAGGCAATACTCCATACCCCACCACTGCGGCCTCAATTTAGCCCCTGAGTGGCCAGATGACCATAAGTCCCACCCGGGGGCAGGGCCCAGGAAAGCCAAAAGGTACTTAAACAAGGACAGAAGGCAACTACAGGTCTTGATCCTACCTCCCCTTGGAGTTTCTATCAGCTGAGCTCTGCTGGAAACCAGGAGTGGTAGCTATATTTGTTCTTTTTTACATCTCTTCTCTCTCTTCTTCTAATTCCCTGTTCTCAGAGTTTTGAGTAACTTAAAATTGGATTGGCTTGCAATTTGCTAAGTTAATTCTTTGAGAAGTGTTTTATGTTGATTAAATGCTTCTCTAAACTTTTGTCAAAGCTCTCTGATTTTCTGAAGTTGTCAGTAAAGTTTTTTGTTGTTTTGACCTGTTGAGAATATCTTGTTGGTATTTCTCCCTAACTCAGAGCACATAAAAAAACCCCTAAGTTCTTTTAAGAGGCGTGTTGAGCCAGTTTTTGGGGCCTTACACCTTCACAGCTGGACAGGGGACAGATAGTAGAATGGAAAACAAGTCTTAGTTTGAGATAAAACACTCTATTAAAGCAAAAGCAATTATATCGCCCTGAATGGTAGAAAGTACTCTTCTCTATTCTGTAGTTGTCTGAAGCGTATTCTGCAAATTTCTGTGTTCTGTATACCTTCAGATTTTTACAGCTGGCCATTTTATTCTTCATGTTCATCAGGTTCCTGAAGAACATTAATCAGCGTGAAAACTATTTCCATCACAGCAGACCTGCATTACAAAAGCTAGTTCACGTTAATTGTGCAATAAAATTAGATTGTTCTTCATGTTTTTATGAAATGTTGGAGTTGACCTCTGCTTTATGAGGTATAGAAGGTAAATAGAGAAGGATCAGAGAAAGCCATCGTATGTCAATTCCATGAGCATTAAGGCAGCTGCCATGAGCCAATACCAATCTAGAAGCCATGTGAAATGAATACGTTGCTAAGCCTACACTAATAAGGGTGTAGAATAATAAGGGCTATAGAAATGACATGCAATTTACACTCTTTCCACACGAGTCAAGCCATTTCTATGATGGCTTAAAGGCCTCCAAACAGACAAGATTAACACACAAAAGCTGTCACTTTGACAAACTTCTTCTTAGACCCATTCTATCCATGGGTTTCCTTCCCCTCCCAATCCAACCCTAATATTTTTGTCTGGGAAAACATTGGTTCTCCCTCCGTTAGGTTTAGGTTTAGGGCTTGGATCAAGAGAGAGAAAACAAATAGCTCCAGCTGGAGAGAGGGCAGGGCACAGAAGGGGCTTCCAAAGGACATTTCCTTTTGCAGTCAATCCAACATTTTGGTATTCACTTTCCAGCTCTGATCCAGCTGGAGCTCTAGACTTTGTATTGTTTTTAACAGTAGCCCTACTTTTAACCTGAAGTCTAACTCTAGAGCTAAAGGTAGATCAGTTTTTATTGGCTGTCCCAGGCTCTTCCCACTTCGACCTTTGTGTGAAGGGAGAAGATGAATGGGCAGGACAGATCTCACTGTGACTTGGTGACAGATGTCTTTCCCCATGCTCCACCAGGGAAGCCAAGGTCCAGCATTTGGGATCTTACTGCAGGTGCTTAACACTTGGATGTTTGACTGAGTAGTTTGGAGGTGGTAGATAAGCCTGTTACAGGAATGCAGGTATACAAGGTCCTTGTGAATTCACTCCCTGGTGAGACAACACGATTCATTTCACAAAAGCCACCAGAATTACCTTCGTGCAACCACTGCTGCCATTCCTCACACTGAAAACCATGGGTAAGATTCAGAAGGGTGGTTTTAGAAATGAAATGTTCCCAGTTTCATTATGTACTCCCTAATTAACAAGTTCTTTAATATATTGAGTCTTTAACTCTGTCAGATATCCTTTTGAGTGACATTTCTTACTTCTTGTTTATTTTTGTTGTTTTTTTTTAATATAAAAGCACATTTATTTTTAGTCATAATTATTCCAAATTTATGACAAAATTATTCCTTGAAAAAGTTAATATGTTTTTATATCAGTCTTGTAAATATGATTCATTTAACAATTGTGAAATAAAAACTCTGACTGGGTAGATCAGTGTTGCTATTGCATGAGAAACACACCCACCCATTCTACTGCGGAGAAGTGCCTGGGAAAAAACCCATATAAAAATTTAATTAATTGCATATCTTACAGGTCAGCATTAATAAAAACCAACATATGCATTATTAAGCCCATAGAGAAAATAATTAGTGATATTTTCAGGTGTTGTTAAAATAAAATAAGCTAAAATGTATAAATATTACATTTTATCAGAATGACCATTCTTGTCCCTAACAACAGATGAAAGACTTTCAGAACGCAATGTGGCTACCATGCAATTTGAATTATGAGGTGATAAAGAAAAGGTACTTCATAAATTTCAGTTGTTATAGTTGCTCACCATGTGTCCTTCAATGCTTCATGAAAATAATACTTTTTTCCAGGGCTATTATGAAGTTTCTCTTATTCCCAGAAAGAGTTATGAGTTTTGGGAAAGTTTTCAGTTCTTTCCATTGATCTTTTTTCCTACTTGTCATCATGAAAGTGTTGATAGAAAACATTAATACGGCAGTAGTATGGAAAATGGCAGAAGCATTGTCAGTACCTGTGTGTTAAGAAACTCAGAATTGCTGATTATTACCTTTATTAAAATTAATCTTCTCATTTTCCTACTGCCTTGGAAATTTCAGGTCTATTTGCCCAATTTTTTGCCATTTCTTGTGAACTGTAATGGAAATAAGCTGTTAGACGTAAATGGATGATTTCACATATTGCTGATTCAGAGTGAGAGCCTCACACCCTTAATCTGTGAGTAGTCTTAGATGTCAAAATATGGAGTATTCAGGTATAGAAAAGATTTCCAAAGAAACACAATCCTGAAACACATTGGTCCTGATTCTTGTTTACATGAAGACCCCTTTACAGATTCTGGAACTCTAAAGTGTATTTAAATAAAATTTATGCCCACTCTAAGATTTTTTTTTATGCTGCCAGAACTACGTAAAAGAAAATCCGGTCCATTATATCTAACGTGATTTTTTCTTTCAACTGTTGCACAATATATATGAAAAAGAATTTCTTTGTAACTTCTACAATGCCAGCAACAGAAATTTAGAGGTAAAAAGGAAACTAATTGGTGGAGTTAAACAGAAGAGAAAAGTTAGGAATATTCTATTTTAAATATAATTTAAAAATAAGTTAATTTTATGAAAAGCAATCAATTGAAAAATTCTTTTCTCGATTTTTCTTTTATTATTCTGAGAAGCTGTGATGGGGCATGCTAAATATCAGAAAGGTTGGGTTTGGACCGGGTTTCAGATAGATTGACTGAAAGATGGCTTGCAGAAAATCAAGCCTGTGAGCCTTCTTAACCATAGAGCAGTCACAGCTCTTTCACAATGATAAGATAAAAACCAGAAAGAGTCATCTTAAACACCACGTGTAGGATGGTTCTTCACTTCCCTTGAAGAAAATGCGTTATGAAGGCAAATTTTTAAGAGCTCTTTTAGATTGACCATGAAAAGACATGCTTGAAACTATGTTGAAGGGGCACATCCAGTGAATTGTTTTAAAACTGTAGTACCTCTGGTCTTAAGAGTTAATTGCAGACAAAAAATGACATTTTTTTGATTACAGCCCAGTTGCTGGGCAAGCTGAATGCAGTCCAAGGTCAAGTATTTGTATTGTCTCCTCGGATGTCCTTTCTCTAGACCTCTTACGTGTAGTTCTGGCCTTGGCCTTGCTCCATTTTAAATTTGTTTTTCCTTACATTTTTTCCAAGATTCCAATGGATTCCAGCCTTTCCCCGTGCAGTAAAACCTTATTTTTGTTCCCAGTGGAACCTGAAGACATAGAAAAAAGAACACAGCTTATACTTTTACTGTAGGTGATACAGGAGATAGGTTTTTTTTTCTACATTAATTTGTCACTAAATGCATTATTTTCCAAGTCCATACCGACCTGGAATTTCCCTGTTATTGTTTGAAGTCTATAGGAACTGAAAATCTTCGGTACTCCTTGGCAGCGTTCTCATACCTCGAGATTACTTCAGTGAACTCCATAAGCATTGGCAGTAAAACAGTGGATCCTGTTGGTAACCATGATTTGTACCCCTGTTGGGAAGGACTCAAAACCCTGACTCTGCCCTTTCTCCCTTTTTATCCTCTCTTCCTGTCTTAGCTTTTGCTTTCCCTGATCACTCATTACTCCTAAGAACCTGTACATAGCTAACTGACAGTCTGCTCTAGCAAAAATTGTTTTGGGGCAATTAGTTGTTCATGAACCTCAGCCAAGTTTGAACAAAAATCAAAGTTTTTTCCAAAGTTGTCCCTGAAGTGGACAACATGGTTTCCTGGATTCAGGTATAATGAAAGGGAGTATCTGGGCTTTTTACCCTGTTGGTGGTTTGTGGTCATCTATTTCATCAATCAAGATACAGTAAAACTTAGATTCTTAAACGTATTGTCCTTCTTGGAGTTTCTTCTGATGTTATTATTAGAAGTCTCAGAACACTGAGTGAAAAATGGGTGCTGCCTATTATCAGGAAAAGAACATGGAAACTTTGCCTCTTAATATAAATTATCTTTATCTTCACAGACACACAGAGAAAAAATGGTGAAATATCTTGGAGGAAAGCCAAATGGCAGTGTGAGGTGGAACAAAATGATTAATAATTAGACAAAGAGCAAAATATTCAGATATAGTTACAAAATGAGGTAGCTTTATATGTACATGTAAATCAAATATCTAAAATAGAGAATCTTCTTCCTCTATGAGATTTTGTTATGCTTTGCTTAATATAAGTCTACTTTTTTTCCTGTCTCCCTTTGATCATTTGTACACATATGTCTTTACTCTGCTTGACTTCTATATATTTCTCTAGTTTGCTGGACTTCATTACATTTTAGTTACCAATTTGACAATAACTTAAAAGACGTATAACATGTAATTCACAAATGAGTGAATAGTTCTCAGATGCTGGTTAAAAGTTCACAAGCCATATCCACCATTGCCATTTTCCCATTATCTGACAGAACTGATAAAGACCTAGGATTGAGTGGCTGGAACCTGGCTTCCCATGCTCTTTTAATGTGGTTTGCAAAGTCTCTGAAACTTAGTGAAATGTTTTAGATAATCTGATACTGCTCTTATCAAACCGTTTTCTAGAAGTAAAATGCCCTGATAAACTTCCTCATACTTTAGGTTTACTTTTTTGGAAATCATTCAGCAAAACATGTTTAGCTTATTAAATACCACATAAGTTGAATTTCTGTACATATGAATTATTCCATGCTGATGCGTGGAAGTGGTATTTTTACAGTTGACCAGATGAAAAATTTTCCCTAGGATACTTAACCCTTTTTTTCCGGTGCATTTCAGAATGCTTATCTGAATGATCTTGTATAATTCTCATTTTTTGCATGGCCAAGACTGAGTAACATATTAATATATTCATTGGTCTCTCAGTCCCTTGAGATCTTTGGAGATCTGCTCATTGGTACACTGTAGGGCTAAGCACATCTCAGGACAGAAGTGAGACACAGCCACAGAGATAGCTAGCGGGTTCATTCAGATAAGAAGCATGAAGGAATGGTGAGATGACTGATTACCATGGTGTGTGATTTTAACCAATAGTGTCAGCATGACTTTTAATGTTTCACCTTTCTTAGTGCGATAGGTGAACTCAGCTGAAATCATACCATAGTTTTGTCAGGCTACCTTGCTGCAGTGTGTTTGTTCTGATACTGAATCATCATCAATTTAAAGAAACAGTTAATTTTCCTTGAAAATACGCATAGGGGAAAGTATAGAAAAAATTCTTTCTTGCCACTGGAGGACAATAAAGAGTATGAAATTACTTTATGAAACTATGCAAGGCTTGACTTATAAAGGCAAAATAATAAGGATGTTATCTGAATTAAACAGAACTGAATAGAGAGACCACATAGCAGTTTAGGCCCTAAGTCCCTCACTGGTTTTGCAACTACATCTGGCTAGCTCTCTGCATGCCAATCTTGCATACATAGGTAGCAGTTCCAGGAAGGAGGGCCTGGGAATTCAGGCAGGCAGGAGATGGATGAGGAGAGGTCTTCTGCATGTAGGATCAAGGTTGCTAATCTGGCTTGCTGTCCAAACTGCTGAAACTCTGATGGATTCAGAGCCCTTTCAGCATGCGTTTGGAGACCTGAATGCTCATTAGCTCCTACTACAAATGCTCCATTTTACTGAGGCAAAGATCTTTTGTGATGCTGAGCAGAACCAGAAATCAGATCCCTTATGACAATGTTTATATATTTCCTACAAGGCTCGTTTCCACTTTTAAAATGTACATCTCATATGCCTTGATGTATGACATCACAGACCTCCATAAACATCTTTCTTTTACTATAGTCCAGGTGTAGTCATTCACCTGAGTCAATATATCTAACACAATTAACTGAAATAAATCTATAAATCTTGAACAGCTGCAGCTTTTGGAGAAAAAAATGCTTTATGAACACAGATCTATTGTCACCCCCCGCACAGTCACATTTTCACCTGCACACATAAACACACAGACACTCATCGTATATGACTCTGTAGCCATTCTCGATAGCATTCATTCCACTTTAAACCACCTGTCAAAACAGCCATTTAATTAGGTTAAGCTGTCTGGCTTTGTGAAAAGGTTTTACTGTACCCTGTTGTCTTTGCCATAAAATTAATAGTTTGACCAACTTCTGAGGGGACAGGTTTTTGCACTTGTGAAAGTCAAATTAAAGCCACCTTTGCCAAACAGAATAATAATAACAAAAAAAAACTTGATGTCTGAAACTTTGAAAGCAACACTTCATTTATAATCTTTTTCTAGTGCCAAAGTACAAATTATGTAACAAAATAGAACTGCAGCTGCAAAGAAACCAAGAGTGTAACATGAAGCACGTGCTACCTTTGCAGTTCTTGGTGTTGCAATCTGGTTTACGCCCAGAAGGGCAAAGAAAACTAAGTCTCTGTGTCTAAACCAGAAGGAACTTTGAAGGTTCAAAATATATCCAAAAACGAGATTAAAACCAAATGGGATTAGATGTTGGTGCCAAAAAATTGATATGTTTTATTTAATAATAAAAGAGGCAAAGAGAAAGAAAGAGAAAAGAAAGAGAGAAAGAAATGGGGGTGGGGGGACAGGGAGATGTGACAGCAGTTAGGTAAGCATATCACCCATCCTAGGGTCCCAACGACGTCTCGTTGCTCCCCTCCATCTGGTCTTCTTGGTGGTCACTGCCGCCACACTCTGCCACACGCCAAAGAGTATAGAATCCTGTGGATTAATATACATTTGGGCAGGTGCGAACACCCACGTGTCCCTTGCAGGGGGCCAGTTTGACTCTGTCCCTTGCAACACTGAGGGTCTGTTGCATTATCTCTAGTGCTCTGGTGCAGGGTCTGGGGACTCCTTTGTGGGGGGCCTTTGATGGACCATGTCACCCCCCCTGTCCTTCATGTGGATGCAGCTTCTCCCCAGGTGAAGAGGCCCCACAGCTGGATGCCTTTGGACAGTGGAGGATGGGCGTTAACTGCGCCTCTGACCAGAGGCTTTTTCACTGACCATCCAAAGCCTCTCTCCCCCCACCCTTCGTTCGAGGGTCTGTTCGAGCCTGGCAGCTGATAGCCCTGGGGTAGTGATCTCCACTCCTGCGGTGTTAAGCTTGTGCTTTGTGAATGTCCACAGCCCTGAGTTGTTATTTTATCTTATCTTCATCAGTGAGTGGTCCAGGGCCTCTCAGAGCCCCATTCAGGGTGTGGTAGTCTTCTCTGCAGCTTTTGTAATACAGGTTTGGAAGTCCTTCATGAAAAAATTTAAGTCATAAACTATAATATTTCAGTCTCTGACGCTTGGGGCAGTTGCAAGACAATAAAGCTATCAAAGGACTTGTACTTTACTCTGTGCAACCTATTTGCTGTCCATTTCACTGAGGAAGAGGGAGACTCTTCACTTTACTGTCATCTCTCTTACACCTAAGTAACTCTTGTTCCTGTGACTATCAAGGTAACTTTGTGCTGGCCTTGTGAATCACAAGCTCCCTGAATACCAGTTTAGCTGAGAGCTGAAAATAGTCTCATGATACAGATCTGTCAGAATAATCATTTTTGTTAAGGGACAACATTCAAACAAAGTGGACGTCTAAGGAAAAAAGAGCATTGTTAGGCGTTGTTAGACATCTTGGTAATTTCTAAGGAACACAGGCTTCTGCCTGCAGAGGCTGATTTCAGTGGGAGTAAAAAATGTCCAGATTCCCATCATTGATTCTACCTTGATTTGCCTGGGGTTTTTTCAGGCTTGTGAGGCTCTAAAATATAATTCAAGAAAAGCTTCCATTTATTATTGTAATTAGTACTGGTGTCACTTTCTAATACAAGTGATGCTACTATGCTGAAGGTCTATTTAGTATGCAGGACAGGTTCTTTAAATTTATAAAAAATTAATATGATCCCTGAGGCTCTTACGGTCTAATTAAGATACAGTTATGAAGGAGATGATCAATTAAAGTTTACCTGACAAGACATATGCAGGTTTTAAAATTTTATTTTAGTTTTGAATTAACTGGTTACTTATATGCATTGACTACTAAGATGTTGGCCAATTTATTTATTTGTATTGTAACTACAGGGTATGAAACTTATTTATCTGAATGACAGCTCTTTTAGTACATTAAAAATCAAATAAAGGAAATGAGAAAGAAAAAAATATGTAACAGTTATAATTAATAATTAACACTTTATCTTCTGCTAGTTATCCATGGTTGGGTCGTTTTTTTTTTTCCTTCTCCTTGGGAAAAAATCTTATTTTAACTGCTGCTTTGGTTTGCCTGCTCACAGAAGAGTGGGCCACTTGGGATAAGATGAAATAAGTAGGTTTTATCAAGAGCATTTCAAAAATACACTGCTCTCAAATACTCGTCTGCACACAGACTATACTAAGGTGCACCTATCCTACAGTTACAACAATATATAACTCAGGTGAAACTTCAAATATGTGTAAAAAGCTTAATATATGAAAGCTTAAAGTGTAACTTCTATTTCAGTGTAAGTATTGTCCATCTTCTATACAGCTGTGAAATAAGCTACTTCTGTTCATACTTCTCTTTATTCTCTAGATGCACTTTCATAGACTCACAGTATAAGCTGATTTGGAAGGGACCCACAAGGATCATCAAATCTAACTCCCAGCCCTGCACAGCACCATCCTCAAAGTCATAACATATGCCTGAGAGAATTGTCCAAATGCTTCCTGAAAACATTCAGGCTGGTGCTGTGACCATTTGCCTCATTGAGACTCTGTATTTATTTTTTTTATATAAGCCAGCCTCAATCAGCAGTCTGCAATCTACCTTCCAAAGTCAACAGAAACTGTTTTTGAACAAGCGAGCAAGCCACCTATTTATTCTTTTTTTTTTCAAAACCCAACATGCAACATTTTTTATTTCTGCTAGCTTTTCATCCAAGCTTCCTTCTCTTTATTTTACTCTCTGCTCTTGCTGTTTTCTGTAAATCTGTATGAGATCAGTGAAGTAGGTCTTTATTTTCCAGGCTCATATTACACTTCCATGTGTGGCTTTCTTAAAGTCTTTCTGTCTCTCCGATGTTGCTCTAGTTGAGCAGAAGCTGCGGTTTACCAAGAATGTTCCCTGGAATGTGCAACGGGTGGCAACTATAGTTTCCACAAACCTAGCAGTTCTTTTTCCGATAACCAGAAAATGTCATGCAAATAATTATATATTTTTATGCATAATTCTACTTAGCTGATACCATTTTTCTGGGTTCAGGTGGAGCTTTTCTGCACCAAGTAGATCTCATTGCTTTTAGGCGTTTACTTGCTCGCTTTATTTGTTGTACAATGGCTGAACCATTTCTGCTTTGCAAAGTATTTTTTGTAGACTTCTATAGTTAGGTTTTTCTGTTTGTTTCTAAGATTTTAACTTTATTTAGTTTGATACAGTACCTAAAAGTACTTTCAGAAAAAGAAATTGCGCTCCTGCTCCTGAGCATATACTACTGCAGTTTTCCTTTGTGCCAGGTCTGTTGGTCGTACAGCTACAGGGCAAGATGGTTTGGTCAGCTGATTTTACAGGCAGAGAAGTACCAAAAATGTTCTGGTACTTCTATGGAGCAACATGCCCTCAATGGCTTTGGTTCCCGTCAGTCTTTCTAAAATTTCACAAAAATCTGCATACCTTTTGTGTCAAAGAGATTTCCTGTAGATTTCCTGCAGATTTTCCTGCAGCATCATTTCCTGACAGCACAATGAAGGTGTCAGCTGTGGTTCTGCTGGTCCTGACCTATCAGCATGACGTATACTGAAAATACTGGCCACAGTGGAGATGTCCTTCAGCTGGTCACCTTTTCTGCCTTGTTCTTTAGTATTACTGTGTGCAACACCCAAGATTTCAGTCCAAGACCCTCAAATTGCTAAATGTATTTGCAAATAGCCTGGGTTCACAGAGAGTTTTTGGACTCCCATTCTTAGGTCATATATTTCTTTTTTTACTGTTAAAGTCGGAAAAAAACAGCTAAACTTCTATTTACTTGCTACTCTTTTGGTGCACCCTGGTTTCAAAGGAAGCAGTGTATTTCTAACATTGTCCTACATAAGAGATTTAATAAGTGCATTTTGCATTTAGATAAATGTTGGCTTTTGATTAGATTACCCTCAGAAATTGAGAACTGTGCTGGAAAAATAAACAAGACATGGATTTGTTAGGGCACTTTTCTAATATACTCTGTTCTCAGCAGCTCAACTCATTGCACAAAAAGAATGTCCGAGAAGTAGTGTCCTGGGGCGTTTACTGTTCTGGGTTCTGATGGGGTCAATGCAATACTTACCTAACAGTGCATGAATCTAAGTTAGCAGTTAGATTTAATATAGCTGAATTTATGAGAGCAAGCAATTTAGCCTGTTCCTGAGCTACGGACTGAAGCTCATTTTCCTTGCATTCCCTCTTTGCTTGCCCGAACAATCAGCCCAGTGGTGCATAACTTCTTTCATTTTGTAAAAATTCTGTGTTGCGTGGTATGATAACTCAATATCTTAGTCTCATGATTTTCTTATATCCTGGCAGCTGTGACACTACTGCTGCTAAAGTTTTCATTTTGTACTGGATCGTGGTGTGATTGTTAATGCTTGTTCTTCATCAAAAGCATAATGGATGGGAACAGTAATTGCATAGAATTAAAAGGGGTTAATTGGACATGCAATCTTCTCTGCAGGTTGTCTGCTTGGCTGTAAAATCCAGTGACACTGCAAAAAAGCATCACCTCAGTAAAAATATGACGTCTCTATATAACATACAAAGCACACTGACACAATTTTGGCAGTGCACTATGCTAAGCCATTATTAGTGCCATGCATAAATTTATATAAATATTTCTAGAAGTTCTGAGTTCATTATGTTAGACATTCTATTACCACAGGAAAAAAAAGAAAAAAACCGCTTTATGTCAGAGCACATATGTATTTTATAATCTAGTAAATGCAACTAAAAAAAAAGTAACCTGCATGTGTCTGAGTGTGCATATGAAAAAAATAGGGTAAGATGGAGAGAGAGAGAGAATTTTCTTATGAATTTGTTTGATTATCTGCAGATTCTTTTCTCTCTCACATTTCATTCATGTCACTTTCATTTTGTAGCTTTGCAGGAAAACAGTGATCAGTGTCTGAAAATCATAAGGCCCTGAGCGAGCACTAGGCATAATTCTATATGCATTCATATATACCCGTGTAGCTGCTGCTGCTACTCCATACTACTAGAGGCTCTGTGTTTTGATGATTCTCAAGTGTTGTAACTGATGGCAGAGACAGATGCCAACAATTGTTATCTCAATGCGCAAAGTTTCATGCTGCAAAAACAGCTGACATTAATGGACCTTCTGTGACAACTCCATGAGTGAACAACTCTGCAGCGAGAGTGAAACTCAGATTCTGACTGAAGTTGTATACTAAAATAAAGTTCCATCTTTGGTGCCTCCCAGAAAAAAAAAAGTATCTAATGATGCTTAAGGGTTGGGGTGACTTCAAGGGATAAAAATACTTCCCCTTTATTTGTACAAGAGGAATGTCTATTTTATTAAGGTTAGAAACAATGCTACATGTGGTTCTCTGGGAAAGGAGGGATGGGACTGATTTCTGTATGCGTAAGGGTAAGCAACTGAGTTGTTTGTTTATTCACATATTCATTGTCCCAACTGACAGCCAACCTGATGAAAAAGGTACAGATACTATCCACAGTATCTGCACATGAAGTGTTACTCAAGACAGCGGATGTATACAGAAGACGAGACTATACCCTCTATTTCTATTAAAAAGGCTGTTAAATATAGTTACAAAAGCTCTAGTTTTGCTCAATAATTTTACACTAGTGCAATTTAACTACTCACTGCACTCTTCTAGAGTTTGATAATCTTCAGATGGACAAAGTAAGTTGATTCTGTGTTTATCACATTTTCAACCATGTGTTCTCATAAAAGTGCCCACTGCTATTTTGATAACACATCTACAGAAAAGATTTGAACCAAAATATTCACATTGACAAAGTTTTGTTGATGCAAATTTCATCGATATAAATAAAGCCTTAGTTACTTAGGATATTTAGTTACATCTGAGGAAAAAATCAGTCAATGGGCTCTTCACAAAGCACTTTAAAATATTTTGAAATAAAAAATGCTGAACACATTAACATTACCTATGCTATATTTTTTTTTCTTGAATAAATCATGAAATAAACAATAATTCTTTGCAGGAAGCCCTGCTTGCTTCACTGTGTACTAGATTTTATGTTAGCAGGATTCAGTACATGCATCAGCAGGGAGATAGAACTCATAATAGCAGCCAGTGTGATTTTACACACTGTAAAAGCTGTACTTTCTCAAAATTTTACAAATTATGATTAAAGCTCACGGCCTCATTGGGTTTATAATAAAGTATTGCCTATCTATCATAATGACGAACAGAATTATGTTTTAGAGAAGAGTCTCCTTTCTCAGGCCCTGCTGTAAATAAGACATGCCAAGATAGCTTTGAAGAAATCTTTCAACAGTCCTACTGGGTATGGTGGTTATTGTATTAAAGACGCAACCAAAGGTTAATAAAGCACTTCACAAATCTGCAATCTATTATCTGGCTGTAGAAATGATGCAGCTCCTTAAAGGTACATAGAATGGGGTTGTATTGAACGAAAGTAAAGGGACACAGTCAGCCTGATATCTAACCAATTGCTAAATATTAGCTAAAAGTGGTTCTACAGACATTTAAAAAAGCCTGCCTGTTTCCTAGAATTTTCAGGGGGATTATTTGTAGGTAAGTCACATATTTCTGGCTGATTTCTGTCAGATCATAATCCCAAGTTTTTTCTACTCTGATTGCTTTGCGTTTCAAAGATCCTAGATATGGAAGCTTTCCTTCCCTACAGAGAATAACCATTCCATTCAGACTTGCACAAGCTTTAACAGAGTAAAAAGATTCTTTGTGTGCTCCTCTCAAGCCGCAAACACACATAAAGAACTACTACTATATGGCTGCAGGTAAGTACTGTGCTTGGAAGAATAAGGAAAATATAAAAAGTGTTTAAAAGTGTTTTCTGTTCTGTTCACCTGTCAGAAAAACACTGCAAGGCTGGTCCCTGACAATACAAATATTGTATTTTTTTCATTAGTGGTGTTGTGCGTAAATAGACACATTACACCTGTCTGAACAGGAAAGATGAGTTTCTTGAGCAGGGGGAAAATATTCCCAACTAATTTATGGGGTTTGGAGAGGTACTGTAAGGAAAGCAAAAGATCCTAAAAATCTTTCATGGAAGTAAAGTTAGGGTTACAAAGAAAATAATTATTTAGCACAGTTTTTTAATGCTCAGGTGGAAGTTACACAGAAAAAATGTAATTCTCAGCAAAGTCTTTAATATGCTGGATCTCCTGGCAATTTCAAATCTTTACAAGGTTTGTCCTAAGTAACAACTGGAAAATGTGTGAAAAAGATCATTATTCAGTAAAAGACTCTTAAAGGTTAAAATGGGATTAAGACGTTTGGGAGAGTAAATCTTCGAGATTATTTTGGTTTTGGAGTGCCACAGCAAATTTACTTAGTATTCCTTTGAGTCTTGTTTCTGTGTCATTTATGAAGATGATCAAGAGAATGGGGCTGAGGATGGAGCCTTGCCCAGCCCCACTAGTGACTGGCTGGCGGCCTGATGTCACTCTGTGTACTATAACTCTTTGTGCCCAACCCATGAGCCAGTTGCTCACCCACTGTATAATACAGTTGGGCAGCTGTGTGCTGGACATTTGGTCCAGAAGGATACCGTGAGAGACAGTATCGAGGTAGCAAAGGTCTAAAAAAGCGGAGGGTCAGAATAAAAGTAAAATTAAAGCTCTCATCACTTGCATATGAGAAAGATTACAAAACAATAATATGAAAATTCCTGGACTTATTCTGTGTGCAATATGCAGAAATAATTGAGCCTCAGCAGTAGAATGCTGTCACTAGTGCATAAAGGTCCATGTCATGTTCCTGGACCTCTGCCTATGGTGTACATCAGGACGCAATGCATCTGTCCACATCCTCCTGCAATGTAGAAATCCTGGTATTATGTACTAATGGAGAATACTAATAATATTTCTCACCTGGACTTAGAGGAAAGCATCTTGTTTTCTATTTGTGTGAGCCTTATTTCAGGCTCCAGTAGAGTTGCAAAGCTCTTCAGAGCCAGGGATAATGGCTCAGTGTGACGTTTAAGCAAACTCTGTACCATGCTTACTTGTAGCCTGAATGGCCAGAGACTAGCCTTTATGTTGCTTGCACGTACTGAGTCACTTTTTTCTGCCTTTGAAACCAGTGTCCATAAAATGAAAGATTAATGAGATCATCTGCAGCCATCCCTCACACGAATAGCATTCATCCTCTCATCACTCTGCCTCTACAGAAACGACAGACCTGCTTCACAAATCACTCTGATATCACAGATTGTGCAGGGTCACTTCCCCAAACCTCTCTATCCTAAAACTCGTGTCCCTGCACAAACTAAGATGTGCTGGTAAATTTTTAAAACACATCTTTCAGTACAGCCACAACAAATCAACAAAATAATTGCTATAAGCAAACTAGGTTTCCAATATTATTTCTTTACTTTTTTTTTCCTGAAAAATTATAAAAAAATTAATTTCTATATTGGGAATAAAAGGAGGTTTTGCAGAATAAATAGAGAGAAAAAAAGAGGAAGGAAGGAAGGAAGGAAGGGAAATTGATAGAAAAAAGAAGAAAGAGAGGGAATAGGAGCTGTCTAACTTGTATCTGCACACAAAATATATTCTCTAAAGTACAGGAAACTGAACACTACATACCTAGTGAACTCATGTATTAAGTGATTTATGTTAAAGAAATGTTTTATCCCACTCTATATTTTCATAAACTGTTTATTTTGGTTACAAAGGAAACTGCAAATCTGCAGCTGATAACTGATATTGCTCCTTTTCTATAATCAACTATTTAGTTAAAAGCCATCTGGTAACCTTGCATATGCAATTAGCTCATTCTTCAGATTTTCATTTCAAAGTATTTGTTATGATATCCAAAAGACCCTTGCTATAGGGGAAAAGGAAATTAATCCATGTCCCATTGTTTCTTGCTGCATAAAACTAAATCCTGTGCTTCTTCCTCCTTCCTTTGGGAATTCCTGTGGTGCAGTACAAAGCATGCATTAAAGGAGAGATGTTTTAATGGATCATTAGCTCTCTTACTGGAGGCTTCAGCCAAGGAAATATTTTGCTGTGGTCACTGGTAAGCACAAAAGCATTAATGGATATGACACACATACTTTTATATCCAAATTATTCTGTGTTTCTACAAAGTCCGATGCAGAGAAGCTTAAACTAAGAAGCTTGAAAGGGGCTAATATAAGGGGCCTGATATTTAGAGCTTTTGCTTTTGTCAAGGACAGCAGGAAGCTCAAGTTCCAGTCTTAATTCAGGCCATAAAATTGACTTTGGATCCTCTCTGGTTACCAGGTGTTCTATGGTAACTGTTCTCTGGGTTTTTGTGGGTGCTTGCACTCTTTCTCCATGTTCTTTAAAAACTGAGCAAATAAAAATTGTCCTAATGAATAACTCACAGTATTCCAGAACAGTTATTTTCATACAACAGTAAAGCCTTATCTCATCCACTATGACTTATATGAACCTCATCATTAGTACCAACAAACTGGATCTTTGTTATCACTGAACTGAGGTAGAGAAATGTAGAGAAATACCATATTTGGCACACCAGACATGAGCCTAGCTGGTGCAACATGACTGAAAGTATTTAGGAAGGAACAGGAGTCAAAAACATCTTGAATCAATGTCCAGAGAGCTAATTATCAGGGATGTTCTTGACAAATGATAACACTAGCTAAAACAAAGTAGAGGATTAAAATAATCCTGTTTGTTTGTTCATTTGTTTCTAAACATAATTTTTAGCTATTTTTTACACTGAATACAGGGAATGAACACTGCAGCTCTTGGTAAGTCTGCAGTGCTCTGTCTTCTTCCTCACATATGCTTCCAGCTCTATTTGAAGAAATCACTTTGACATACTGAATCAAACAAAAATCCATACATAGCATTTCTAGGCAAAACAGACAAGAGAATGGAGGAGGGGAGACAATAATAAATAGAAAAACATCCTAAATCTGAGAGTATTTGAATCTTTCTTTCTCTCTCTGCATGTACATGTGACAAACAAAAAGGAAATATAAGGAAGGGACAGTAGTGAGAAAACAGACTAAAAATTTGTGAGTCAGGAGATTTGATATTAAAGGAGAGTGAAAGTAATGATAAAGTTTTGGGTGGGGCAGTCTTACCATTAAAGGCTCTCACTTCTCTTTCATCTCAACTCCTGCTATAAAACCTAGTGAAATGGATTTTGGAAATTGTAAAGCTGATTGGTAAAGTTGAATTGGTTTTGGGAAGTTGAATACTGTGGCTATTGCTGCTCACTCTCAGTCTCCCATATTCTGTCTTGCTCATTCACTGAGTCTGTATTTGGGATGCAATAAAAACATTTCACAGCTAACATGACATTATATTTTTTACCACTGTTTGACATTTTCATTGCCTATGATCATGGTAAAATTTTCTTCACGAAGTGGTATCATCTCCACATGATTAAACTAGAGTTGAAAATCAAGCTTAGGAAGAAAACAAGCTAAACATACCTGACCACAGCCTTGTACCAGGAAGGAAGGTGACCTGAGACTGACAAGCAAGCGGAACAGGTGGAAGAGGAAAAAGATGCCAACTGGAGTATAAATTACATTGTTCATGTTCTTTTAAATAGTTTGTGTGACCTCTAGTGGCCTTTTCTGCCTGCTGTGTCCCTGTGACTTCAATTTTTGGAAGCCACCTGGACCTACTGGTGCAGCAGCATATTCACATGGATGTTAGACACTTCTAGATTTCTGTTGTGGAAGCACAAGTCAGACAGAGGTTAGGGTTAGATATATCCACACTTTTTCCTTAAATAAACAGAGGGGAAATAATTTTTAATTGAAATAAACATGTCAGCTTCCCTTTTCTCCGCAGAGAACCTCTCCCAAGATAGAATTACAGAATGGTTGAAGTTGGCTTACTCCAACCTCTTGTTCAAAACAGAGTCACCTGGGACAGGTTGTTCAGGTCTGTGCCCAGCTGGATTTTGAATTATCTCAAAGAATGGAGACTCCAAAATCTCTCTGGACAATCTCTTCCACTGTTCAGCCACACTCATCAGAAAAAAAAACCCTCTCTTTTTTTAAATGTCTTATATTTTAATTTTTTTGTATTTCGGTTTATGACAGTTGCTTCTTGTTCTCTCACTGGATTCCGCTGACAAGACCTAATGCATATTTTTGTTAAAGAGTGTGAAGAACACATGATACTCACAGGAGAGACAGATAAAAATAAGAGATTTAAAAACTACACACACACATATTTTTGCAGAATGGATTTTTCTTCCTTTCTTTCTTTTATCCGAGAAATTTCCAGGACCTCTGGGCTATAGCGCACTCCACACAGTTCTCGCTTTGTGTTTTGTCTGACTTGGCTATGTATTTGCTCCCTACTGCTCTCAGGAGGCTCCTCCTCTCTGTTCCTTCTGGATGTTCCCAGTTTGCCCTTTTTACTCCATCCCTGCTGACCTGTCACGTTCTCTGTGGCATCCCTCACTTCCACAGACATTCCAGCTCAGGAAAAGGCATAAACTCACCTTGAATCTCCAAAAGGGAGATAGAATTTTGCAGCAAAGAGAATTCAAACAGGTGATCTTCTCTGCTTTTCAGTCATGTTTACTAATGGATCACAATATAAATAGTGTGCTGTAGAAGAAGAACAGATAAATAAACCAAATACCTTCCATCATTGCTGGATGTGCTAAGTATAGCTGATAAACATTACTGCTAGTTTTCCAGTATACTGGTGTGCTTAGATTAAGATGGGAATTTTCCCCAAACTCCCAGTGAAAAAGATGCATTAATCCAAATGAGAACAGTTTCTTTTACAGGGTTAGTATTGCATTATGCTGTGAGCTGCATATGGTGGGAGTACTTGTATAATCAGGGGTACTCAGACAGATGATGTAATGAAGGTATTCAGTGCTTGTCCTAGAATCATTTTATGTTATAATTTAGATGTTAATAGATTTATCTTTGTAGCTCTTTTTGCACTGCATATCACTGTCTTGTCCCTATTTTACAGAAAAGGGATTGAGTCAAAGACAACGATAAAGATCATTAAACATTATCACATCAATACATTATGCACACTAATTCTAGATTACATACTACAGTAATGGTTTGAATCACTTAGCTAAACCAACACAGGACATATGTAAGAGAAACAGGATGATGTGCCAGCATTTTTAACTTATTGTTGTTATGTTTTACAGTTTTTTTTACCACAATGTCTGCCTCTGCTAACAAAAAAAATTAGATATATAATCCCCCAATGTATCACCATGTCACCAACCTTGATTAACTTTAAACAATGAGAATGACAGTGAGAACAGTATCACATTAAAACAGCATCAGAAAAGCTTAGGGGAATTTGATTTTCTCATAGTATGAGCAGGAGAATTTTCTGAGTCCAACAGCATATCTGAACGTAGGAAGGCTTCTGCAATCAGAGAAAAGTTATATTAAAACAATCAAAGAAAAGAAAAAATAACCAACCCAACACAACATTCATCTTAATCATCAAAATATGTTTCAAGTCATCAGACTTTGATCTAGCCTGGACATTTTTCAACCTCAAGGAATATTTGTTTTGACCTTTTTGGCCTTTTGATTTAATAATTTAACAGTACAATCGAATTCTAATACTCAGGTATGTCCAGAGAGATGGCAGGTACTAAGCTGGTATTGCTCAGGCTGAGCAGATTCCATTTTTCTAGGAAGAAGAAGTTGATATTTCTTCCTAATTATGTTTACACTGTGTTGCAATTAAATAAACATGGCAAATATACACACCTAGTTTTGTGGGTTTCAGGGATTATTTCTTCCTCAAGAAAAAGCTGACTCCTCACCTCTTTGTGAGAGATAAGATACAATGTATTGTTAACACAGAGTTTTTATTTCTGCTCAGCTATAAAGACGGTTTATAAATGCTATCTCTGCCATAAGGTAAGCAAAGATAATAGACCTGATTTGTACACAGCATATGGGCCTTTGTTTCCAATTTATTTCCTATTTAATTTGTTGGATTTGCCTAAGGCCCATGTTCTGTTTGTATAGGATTTAATCCAAAAAATGAATCCTAAAAACATCTCTTCGAAACGTGCATTGCCTTTTTTATTAACGAGGTATAATTCAGACATCTGCTAAAGTGTCCCCCAGTATAACCATATGAAAGACAAAACTAATGCAGCTCTAGCCAATTATTGTGTTAATTTGACATTGAGAAACTTTAGCATCTGTATTTAATGGAAATACATTATTAATGAAAATACAGTTTAAAAACAGCTTCTGAAATTTAATCATTTATCTAGAGCAAAATTCTGTTACTATATTAGCATTAAGCATGAGGTTTGGATCATGCTGGGTGTTTTAAATTGTATTTTTTAAGACAAAAGGATAAAGTTTTAATTAGTATAGTTCAAGGAAAGCAACGATATAGCTTAGTGGGTCTACTTCCAGCCTAATGTCTGTGAGGCTTGCCAACATCCAAATCTTTGATTCCAAAACCTTCGCCAGGCTGTTTCTAGCCCTGGAAAAACCAAAACTGTCTCAAGAAGGAGTCTGTGTTTTTGGAAGTTGGAGTACAATCTCCTATGAGACTGTTGTACTTTAAAGAACAGAATTAGATCTTAGTTTCTGTGCCAAAGAACTTTGACATATGGATCAGCATTTTCAAATGGATTAGTTTCTGTGTTGGGTTTAAGTCCTAACATGACCAGCAAAAATCCAGTAATAGCTCTTTTCTTACTGTTTTGTTACTGTTTGCTACTGCATCTACAACAAGTTTTAGATGCTGCAATCACAGCCCATGTGGTTGTGTGATATTTTTTCTCTAATGGAAGGTAAAACTAAGTGATGGTAACACATGATGTGTCCACTTGAATCCTCTCTCAGACTAAAAGAAAATGAGTTAGATTAAACTATTTTCAAGATTATTTTTTATTAAAGTAGCTTTGCCTTTGAAATGGACAAAATAAATTCATAGACTCTAGCAGAGTTCAGTTCCAGAATTTTGTTTTCTTTACAAAACCTTAGTTTTATTAAAGCCCATTAATACTTAACATAAAATTTCTTTGTGAGAAATTCTCATTGACTTCCAAGGGATGAGGATTTCACCCCAACATTTTTCAGTGTCAGAATTTACCAGACAAATGAAATTTACATTATTTTCCTTTTTTTTTTTCACTGCAAAGTAAGCTAACTGCCTGCTTGCACACTTCCTATTTGGAACTGCTCCAGAAACCAAAGCCAGAATGCAGGCTGTGATTTATAGTTCTTGCCACAAATAAGACAACACATCTCCAAAACTCTGCTTTTCCCCCCTTCTGATCAGGAGAGCTTGAACAACAACCCCATCCACCAGGACTTTAGAAATATTAGGAAGTCCTTACCTCTTATATACAGAGGGTCTGTTTTTATACTCCGCCTGGGGGAAATTTTGCCCTTTTGTTTTTAGGTGCCAGGTGACAAAATGAAATAAAATCCAGAGCTGAGTTCTGAAGGAAAAAAAATTCTCAGAATCTTTAAAATTCTCATTGTAGCTACTTCTAGAAAGCAGTGAGTGAAAAACAGAATGTCATTTTCCGTACCCATTTCTGGTGAGTGCTACAAAGAAGCCATATTCCATTAACTCATTAGAAGATTTAAAAAGAGACAGCTGAAGGTGCACAGGGTGCTCACATCCCATCTGGTCTCTGTCTCCAGAGACAGTCATGCCATTCTGGTACACATTTCTTGCAGGCAGCTCACAGAAAGGGGCTACGAAGTTTTGCTAAACATGTAGTTGTAAATATTATCTGATTCTGTGAGATTCCAGTCCCCTTAGATGTTAAGAGGCACTGTTCAGGTTCAGTTCTCAATATTCAGGTAAGACTTCAAACTAGTCTGAGATATTTACAGTCAGTTTAAAAGCCATGACCCTTAGGTATCCATGAAAGGACATTAATGTAGAAAAAAATTAATGAAGATTCCTCTTGTCATCATATGCATGCTGTAGGAGCTGTAAGTCATATTAAAATAAAACTGGAATCTGGAAGGGACCTACAAGGATCATCAAGTCTAACTCTTAAGTAAATGGCCCATACCAGGATTAAATTCATAGCCTGGATGTTTTTAGCACCATGTCAACCAACTGAGCTAATCTCACAGTCATTCGTATATGGATTCCATTCCACATATCTTGAAACTACAAAGTGGCAAATAAGAATTTGAGGGTAGTAGAACAATCAGTTTAATTTCAATTAATTGGAATAGTTCAGCAAGCAAATCAGATTTATAAGCACTTGGGGAAAACCTGATGATGAATATTGGCCAACTTTGACACCAAAGACAAACAGTAACAAGGCAGTCTCATTTCTATGATATGAAGCAGTATAGTTTGTTTTCTGAGAAGCTCTTGTCTCACATGGTGTTTCCATTAATAAATTAGGGACATATGATAGAACCATTCTACGTGAGATGAAAAACTAGTTCCGTGCTCAGAGTCGTCAACAACTGAAGGACAGGATGCCATTCAGAGGGACCTAGACAGGCTCAAGAAGTGGATGCCTAGGAATCTCATGTAATTTAATCAGACCAAGTGCAAGGTGCTGCACCTGGTTTGGGGTAACCCCCAGTACCAACACAAGCTAGGGGATGATGAGATTACAAGCAGCCCTGCCAAGAAGGATTTGGGTGTGCTGGTGATTGAGAAGCTGGACATGATCCAGCAATGTGTGCTCACAGCCCAGAAACCCAATTGTGTCCCGGGCTGCATCCAAAGCAACACAGCCAGCAGGGCAGGGGAGGGGATTCTGCCCCTCTACTCTGCCCACATGGGACTCCACCTCAAATACTGCGTCCTCAACACAGGGAGGATATTGACCTGTTGGACCAAGACCAGGGAAGGATCATCAACTTGATCAGAGGCATGGAGCACTTCTCCTATGAGGAAAGGTTGAGAGAATTGAGATTGTTCAGCCTGGAAAAGAGAAAGCTTCAGGGTGACATAACTGCTGCTTTCCACTACCTGAAGGAAACTTGCAGGGAAGATGGGGCAAGGCTATTTACAAAAGCATGTATTCATAGGACAAGGGGAAATTGGTTCAAATTGAAGGAGGGTAGGTATAGATTAGATTTTAGGAAAATATTTTTTACTGTGAGGGTGGTAAGACACTGGAACAGGTTGTCAAGAGAAGTGCTGGATGCCCCGTCCCTGGAGGTGTTCAAGGCCAGGCTGGATGGCCCTCTGAGCAACCTGGGATAGTGGAAGGTGTTCCTGCCCACAGCAGGGAAGTTGGAACTGGATTACCTTTAAGGCCTCCTCCAACCCAAACCATTCTATGATACTGTGACTCTGTGAACTTACAAAGCACAAACAGGAGTGAAGTGGCAGAACAGGATATATCCATATTCATTTTCCGGACACATAGACAAGAACATAGTTTAGAAGATTAAGAACATGTGAGCTCAGAAACTTCTTAAATATCACAGAACTTTTTTGAGCTGAGCATCAACCTGAGTTTTTAAAATAAACAGATAAAATTAACATTAATGAATAACCAAGCCATGCAATATTAACTTATGAGTCTTACAGAGACTCATAAATTAAATTTCTGAAATGTAGTAGAAAATCTAATAATTTTGAAAGACACTTCACAGAAATAAATACAAATAATTTAAAATTGCTTCTAGGGACATACACAGCTAAGGACAAACATGTCTGACTTTCATGCTGGAAAACAAAGTACAAAAATAAATAGAATTAATAGAGAATGTAATGTACATGGGAAAGTCAGTACAAATAAATGAAATTTTATGTCTCACAGAGTCACCAGAAGTCTTTCAAGGACCACTTAACACATGGATAAAACATAAGGAGAAAATGCTATCACAAGCTGAACAGGAATCAATTTTTCAATGCTTTGTTGTGAAAAGGATAATGCCAAACTTGAGCTGCTTGGACAGATTCATCAGGAAAGAAAAGATCTTAGAGGCATGAACAGCAATGATTGAAAAATCTGACCTTGCTTAGTCAAGGCATGACAGAGGCTAGAAAAACTAGTAGTTCTTACAATCCAAGAGGTCATGTAGGAACAAGTAATAAATGTTATTTCATTGTCCATGTCCAGGGCTAGTAGGATAATTAATAATGTATTTAAGTTTCAGCAAGGGCTGGACAAGGTGTTGGGGAACGCTAACTATGCCTCAGGACATGGTATCTATCACTAAATGTAAAGCACTGGATGGGCATCTATCTGGAATGTCATCACATAGAAGAGAGGGAAGGATTACAGGGCTTAGAATATACTTCCCAGACTAATTTTCTATGATTCAGTAATTGTATCCACACATTTAAGTTCTGTTTCAGGAATTTTAATCTAATTTCCAACAAAATATGTCTGTTTTCTCACTGAAAAGCACAGGTCTACTGCTTGTTGAGAGTTGATACAGTATTCTTCAAAGATTAGTTTGGACAACCTTTATCCCAAGCCATCATCATTTCAAAGTCTTGAGCAATGTCATGCCTGGTCTCAGTTAAGATCTGGTAATGAATGACAGGCATTTTTCCAACTATAACCTTGAATTAGGTATGTTTTTTAAATTGCAGGTTGGTTTCAAATTTAAGGCTTTTTATGTGGAGATATTTTACATTGGAATGCACATTTAGTAAGCAAATGGGGAAGAGAGCTTTACTACAAAAAGAATTCAAGACACGTAAATAAGCAATTGTAGAACAAGTGACTTTTTATTTCCAAAGAAGCTAAAAAACCCCCAAGCAACGCTGTAATTTAATAGAAAAAATGTCAAAAATATCTCTAGATACTTACAGGTGAACAAGCTCTGGGGAAAGAAAATTACTTAGGAAGGAAAGACTTGTGGAATCCTGAAATATTATGGGCTTGAAGAGTTCCTAGGAGAAGATTTGCACTAACAAAATCAAAACAAACAAGCAAAGTTCAGTGTGACTTAGAAAGAACATAATGTTTTCCAGAAAGAAGCTCTCAAAAAGTAATTATGCTCTAAAATAGAGACCCGTCTTGAATGAGAGAGTCTTCACCTGAATACTAGCACTAGACAGAAAAATCTAATGTTAGCATAATTAAATAAAGTAGTGTTCATTTGTTACCTGTCCTTTACAAGGGTCTGTAACATTGTTGTATATTTAAAGGTTTTATCTAGTTTTTATTTGCATTTTACCATTTTTGCATTTACAGAAAGCTATTTTAAATCAACAGATGTGGTGATCCTTGAAATTGAATTTTTATCAAGTTCACAGCTTCCCTAAATATTGATGTAAGAAATTCGAAAGGTAAAAAATCTATTCTTTAAGCTGCATGGATAAGAGGCTATATCAGGAGATTAAGAAAGAAAGAAATATTTTTCAGTAGTAGCAGTGTGTCACTATAGTGAGCAGGACAACTAAAACCTGAAGGTCCCAAAGGAGTTGTTCAAGAGTGCTGCAGCCAATTTCCTACTGCCCAATCACTCGAATCTCAGTCTATTAAACAAGCGTGAATAAGAATTTTGAAGATACCGTCAAGGAGAAATGCTTGCATTACTGAACAGGCAAGAGAAAAAGAGGAAGGTTCACTCAGGATGTTTCTGCAGGGTAAGATAGAACAGGGAATTTGCAAAATAAAAAATCCTCTGCATGACTAAGGAATGCTTTACCCAAGAGAATGATCACAGCCAGAGCTGTAGCTGCACAGAGAGAGAAGTCTGGTTGCTTTTGATGACAGCTAAGCAAGACATAATATGTCAGTTGAGAACATAGACATAGAATATAGGGCTGTGAGGGACAATAAAAAGTTAGAATAGACAAAAGCTTTTATAGTCCAGGAATACATAATGAGGAATGGGGAGTGTTATTAAGATGATAGGACTGGAGGAATTGGCTGGGGAAAAGGAAAAAAATTATCTTTGAGTAAGAAGTGTGGGGGGACTCTCATTAGTGGGAGTTACTCCTTATTTGCAAGCACACTGACTGAAATTATGACCTCTCTTCCATAATAAATGCTGAATGGCTAAAACCAGAGAAGTTGTGGATGACAGCACAGATAGAACTGCTACTGCCACCAAGCCAAGAGCAGCTAGGGACTACAATCCAGTCACTGACACAAATACTGGAAAGTCAGAGTAGTTATGGTGTGGAGATCAAAGACCATAGCGCAGCCTTGAGGAGAGAGGTGATGCAACAGCACACACCACAAGAAGATTTTATGTGTCAGAAAAGAAAGTCTAGGTAGACCTTGTTTTAATAAAAACAAGGCATAAAACAGAAATGGCTCACGGAAAATTGTTTCTATACGGAGGGGTACTACAAAGATGAGGGGCTTTGTCAGAGATGGACCTGTATCTACAGGTCACATAGAATTATTTTAGACACATAGAATTATTTTACAGCTATCACATTATGATACTCATTTAAAAAGTTATTCTTCTTCATGCCAGCAGGCATGGTGAAGTAAGCACTGCTGCAGCTTCTGTAACCAGACTCCAAATCTGAAAAGAATATTTGCTTCCAGGAAAGTCTCGCTAAGCTACTCTCTCAGATGGTCCAGCAGGCATTTTGATGGTCTCCATCATCGTTATAAGTGCTCTTATGGATCAGGCTAGATGGAGAAAAATACCCTCTCTAATTCCAGCAAGAAATTTTGCTACCTAATATCTTAAAGCAAGTTCTTTGCCCTTTCAGATAACAATGGAAAAAACAATTTTTATGGTCTATTAAAGAATTATAAAATGATTACATTTGTCTCCTATTTTATCCAGAAATAAATTATTTAATAGACATTTTCATTAAAAGTGCTTAAGGCTAAATTGAAATATATGCAACCAAAAAGATTACAATAGTAGCATAGTATTACCTCATTTGCTCCTGGCTACTACAACGTACTTCAGGAATCTGTGTAGTTCACGAGTTTATACACCCGTACAGAGAGAGAAAAGAGAAATCGTAAGCTCTCAATGGACACTTCTTGTGAAGCAGCACTAGATTAAATGAGGAACTTCATGTATTCAGAGTGTTATGTGGTGATTTAAAATGCACATTACATTTGACATATTAATATGTGACCAAAGCCCAAGATGCTTGGAAAATGTTGTACAGCCAGAATTGTTTCAAGAATTCTTTTGAAGTGGAGGTCTTAGTGCTACCCTTAATCCTTTAAAACTGCTTTAAGATGAAAAATTCTTGGGAGAGAAGCGTTTGAGGAAATGAAGAGGTTAATGAATCTAGTTACAATAACAGGAAGTGATACAGTCAGGCTGTACCACAAGCAATGCACAATAATAATTTGAAAGTCTATTACAGATGTAAAGAGGTTATAAACATGGTTTGTAGGAAAGAGGATGCATCCCAAAGCCCTCTTCTGTCAGATACTCACCAACAATGAAAGCAAGCTCTTTCAAGAACGTAATTCTGCTCTGGGAGGTGTCTCTTTCTTCAGGGACACATTTTGCATAATCAATAGAAAAATGTTTGTAATAAAATTGCAGGCTATGATGAAGATCCTATCAGACGAAGTTGCAGCCAGTAATATGAAGTCAGGGAGTTTAAACATTATAAATAAGGACTGAGGCAAAATTAAGTAGTCCTTGAGACACAATAAGAATATTTTGAAAATACATTTTCCATATGATTTGGCAATGGCTGGGAAGAATGCCAGCTTTTCATCTCTTTTCTTTTTTCGTGACAAATAATCTGGTGGTAACTTTGAACTGATTCTCCCATGTCAACTAAACTTTCATTGGGTTTGATAAGTTTATATGGTCAGTCTGTGCTCAAAATGTTCAAATCTGCATTCACCGTAGAGTTTTGGAGATCGAGATATTGTCTCCTTGTCTGTCCAGTGCCAAATTTGTTTCAGAATCTAGCTAGAGAGATGCCATGATTATCTTGGTAGCAGTCATTTACAGAAGCAACTACAAAAAATACATAGAACTGGATGGAGTCTTTGAAAAACTAGAACCAGGTTGTTGGAAGAATATCTGATGCATTCGGAGTTAATCACTTGGGCCCCCAGACCAAATGCCTTTCTAGTCCCCAGGCAAAAGGCACAGTGGATTGGGAAAAAGTATGAAAGGCAAAAATCAACGACTGAGAAAATTCTTTGGACTGTGAAACCATGCTGAGGAGTGTGAATATTGGAGGCATGACATAAGAACCTACTCTTGTTACTAATTGTCTTTTGAGAACTTTATTGCAAAGATGTTTTTGGTCAAAATAAATACGATATTCACCTTACTTAACTGTAAGAACAGTGGAAGTAGGACACTGAAGTAAGGTCAGAATCAAAAGATGTTGTTGTGGGATTGATTTTTTTTTTTAAAAAAGTCTTTCTTAGATATTTCTGTGGATTGATGCAAATTAAAAGTTTCAGCATTCCATTTCATTTAAGATGAATCAAAGTGCTGAAATTCATGCATGTCCTTTGAGACCAGAATTATTTTTTCTCCACATTTCTAGCCTTTCCTTCAGTGAAATGAGTTCTGATTTAAAAGAAAATCAGTATTGTGTTCTCTTCTGAAGATTGTTTGGGTTTATAATTCTTTTGATTTTATCACCAGTGCCATAAATGGCTATATCGGTGTTTTGCCATCTTTTAAAATTAGAACCAAGCACAAGTATGTAATTAATAGAATTCTTTTTTTTCAAATTTAAAATTGGGCAAAAAGCTTTGAAATTCTGTCTAATTACCAAATATTCTACAGCAAAAGAAAAAAAGTTCAGACAAAATGTGTATTTTTAAAATTTTTATTATTTTTGTACTAAAGTTTGATATTTGATGTCTTGATTCATAGCTTGTTTCATTTATAGACTTGGTAATGCTTCACTGAATCAGCCCATTCCATCCCAGATCAAGGTGCTCCAAGCATCCTACTGTGCTACGGCAAATAAAAACTGCAATTTATTTCCTTAGAAATTCTAAAAATTTAACATAGCTATTTGTTTGTGCTTCTTTAGAAGTGCTACTATTATTTAGAAGTTTAACTGAATTAGAAAACAAAAAAGTAAATGTATTCTGAAGTGCAGAAAATGGGCTTGCATTCAATGCTGTATTACATGCTGTATTATACAATATAGTATAATAAACAGGCTTACAGTAAAGCCTCAAATCAAAGCTCTGTTGATAGGCCCCTCAACACACAGGTTAATTAAAATCTACATTTAAATCTTACCTTTTGGAACACATCTGTTTAGTTTAACTTACGCCAAATTATAGGCTATAAAATTTCTTTGCAAAGTCATCTTTTTAAATGCAAAGAAGCTTTCATAAATGCCGTCCATTCGCTAATGTTTTAACAGAAGAACAAAGTGATGCACTGGGTGAATTGCATCCTCTTATTCTGCTTTAATTCTTCTTATCCTTTCTGGTTTTAAAATTTTCAGACTCTGTCCCTAAGTGAGGCTTATGCAATCACCCTGATTTTTCTAACATGTGGCACTGCTGTAAACACAACTCTAAATGTAATTTGTTTTATTTTCTTGCTCTTTTATCATAGCAATACCCTGTTATTCCCTACTCAGCTGGTCTAGTGTAATTCCTTAGATGATTTTCCTGCAGCATAACTTAGCCATTTCTGATTGCTTTATGTAGAACACAAACATTTTATCTCCCATGTCTGCCTGTCAGATTGTCAGTCACACCTGTTTGTGTTGTTTTGTTGTTTTATTTCATTTTGTTTGCTTGCTTTTAATGGTTTTGGTTGTTTTTAAGGAAGTAGTAAAATAAGAGGTATCGCAACCAGCCAGATGCTTGACAATATGTGAAAATTGGTGGCAGGTAGGTTACAAAGACTCTGTAAATGCCCATTCTCAGGGAAAGCTAGATAGAACTCAACCAGCTGGTTAGTCCACAGCCCTGCACTGGCTTGTCACTATGTCAGTCACTTCATCACTACTTTCTTTCAGTCACTGATGGCAGCTTCTCCCTATTAACCAGCAAGATTCTTATTTAAATGGTGGTAAATAACACGGAAAGAGCCAGAAGAGCTGTTTAGGCACAACAAAGATATTACACTAGAGGTGAAACTGAACTAAATGTAGGGACAAAGTGGAAGCGGACATGGAAAAAGAGAAGAGAGAAGAGTGGAGAAGAATATGGGACATAGTAAATAAATTCATAGCACATCAGTTTCATCACTTGTTCATGCAAGGATTTTATTGTGGAGGGGGAACCCTGTCTGGGAACTTGTGCTTTTCAGCAAGCTGTGATACATTTTGAGGAAGAATTCTGTTATAAGTTCACTTAAAGATTCTACAGAATTAGAATTAATTAAAAGAAGTGACAAATCAAATGGGAAAAGGAATAAACAGGAGTAAGAAGAGAAACAGATACAGACTTGTAATACTTCTCTACACTTGGAGTACTACATCTTCTACCTACAAACTGTGTAAACACTAAGCATAGGGGAAATTATGGAAGAATCAAAAGGAAAAGTTTGTTAATAAACAGATTTTTTCTTTACGAAAACCAAAACAGCTAAAATAGCTAGCATTTAGACTCAGAAACATGGTTGAGGAATACTTAAGACTAAGCAAAGCTTAAGAAAATAAACTGTAAAAAATCTTTACCAGATAAATTGACAAAGTTCTCTAATGCTGTTTACAGCCCTATTTGGATGGATGGGAAGGGCACAGAAGTGTGACTGGAATACATCCTTCCACTAGCTAAAAGCAGAATTCTGCCAGCTTAAATGAACTATTTTTGTATCATATCTGAGATGGAAAAACAAGTGACATTCAAGAATAAAAGAGAAAAGACATACGTAGGACATCCACTTGAGCAATGATCAGAAGCAAAGAAGCATATTCAAGAGTTTGTTTTTGCTATATTAAAAGCCTGTTTTGAAAACAATTTCAAATTGTTTCATTTGATTATTTGAGGAATGTAAGCAACACCATCAGGCTTTTCGATCAATTTATATTGGCTTTTTTTTTCTTTAACATTTTTTTTTTCAAAATTCAGGATATGGATATTCACAGCTGAAGTACAGATATGCCTTCAGCTATATTAGCTCTAACAAAACAGTTATTATAGAGGTTTATTCATTTCAGCACTATCTATGCAGTGATGTTTTATTTAACAGTCCAAAGTCTGAGAATGCGTAGCAATAATGAAATCATAATGTTTTCTTTTGAGACTGGGTTTTCCTCCTTTAAGAGAGGAAGTTTTTTTGTTTTTGTAAAGGCAAGTTGCTTTAACCATCTGATAACCTTTAATTAAATTAAAACAAATCCTATCATCCTATTACAAATTTACAAATGCATCAAGTAGATGTGTTATTCTATAAGAGAGACAAGATATAATTAGATGTTCACCAAACAAGAAAGAGGTAATGGAAAGACTGCCTTTCAAAAAACAAGAAAATAATAAATCAGAACATTTCAGGAAGCCTACTAAGGATTCTATTTAAGTAATAAAAATATGGAAGGTTCCCTATACAATAGACTAAAACATCTCATTTGAATATGATATTCCTTTAATATCTGTGTAGTAATGCATTTAACTTTAAACCAGATTTCTGATCCTTGTATCTTTAGATGAGCAAGCAATTGACACCTAACATACAACCACAAAAGAGTATGCTTCTTAGAGAAGTATTGAGTGATCTGGAATATATAACCACTTCAGATTAAGCAACAGTTCCCCTCCATTTTTAACTTAGAGAGCAATATCTCAATATGAGACTTAATTAATCAGTTACTTTAAATGTTGGTAAGGGTAAAGATTAAGAATCCATTCAAAAAAGAAAAATAAGCCAGAGGATGAGAACAAGACTTTAAGAAAGTCTTATAAGAAATGTAATCTCATTAGAGAAGCCAACCATCACACCAAGAAGGATAGTGTCTTCTAAAGTGGAATTGACAGCTTGTAAAGACTTCTCAGAAATAGACTTTCACTATCTAAGTTAAGGTTGCAGAATCACTGCAGAAAATATTACTTTGTCATGGGTTCCCGCAGTACATTGTCTTTCAGAAGGCTTTGTTTAGACTAAATAATAAACCTTAAATTGTAGAGCCGTAGTAGTAGAAAACAAAAAAAAAAGCCAACTTTTTTTAACTACTTTTGTGTTTTTAAACACTTTAAGCAACTTTGTAGGTACTTCTACAGCTAAGATAATACTTTCTAATCTTTAGTAGATTCTTTCTTACAATTGTGCAGGTACTAGACTCTAAACTAGGGTACAGAGAATGTACAGGGACTTTATTACAGCATTTTTAACATGTGCACTATGTGTCCTAGCCTGTAGCTCAGTATTACAGTCTTTTCATTGCTAGAAATAGGCCACAGGGTTTGTACTGAGTTTATGAGGCCTTAGAACTATGGCTTGTCAAGCTTGCTTTGTACGACTTTTTCTTGATCTGCCTGGAACTTTGCTTTGACCTAGTTTAGCTGTAACAGTATTTTTCTCTCATAACTGGATAACCATATTTAATTTGTTTTAATATGGCTTGTCTTATTATGATATAACCATTTTAATCTATGGTTTTAAAAAGTAGTTGTTCTACATAAAATGAGGTATTTGTGAGTCTAATGTAATGAAGACATGTAGAGAGTTACAGGGCTGGTGGGTTGGCGAAGTCCTTGAGAAGAGGAAGCAAAGGAAGCAGTATAGAGGAATAGTGGTGTGGGATAAGAGCTGAGTCACAACCTGGCATTGGAGATCCCATGGCTACGAACAACTCATCAACAGCTAGTTAAAGAAATGCAGACCTGAACAAAGTTGGCTTTTGGGAGTATGACAAGTGCATCATATGTAGTAAATTTGAATGTCCTGTGGACTTGCACAGCAATGAATAAGAAACAATGTGTAAAAGACCATTAAAAAAACCCCAAATATTACCCCAGCAGGTCCTAAAGTGAAGAAGGAAACAAAAATTTCATCGTCTTCCCTGTGAAATAGTTTGGGTGCTGGTGATTTACCACATGGTACCATAACAGCTGGAAGGATCCCAAAGGACAGTGAAAGGTACAAGAAAACCTTTAGCAGCTAGGAAATGTGTGATATGTTTCTAACTGTATTGTTATTGAGGGTTGTTTTGCTTTTTTTTAAAATTTGATTAGGTTTGGGGTTTTTTTTAAGTAATGGTGGTATCCTTTCTTTATGCTCCTTATTTTCTTAATTTTCTGTCATAGTTAGATGTTGGCTAGCTCTCTGATTAAACTTTTCAGTTATACTAATAATGAACTCCAGGTTTTACATACAATCATTGCTTCCCTTTTAACCTATAATGGTTTTAAGCAGAAGTGTGGATATTGTGATGATATAATTCCATTGTATTTTGTATACTGTTATTGAATTCCTTTGGAGTCTGTGTATTAAGTTAAGGAAAACTCTCAGAATGGTAAAGCAGTTTCTTATCTTCTACTAAAATGCCTCTAGGTAAATTTACTGTTTTTCAGCAGACCTGCATATTGTGAATTAATAAAAAGGCCTGGCTTTTACCCAGTGCTTATCTCCAGGTTTGTAAAAGATGTATCATTTTTCCCATTATAAGCAAGAATCAACAAGTATGCAGACTCAGGATCATTAGCATTTTGGTGTCAGAATTTGTATTTTCTGTGCACTAGATGACACTGAAGGTTAGAAATTTATGTGTGGATCTACAGAAGAAATCATAACTGACCTAGATGGCCTCTTACATAACTTATTCTAATCTGACAGTGATTTTATGAGGATTTTTGTCTAAAAAGACATACTTCAGGATTCATTCCAAAATGTGAAAGTATTAGAATAATTCCTTGTGAAGAAGAGAATCCATAGATTATTCCAGTCCTTTTAAATTCCCACGCAATCTACATTTTGGTAATCTTTTTCATAAAGAGACACATCCAAGTACTCTTTAAGGATGTGGATACCCTATTAAAAACATTAATATAGATTCTTATATAATATGCAAAACTAGAGCCTTTAGCATTGACTTTGAATTTGCCATAAGCTACGAAAGCTTTCGCTTTTGTCAGTTTAATTTATGGTTCTAATACTTTTTCAAGAACATAGTACATGTAGCTGGTGAAAAGAAACTGGAAAATATAGAGCTAACACTCACAGAGCAGACCCCAGGCCCCTCTGTGCCATTCATGTTGTTCACAGGCTCATAAACACGCTAGGGGTCATTCAGCAGGGATCTATTTGCTGGTGCGCGTGTGCTAGATTGAATGTTGCGGAAGCACATGGCAGGTAGTGTGATGCTGAGGAGAGGTGACAGGCGTGATGATTGTCCCTCACACCGTTGTCATCCTCCCCTTTGCAGCACCTGTTGAGGGCTCTGTGTCAGCTGTGCAGGTGACATTGCTTGGCAAACTGCTTGTGGGTCACCATCAGAGGACTGAAAGGATCCATCCTAATTTGCCTCTTCGCTCTTGCCTGGCTGGCCTGAGAAAAACCTGCACATGGAAAAATATGGCATATACTTCACATGATTGGCTCCAGGGTAGTCAAGCAGGAAAAACAAAAGGAAAAAACCTGCAAGCAATTCCAACAGATCTTTACCAAAGAACTGTCAGGGCTGGAAGCAGTTAAAACACCAGAGTATTTAGCATGGCTATTAGATATTTCTGAAGGATGACTTTTGGAACACAATTTTTGAATAATTATGAGAAATATCCTGATCATAAAGTTTTGAAGGTCATAGTGTTCATTAGAAAATACAACTGTATTTTACAGCAAGCAGTAAATTCTAACTTGAGGAAATTCACATTATTTCAGACATATAATACTCTGCACTAAACTCATGCTGTTGGTGTTTGTCTCGGGGTGACATAACTTTACTCATAACTTTGTTCTTTGCTATGGTTATTTCACTTACCCTTCATCAGCTGTCTAAATCTAAATTCAAATGAATAAATGTCATCTTTTAGAATTAATGCAGAGAAAGCATTCATCTGACAGTGAATTTCTTTACTACTTCAATTTAACATCAGTCTTTCAAACACTGATACATTTTTTCTCCTGATCAAACTGTTTGCTGGACTATTGGGACTTGCAGAAATACTTCTCTAAACAATTTATCTCCTATAGCAAGGTGGAGGAATGTCTACTGTGATATTTTGTTTTAACTGACAAGCATGCAGCTTTCCAAATTCACTGCAGCTTAGCAGACACTAGTTCCTTTGGGAAAGAAAATGGAAAAAGAAAATTCAAATTTAAAAAAAATAGTTGGAAAACGTATGAAACAAAGAATTTTTCCCAACCCAGGCAAAAATTTAATAATTGTGCACTAATTTAGTCGCTTAAAATAAGCAACAACCCTAACTGAATCCCACAAAAAGAGAAAAAAAAAAAAATTTGCATCTTTATATCTACCACAACTGTATATATATACCCTAGGTCTGAACAGAATTTATTGCTCTGGCCCAAATTTATTTAAAATACATTTTTTATTGGCAGAATTTCAATCTTTCAAATCTGTCTCTCTGTGTCCACCCCTGCTCCAAATACTAAAACAGCTTTGAAGTTCAGAGTAGCCTGTTACTGGAACTTCTTAAACTAGGAGGAACTCCACTACTTGTATCAGTTCATTTACTATTACTCCAAAATGAAACACTGAAAGAATATTATACAGCAAATTTCTAAGTTTTCTTGCAATAGCACACTGGCTGTGTGGCTCATCTTAGAAAGATCTTTTTCAAACAGTTAGATTAATGACTTGAGGAGGATGAATAGCAATGAACACTGTCCATTTGGGCTGCTACATGCAAATGAGTTTGCTCGTGTATAACAGAAGAGCTCATTTTGGGCACTCCACAAAAATCCTGTAAAAAAAATCAGTTTCTTCATGAAGCAGGTGAAGGGTGAGTTAAAAGATAGTTCCTATGACAAGGAAAAACTGTCAAATACAGAGAAAGAAATATAGACCACAGAGAAAAAAATTACATAGAATGTCAACTGTAATGCTAATGATGTAGAAATATCTGAATTTTTCCCTTCTTGTTCATACTGGGTTTCAGTTTCATACTGCCTTCTCCCACATTCTCCTCTGTCTACACTTTATTTAGTGACCACACAGAACAGTCTTGCTATAAACCGATTCCTCAAATGTGCTTTGTGCATTCCAAAGTGTATTCCAAAAGGCGCACACTATCCACTTCCAGGAGCTGTTATAATCTTCTCTGTAATTTTCAAATTTTAGTGCATAGGCTGTCAGAGCACACATATTATTGAAAACATACTCATCACCAATACTGACATTACAGTTCTTCAAAAAACATTCATGCTATTCTACGTCTTCACTGTCTTGAACAAACTCAGGTGGAACTGAATTGATGCACAAATCCAGAGCAAGAGATCCGTAATGGACTCAACATAGATCAATCCATATTTATACTACAGATATGCATACCATATGTGTATATATTTGTATATCTGAGTATTTGAATATACATAAACATAAAGAACCCTATAAATACAGTGGGATTGTGCACACGTTTATGTGTGTGTGTGTCTTATGTGTGTGTGAAATGGTGAGAAACCAGTAGTGCAGTGGACAGATACAGGGTAAATTACTACCAGAGTAGCCCAAAAATGCAGGCAATGAGAAAAGAGCTTTGTTTTTCTTGTTTTAATCTTATATATAAACACTTAGATAACCATATGAGACATCAAGCAGCAATCTGTCCTCTAAGCCAATCATGCTAGAGGAGGTTGATGTGACATAGAAGAAACGAGGCAAAAGCGATGGAAATTGTGAGGTTGGTGCCTTTGGATTTTTCATAGTCTGGATATAAACTGAATTGATATCACAGTAGAAGATCATTACTTCATGACAGATGGTTCACTGAATTGGCAGCATTTCTGTAGCTTAACTTTGCTGGATAATCATCACAGTTTGCAGGTATAATGGTTTTGTAGAAATCTTTTTCTTATGTTGTAACAAATAAGCAATAGTACAAACTGCTTAGTTTTAGTTACTAAGAAAACAATTAATTTGACAAGAAATAAGGGAGAAAAGTAATGAACATCTAAACTAGTGTCTGATCTGAAGGCTAACACAATGATCACATCTGCTGTGGATTGGTATTTTGCCTGCAAGGACCTTACTAATATTTGCATTGATAAAAGGAGAGTCATCAAAAATGTAACTTTTCAAACCTGCCTTGTTGCACTCCTTCTTGAACATTGTGGTGTAGCTGGCACGCCAGAACTTACAGAAAAGAGCAATTAAAGACTGACAAAACAAAGTAAAACCCAGATCCTTCCTTGCTTTCATGGGCATGGGTTTTGCCTTTTGACACAAGCCCTCCAAGAGCATGAACATTAGTGAAGATACCTTAGTAAGATCCTGGACAAGGGTCCTATATAACGGTGCAGAACACCTGTAATTTGCTGTACCCCTCATAATATGATTCAGCTCTACTTCTGCCAGCTTCTGTAATTATCAAAGACAAATGCCATGACTACAGGTATTTTCCTTCTGTTCTGGACACCTTGTTTCTTGAGGGAGATCTCTGTGAGGTAGCTGTATTTCCTCCTTGATCACTACAAAAAGGAATCTGACACCTGAGTAAGGAGGAAGAAACCTTTGTTCTCTTCTCTTTGTGCAGCTACTAATAATAGTCTGTAAAACTGAACCTATGAACCTAAAGTTCCTATAACCACAAACCTGAGTTTATTCAGTGTTTCTAGCTCAAATTCCCAGCATGACTATTGTAACTAAACGTTGAAAAATAATTAATTCAACTGAAAATTGATATCAAAATTCTTTAGGATATTTTTTCTTAACTCAGTATTCTTAAATTTTGTCTTCTGTTAGAAAGAATACAGTCTTACTGCTGCTGTAATCACAGCAGAAAATAGTTAAAATTTTCTATACTTCAAATTTGCTACATTTTTGTAAAGTTAAATTATAAAAAGGAAAGCCGAAACTAAATCAGAAAGCTCTAGACATATATTTGTTACTTGTTTCTCATGAAAGCAAGTATTGCACATAAAGTAGACTATTCCTCAAACTCTTCATAGTTGATAAAATAAATCAGTACATGTACAGACTTCCAATAAACATCATGACAAATTTAAAAAAAAAAGAAAACACCGGCTTCAAAACTAACCTCCAATGAAGATGTAAGTAAAAAGCTGTCTAAACTCATTTCTTGTGAACTGGAAATAGAATATATGCTTCCTAGGGATGGGAAATATGAAAAGCTTCAATACTTTTATGGACTATTATTTTTAATTGCCTAAACTACTTAACTGTATACTATTAAAATAACTATTATAATATGGCATATCTCCCCTTACTCACATTTCCACTTGTTTATTTTTCTAAGTCATTTATTCTTGATAACTTGTATGTGCTTTTTGCCAGGTGTAGTGTTTTCTTGAAAATGAAATAATGGTGATGCCTTGCTTCTGCAGTCCTCACTTACAAACATATGCTAATGCCCTGCTTTCCTTTCTTCCTTTCCTTTCTTCTTTCTTTTCTCTTTCTTTTTTTTTTATTACTACAACTAAATCTTTGTGCTAACACTCTGCACTTTCTGTAACTACTCATTTAAAGGGATTAAAGCCACTTATGAAGATTTAAATATTTTGGAATACTGCACATGTGTTAGAAGTGGATCTCATCTGAAGAGTCTGAAAATTGTAAAGGAATTTTAAAATTATATCACAAATATATATGTATATAGCATATGTATATGTCTTTTATCATGTCCATAAAATGTCACTAAAGAGGAATATCTCTATATTCCGTGCATCATTATTGCTGTATTTCATCTTCACAGAAGAAAATATGCCTTTCTGTCATCACAAACAGGTATTTTTGAAGTAGGAAAATTATATTATTCCATGTTTGGACATGCTGTTCAAACATCCGAAAGAATTTTATTTATCTATGTGATCAGCTCTTCAAAGTTTATAGGAGTGGAAGTATTGATTTCACTCAAGAAATACACCATTTTAACAGAATTCTTACGGCAACTGTGCTTTACCAGAATTATTGTGTTCAGCTAAGTGCTAGTAATTTAGCATGGTGGCTTTTTGTCCAGAGGATGTTAAAGCTGTAAACACACATGCATATCTGGGTTGGATTTTTGCATAATAATTTATATACTGTCTTATTTCTTCAAGGCATTCTATGCTTAGTAAAACATGATAGTGTTATCACCATGACTTTTGTCCTTCATCCAAATCCTTTCTATGTGGAGAAGGTAAATAATAGACACAGTGCACAAAGTCAAGGTTCTCATTCCGTATAAGATGTTCCCACCAAAATGTAACTATACTATAAACTCTCAATATTCATACATGCATTTTTTCAGTCACAATTTAGCCATAATATGGAGTTATAAGCAAAAAAGTATGTGTTTATGTGAAAAAGAATGTTCTTGCTATGCTCAGAGCCCCGTTTGTGGCTTTAAATGTCCTTGTCTTCCATGGCTTTATATTGGCCAGTGTTGCTCAGTACATACTTACCTCCCCCCTCATTTTCTGCACAGTCTATTTCACAGCTTTCCCAGGTTTTCATAAGAGAGATGTAGGCCTACTGCCTTATTCAGTTGATGTATTTCATTTGGGGATACATAGTGTGACGTGTTATACCATGTGTCACATTGCATGCTTTTAATAATCCTTCTGTTATATGTTATTGTGATTTATAGTTGATCACAATCAGTGATCAATCACAAATCAGTGGGGTCAGGATTTCACCATTAAAAATGTACTAGTTTGTTTTAGGAATGAAAATTATTGCTAAAAAATTTACCAAGTCTCTCGCTCTGTGTAATGGGACTATTTTAGTGATTTTTAGTTTCTGCCTTTGCTGACAGCAGCATTTCAAGTCGAATTTTAATTGAAATATTTGTTTCATACTTGAATGGTGGAATGCACTTTCTCCATGTAGTACCATAACTCTTCTTCAATGGAATAACTCTTTTTAAAGTGAAATATGAAAACTTTCGACTGAACAATAATGAAAAATACTCCTCCATGTGCTTTCTTCTGGAGATCCTTGTAGCTAAATCCTCTGTACACAAGAAATTTATACACAATTACACACGTGTATGAAAAACTCCAGATAACTAAGCTTAGAAGTATTAGAAATAAAGTTTTATCTGTACTACAATAAATAACTTTGGGTTATTGAAAGATTAGCTGATGAAGTCAGTGGTTGTCGACTCTTCTTTCTTTGACAGAAAATACTGTCAATTGAAAATTACCATGCCCTCATTGTCAGAAATACATAACTGATGTGTTTGTCGTTTTCATTATCTCTATTGTCCGCCTTCCTGTGGTAAGGCAAGTGGGTTTAGTTACCAGGGTCAAATGTGGTTCAGTAGAAACGTCAAATGAGGGGAAGCATATTACAGGCGAAAAGGGGCAGGACTAGGTGTGGATGTATTGTATGCTAGCCCTCAGTACTTTTACATGATGTTGAGGGGTTAAGAAAGAGAGTAAGATAATTTGTTGAGGAACTGTGACACTCAGCAATATTAAATTTCTAAGCTTTGAAATAACATAACTTGCAACATTCAATATCTCACTATCCGGTAAAGCAAAAAATTAGTTCTTGTATATGGAAGTAGAAGAGGGGTAATTTCCATTTCTAAGTAGCCAAAGCATTTCTTTATATATATATAGTACCATATATGTTATGTATAAGATTTGCTTAATACAAAAATTTATTAAGGCTTATTTATGAATGTTGTGCATTCTGAAAATTCAAGAATAATTTTGAAGGAAGAATTGGAAAAAAAATCATATTTCATGCCAAGGAAAGAGATTAAATAGATAATAATAGTTAAAAGACAGATTCATGATTGTCCTGGATGAATGTCAAATGCCTTTATCAAATGGCTATGCATCTAATGAGTCACAGCTTCCACATATACATATTTGTTATAGACACGTGTAGGTCCTTAATTGTACCTATTAATTGCAAACACTGGAGTACAGTCTGTTCCCATTTTATATTGCTTTTCTATATGCATATCAGAAAGAGATTACCTTTTAAAGATAGGATTAAATCTGAGAAACTGAGGTAACAAATTATTTAACTCTTTGAGAGACAGATGATATTTGTCTTTTAGAAACTGAAGAGAGTATTGAACAGACAGTAGAACACCTGAAAATATGTCCATGAATGAAAGTACAAAAGATTTATATTTTTTGTCCCTTTCAGATACCCACATCCTTATTTTAATTAACTTGCTCATATAAATACAGCAAGATTGTTGTATTTTTTTAAATAACTCTTTACTGAATATGTCAACAAGATAATATATAGTGTATAGTGAGGTTTTGAAGTTAACAATGCGTGCAACATGGCAGATTGCAGAAAACAGATAACGCAGACTTCATCTATTTTTCCATGTTAAAGATAGAAAGTATACCAAACACAGAACAGAATCAAGTGTGCATATCTCAGTTAAAATCAATTTTATGAAAGATCATCTTCAGGTATTTGGGACCAACTCATGATAACAATTTGTTTAGTAGCTTATCTGTATCTGAGAGGATCAGAATTCAGCTCTCATGAGGCACATTTCCACAGAGCCCCAGTGTAATAAAAGGTTGCCAAATGTGCTAGTTTTTGTTGCTTCTGTGCTAGTTTTCCATATGGACTACTAGCCAGCGTCCTTTTAAAGAGCAAAATATTCTCTGCTGTACAAAAGTTTAATGCCAAATGCTTCAATATTGCCTGTAGTATCATCTGGGATACAAAGTGCCCTGTTCAATAGAGTTCAGGGAAGGAGTGATCATCAGCTTCCTAGGATTATCTCTGTGTTTAGAAGAGAGCATCAGGCAGGATTTGATGAGGTTCAGAGACAGTAAGTTTTGGTTTTGGCACTCACTTCTGTTTTGTTTTTCCACTGAGCTGTAAAGATAAGTCATGTGTAAAACCATTATTCTCATGTTCTAAAGAAAATCTTTAACATCTCCATGTTAAATTTAAGGTGAAGAAGTACTATAAATGTAGAATTCAATGAGAATTAACCACTTTACTGTCAAAAGCTGAGACTGAACTTTTTCAATGTCATTAGTAAAGTGCCTTATGTAGACCCTTAAAACAATAATATCAGTATGCATAAAGTTTTTTTGTTCGCAAAATTGAAATCAATAACTTTTTCAAAGGGAGAAAATTTCTCTCATGAAAATAAGAAAATGATGGAGAGAAAAATATAGTTGAACTACTCTAGTCGCAAATAGCATATGCCACTTCATTTTTCTGTTTTACATGACATCCACTGTAGTTCTTTATTGGTTTACAGGGAAAACTGCTAATATCTTTTCAGTTCAAAGTAGATTATTCCCTAAATATTCTTATAAAGAAATTCAGTAATAATGTTCCAATTAGAACCTGTTAACACTAAGTCCATGCATTGATCAGGTGTTTGTTTCTGCCAGCAAGCCACATGCAAGGAACACTTGTTAAAGTGACAGAATCCACGAAAATAAGGACCTGTTTGTAAATAAATATATCTTCAGAAGGAACCCGAGCACTGGGAATAGTGGTTTCATCATACTTCTTCAACAAAATTTCACTTAAACTCTTATTTTATTCTACTCACCAATCTTTCTGCACATCTATGGCAACTATTAGCTGTATACAATGGAAGATGGGTGAGATTTTGTCTGAAAACAAATAATTTGTCCCCAGATCAAATGAATTTGATCAAATTAGGACTTAAAAGGGAACATTTTGGGTGAGTTTTATATGAATATATTTGGCACTTCTGCTCTATATCCTTTAGTTACGATATGTGGTCAGATATTTGCCCTCATTGAAGATCACCAAATTTTTACAAACTCCAAGGAAAAAGCTACTAATCTTAAACTTTACACTGCCAAAAGATCATTGTCCACTTTTAAGTCAGACTTTTTCTAAATACTTTACCTAGTGAAATTTGCTTTTTATGTACTTATCTAGGTGGGACCTGAAATGAAATCTCAGATGTTTGTGTGACTGGCACTTTGAGAAGTCCCAAATTCTGTTGTGGGTTGAAATACATTAACTTCTTTGAAGCTAAGGAGCAATTAGAATTGGGAGAAACATTCTTCACATGAAACATAAGACCCTTCAGTTGACTACAATTCTGAATTTTTTATGTAATATTCTCAGCTGTATCCACAAATTTTTGTATAAGGGACTTGCTATGTTTTTTTCAGAAGAGTCTTTATAGTAAAAAAACTTTTGTTAGTATCCCATAAAAATAGATATATTTTTCTTCATACTGAAAAGAAGCATAAACTATGCTATCTTTAATATCGTTGTGATTTTTGATCTAGGTGGGTAATAGTCTACACATTATGTATATATTATATATATATTTATGTATATTTCATAATTCAAGATCAAAATGAACAGTTTGTGAATGCCTTCTGTTTTCACTCTATTAGATAAGTAACCAGATTTGTTGTCATCAGGTTGGGCTTGTGGATCATTCACCTGTAGTACAGGCCAAACTCCCTGAATAAGTCAATTGCTACAAATAAGGTGCCTATGGTATACTGAGGTCTAGAACAGAAGATTCCTCCTGCATCAATCATTGAAGTACAAAATACTAGTAAGCACGTAGTTTCAAAGGAGGCCTTTTGAAATTGAACATACAACCAGTTATTTCATTGAAATTAAATACTATATCCACACCCAATGGGAATCTCTGGCTCTGCTTAACTTCAAGAAAACTCCAGCATGCAACAGAAGCATGCAGAAGCACAACTATTTGCTGCTTGTCTTTTGAGCTGTGGCACCTAAAATATGTTAAAAAAAACCAAAACAAACAAAAAACCAGCAACAAAAAACCACCAAAATCAAAAACCAAATCCCAAAAGCATTGATCTTATCAGCATCTTCAGTAAACAGATCACAGGAAAAAAAAAACCACTTTGCATAGACATTTCTACCTAGAATTATGCCATTTGAAATCATATGGTAAACTTTTAATCAGCAAAATTTTAGTGACTTCACTATTACAGTAGCCACACAGGTTGCTTAGAATACCTGCTATAGCTGGAGAATATAGCAAATATCTAGAATACAGAGTGGAATTTCAAAACGTGATTTAAAAATATGTTCATGGGAGAACGCGGTTTCTTATAAAATGGTCATAATTTGCCATCAATCATAACTGGGTTCATTTTGGCATTGCAGAAAATGAGTGTTATCATGTGATCTGAATTGCAGGAAATACATGCTCAGAGACTGCTGAGATTCAAGGATGGATTGAGTGAAATGAGCAAAGGAAAGGATTAAAGCCCTCTCTTCCGGCTCAAGGAGCTTCATAAAGTGAAAAGTCTAAGCATTCCACCCTGAAAGTGATTCAGCCTTTACTTCCAATCCACATGCAGCAAGTTTTTGTCTATCCCTAGGCTGTAAAAAATTCACTCCTTGTCACTGTAAAAAATTCTCTCCTTGGTTCCCTACTATCTCAGAGAAGTTTTGTCTCAATCTTTTTTTTTCCCCCCAATGTCATGTGAACTTTAGCTTGTCCCCAAGCTCAGGAGAAAATTAGCTACATTAAAAAGCAAACTGAAAAAACCCCAAAGAATTAGACTCCACAACGGAGCTGGCAAGAACGCCATAGTTCTTGGCAATCATTGAGTTAGTAGACTGGCTGAACCATTATGTAATTTTGAGAGCTGCATCATGGTTTTAATGCAAGCATGATGTTTTGCACAGTGCATGTAAAGCTCAAGGACTGAGAAGGTACTGCAGCTAAAGATTCTATACCTAAAGAGGGTATAAAAAAGCAAATTCTAAACCCACCTACTGCTTGTGAAGCAGATATCATTACGGAAAACTTGAAAATGCTTAAGGTTAAAGAAGGGTAATTCAGACGGGCACTGTGTACCTGTGTTCTCAAAATTCCTCAGTCAATCAAATGCTTAGCTAATGTTAGTCTCTGTATACTTATTTGGGGAGGAAAAAAAGCAAAACAAACAAACAAAACCCATCAGGATTTGTACACGGTGTTCACCACTGAAAATATTTCAGTTCATAATAGCCCTGGAGGTCTTTCCAGTACTAAAGAAATTTTTACAATGTATTTATTGTCTTCTCTTTTTTTCTTTTTTTTCCCCTATTTTCCATACTGAACATAACTCAGACCCTTAAGTCAGATGAAGCTTGAACCATACAAATTAATACCAAAACTTTTCCATTGTCAATATATTTCGCACCATATTTTCAGCAATACACTTTTAGCTTTCAAATTGTACATGAATACTGCAGAGCTGGGAGCACTCAGAATTTCCCTCATTCCAGCTTTACCTGAACACTCTGTGTCAACAAATGCTGCCCTGTTAAAAAGAGGCACAACTTAATGACAGGTCTCTGTTACATTCTGTTACATAACCTTCACCTCCCACTGAGAAGGGTCAGAGAATGCCCAAAGCTTCTTAATCCTAATGAAAAGCAGGAACAGTTCCTAAGATAAAGTATCTAGTATTGGGGGACATTTTCAGAACAACTTTTGCAAATAGGAATCAAGGTCACTTTGAGTTTGACACTTAGCTATTTCTACGTTTCCTATTCCAAGTAGATTGAGAAAAAACTAATCAAACAAGAAAGCAGCAATTTTGGCAGCACTCAGAACTCCAGCTTTCAGCTGGAGGTGAGAAATGCAACACTGACAAAGAGGAATGGGTGTATTTCCAATTTTTTGAAGCTCAACAGCAATTGCTGGGTTCAAGTCACAAGGGTTGTACCCATTTTATCTGAATTGCTTTTGTCTGTTCCTAGTGACCCTGTTTTAATATGCACTTATTTTCTTGTATTCCAGGACACCTAGAAACTTAACATCCCTCAGACAGTTTCGACAGCAAAGTGGTTAATGTTTGAAGAATGAGTCATTCTTTCCTTTGCCATGACATTGGGTTCTTATTGTACAACCCTGTACAGTACTCAGCAATATTTTTTTAAAGATTTAAAAAGCAAAGAGTTACAAAACCATTTGCAATTAACTTGAAATAGAAAAGATAGCACTTTTTTTAAATCCCATTATATAGTACACCGTATAAATTACAGAGTATTCAAATGCATAAATGCATCTGTGTAACATTTATCAAATGTAATTTTTTTCATTGTTGTTGGGGGGCTTATTTTTTCTAGAGTTTTTTCTCCTTGTCCTAGAGACCCCCATCTTCCTTCACTATCACGTATGACAGTGCTCCAGGTCTGAGACATTGCTGTTGCAGTATCGCATGTTGTTGGGGATGTGGCAGTCTGTGTAGTTAATGCCCCCGTTTGGGGTATAAATGGGCTGCAGTCTGAAATCTCCTTTAAGGAGCTGATCATTATTTAAGGAGACAATCTGGAAGCTGGTTTCCGTCATCTCCAGGATGGAGTTGTCCTTCTTGGTCCCTGCCTCACAGTAGTCATCTTTCCGACGGCCCCGGTTATATTTCCACTTCTGGGAGGTGTAACGACCTTTTTTGTGCATATGCCAGCAAAAAATGCTGAGCAGGACCACGAGGACAAATATCACTGCACCCCCAATCAACCCTGCCAGCAGAAATGGGGAGCCTAGGTTCTGAGAAGTTGTCTGCTCATGGCTGGAAGGGATGTTGCTGCCATTCAAAAAGGAAGCCTTGGTTGTGGCTTCTGAACAGACAGTGTCTTCTCCAGTTCGGTAATTGTTATAAGTATCCAGCGGAACCAAACAAATCCTGTAAGTGGATTTGGGCTCCAGATTTACCAAGCTTGATTGCTGCTTCTCACCACTAATTATTCGTTCATGAACAATTCCTCCTACCAGACTGTGGCCCATTTTAACCCATGTGAGTTTATATGCCATCACACTAAAAAGTGACATCCAGTTGACTTGGATGCAAGTGTCATTCACAAAATGGATGGAGAGCTGAATCCATTCAGACAAAGGAGGTGTCACCCTTTCTCTATCCTCCCTGTCAGGCACAGTGGGGAGTGTGGCTATGATGGGAGTGAGAGGATTATATTTACTGCTTGAGGGGGAAAATGATGAGCTGGGAACTAATGTAGTTGGCGTGGTTGTAGCTGGGACTGGGGTGATGATTAGTGGCAGACCAGGGGTGGTGGTGGGGCATGACAACATATTCATGTTGAGCTCCCTGACTGCCATACCTCGGACCTGCTCTGGTCCCTGGCACATAAAACCCCGTACATTGATGGAAGCAGGAATAAATTTGAGCCATTCAGTGACCCACTTAATGCTGCAGTCACATAACCAGGGATTATTCCTTACAGTGAGTTGTCTTAGATTATGGAGATTATCAAATACTCCCTTTGCCAGCATCCGAAGTTGATTGTTGGAAATGTCAAGACGTTCCAGTTTGTGGAGGTTTGAAAAGGCTGTAAGTGGTATATGTGTTATCTGGTTGTCCTGCAAGTAAAGTCTTAGCAGATGTGTACCTGGAAGATCGGGAGGAGGGTAAGTCAGTGAATTCCGAACTATTGAGAATTCCTTGAGCTTGGAGAGGTGGCTAAAGGTGCCTTCAGCTATGCCTTTATTAGTAAGGAGATTACCATCCACGATCAGACGCTCCAGACTTGTAAGATTCTGGAAGGCCAGGTCTGAAATGACAGCAATTCGGTTTTCGTCTACTCGAAGTTCTTGTAAGTCCAGTGGAAGGCCTACTGGCACACTGCTTAAGTGATTCTTGGACAAGAACAGAAGCTTGAGGCTGATGGCTTCCTGGAATGCCCCATCCTCAACACCAACAGTGGAGATGGAGTTGTCATCCAGGTGCAGTTCTTCCAGCTTCAAAAGCTGAGCAAGAGCAGCCCGTGAAATGGTCTGAATGTTGTTTTCCTGCAGGTGGAGAACCCTGACATTCTTGGGCAGGTTCATGGGGAATTCATCCAATTGGTTGCCATACAGGTAGACTGTGTGCACAGACTGGACATTGTGCAACTCTGCAGGAAATCCAGCATTATTAATTTGGTTATTATGGAGGTAGAGGACGGTTACACCCTCCGGTATCCCAAGAGGCACTGAGGTCAAGCTTCGCTCATTACAGTAGACAAAGTTTCTGTCACAGCGGCACACTTTTGGGCAGGCCAAAGTTTTGGAGACCTGTATGTAGAGCCCCAGGGAAAAGATAAGCCATGATTTCATGAGAAGAGCCCAATGTGTGGGCCACATTTTAGTCCACGAACCCATCTCTAATTTAAAGAAATAAAGTACCAAATTGTTTAAGAACTGATAACAATAATAAAGCACAAGTAACAAAATGTCAGGTCATTAAAACTGGCTTCTACTTATGTCCAGTGTTCAGGCCAGAGTTAAAGTCCTGGAGGCTAAGCATAAAATAATCCTTTTATAATTGGCCTACCTCCTACTTTTGATAAGGAAAACACAGTCTTATTATCCAGGGTTACAAAGTTTTTTGCCTTCCTCCATGTGTGCTGAAAGAACCAGCAGCCATGTCTTTGCAGATGAACAACAGGTTACTTTAAAGCTACCAAAAGTCTCTGTGCTTGGAGGGATATTTCACTGAAGTCTGTTGGTGTCTGTCAGCTTTCTGAAGTCAGCAAAGTCCTCATATCAGCTATCTGCCAGATCTGGCCTGCCTGTAAAAGGAAAGAGAAAAGAAAAAGCTGAGTAGCATGAAATGTTTAATAGGGAAAATCAAGTCCGTTAGAAGACTATCTTAAAGCTTATGAGTTTCTGGGGAAAAAAGGGAAAAAAAGACATTAATATTAAACATTAGCTTAATATTACTGTTAAATAATCTTGAAATAGATTTGATGCAAAGTCATTGCAATGACTGAAGGATTTTCAGTGACTTCTCTGAAGGCTAGATCTATCACTTGCGTTTGCATACTATACCTTCAGTCTTTGTCCTCTCACAGTCTGTTTAAAATTCTAAAACTAAAAACAACCCAAAACCTAAACCATTTAACCGGAATTTTGTGCTCAGGCAATTATTTCTCTTTTGCAGAACCACTGACTTCAATGACTGCTATTCACTGATGCCTGACAGAGTAGACTCTGGGTTGTATTATTTAATCACATTCTATTTTTTTCATTTCCTACCAGACTCTGGAATATTCTGCTTCTATTTCTGTAATGCCATTATATATATTGTCCAAATTAATGCACACTGCCCGATTATTGTACCTCACTGTAGTGAATTAGAGATTTATGAGGAGAATCTTTTAAACAAGTATGGTAGTTCATGAATGTAAGATATCCTGCTGTAAGACATGTATTTGCTAAAACTATCATCTTGATATTGGTTCTGATGTGAACTGTGTAGTCAATAGATTTCAGAACTTGCTTTCTACTAAATGAAACAGGCTCACATCTGCTAAGTTATTGTTTTAGGAGATCAGCTCAAACTATGGCAGTTTTGCAGAACACTTCATTTGAAACCATAGAGGTTAGATATGTCTTTTAATTTTGCTTCACAGTTATCTGTGAATGTCTACATAAATAATTCAGCCTGTAAGCATACTTTTTATGCTCCCAAATACTATTCATTATTCAGATATATAACCAAACATTCCCACTCTCTAAAGCATGCAATGAAAGGTACTGCACTGTTTGATGTTATCTTGTCTTATGTTGTTTCCAATGATTAAAAAAAACCCTCCTGTATTATACATAGTTGGCCTTAATGAAGGATATAAACCTTGGAAAGTACAAAGAATGTGCAGATCTCAGGGCCTTCAATTGCAGTGATATAAGCACAGTAATTTTCCAGGTTTTGTTTATCCCGATCAAAACTCATTGGCTGGGATTTCAAGAAAATAGAATTTTGGTGAACAAAAATATCCTGTTTCAAAATGGTGTTCACTTATCTATTTACGTATTTATTTATTATTATTATATTTATATTTATTTATATAATTTAAGAACATCCAAATCATTCAGAAAGAAATTTACTTTGGGCGTAAATAAAACCTTGTTCCTCTGATACAGCTGTGCAGTTTATCACATGTCCCAAATGTTGCTTTTGGGAATCCCATGGACTGGCAGTATAGAAAGCATCCTTAGAAGTCAAACTGTTATAACTCTTCAATCTTGCACTTTCAGATTACTGTATTTATTCAGAGCATCATCAGGTATCAGCCACAAGGTTCAAACAGCTGGAGATTAAAAGACAGACCCTGAAAAATTCTGTTTATCATTAGATTTCAAGTTTTAAAGATATGCAAATGTAATATGGTAATACAGCCTATGCTATGTATTGTCCTTCTATAGAAACAGTTAGATTAGGTACCCCACTGTCCATGGTTTTCTCTCTCACAGGCGTATTTCAGTCAAGAGTGATTTCTTTTCAATTATGGCAGATGACGTGATACTGTAGAGAAACTCTAAACAGGATTACATTCTAACATTAGCCTAAGTGTGACAGTTTATCTGCCTTTAATATGGCCTGGCTCCCATCTAGATCATAGTGCTCTGATCCGTCATGACACTCTCCATTTAAAATGAGAATGGATATGCAGAGCCTCCTCTGAGATGCTTGGGACCACACAGGATAATAATAGTTGTTCTCTCACTTTTCCATCACCATCAGAGAGAGACAGCCCGTACCTCCTAACAGAGCCAATACCCTGCACTAAGCTTGCTTCCGACTGTAAGTCCAGTTACTGATTAGGTTTTATTTCATTCCTGGGTATAATAGAAAGCCCAGCTGAGCACATGCAGCCACAGGCAGCTGCAATTCCTGGTTTTCTGGGAATCTCCTAAGAAGGGATTTTCATATTAAAACTAATTTATGCATTCACCTCATTCTAGTACTCTGTCCAGTGCGCCTCTTACCTAAGTAAATATGGCACCTGAATTAAAGATTTCAGTAACGATTCAAACAAACTGGGTCAAGCACACAGCACTTCTTATTAGATATTATAAGAAAAAGAGATTTGATTGGACAGTCACTTAACTAGATTCTGGAGTTTCTCTCCTTTTCTTGTTACATGGATTTTGCTATTAGAAATCTGTTAAAACTTTCCTAATGTTTTCTTCCCTTGTGATGGTAAGAAAGGTAGTCCTTTTATTAATGCCAATGTCCTAAACTCTAGATATCAGTCCTTAATAAACTGATACAATAAAAATCAGTACAGTTTATATGTATTTGGGACTACTCCTGATTGTACTAAGCAAGACCACAAGGACATATCTAACTAGATATTTATGACTTCAAGGTTGACTGTGGTGTGGCAGAAGTAAAGAATGAGGAAGCAAGGATAAAACTGAATGTATTTAAATAACTTTTGGGGAAAGGTTTTACTTCAGTAGTCTTTTACAACTGCTTAATACTAACTTATAATAGGGCTCATAGTTGATGTATTTTTCAGCAAATCTCAGGGATTCTAATGCAAAAGTGTGTTCTGTCTCTGGCAGAAATCTCTACCCAAAAGACATTAAAAAGATTGAAGAGTTGGAAACCTGTTTGATTAAAAAAAAAAGAAACTCTATGAAGGAAAACCATCATCTCTGCATTCCAAAAGGCTGGAAAAGCATAAAGAGTTTTTCCTTTAGTAAACTGCCAAAACTGAATACAGGTGGAGTCACTTAGCTTCCCCCCCATTCCTGGCATGTTTGCTTCCTAAAGCAAGCTCTCTGTTTTCAATATGACTGCAGGTACTGAGCTGAATGCAATTCTGCAAATTTACTGATTGTTTGCAGAAGTAGAAATTTGGAAGTGGAGGAATTAAGGGCATTCCTTTGCTATTGTGATTGTAAATCTTGGAAGTTGACTCACAAGCTATAGGTGGCAGTAACTTTCCTTAATCGAAGTCAGAAATGAACCAATCTAGGAAGAGAAAAAGGCAAGAGTCACAATTAACTTAAAATTAAAGAAATAAACAAGCAAATGCCTCAATAATAACACATCTGTCCATCACCAATTTGGTAATTTTTGTTTCTATTTCCTCCCCTGTACACTTGGTTTCTATCATTTCTCACTATATCCTCCTTAGGCACAAGTTACATCTTCCAAGTGTGTAAGACATTTCCTGCCTTACTGCAGCCAGGATATTAAATCCCATTAGGATTTAAGGAATGATACAATGAAAAGGAATGAGAAAAGTGCATTGAAATAAATGAGAAAATATCACATGTTTTAGGTGGCCAAGTCTGAAAATTTGGCTTAGTAGTTTCTGCAATCAATGGAAATATTTCTTTTCATAACTTAGGAGGCATTTCTGATCAACATTTTTATCTCACTGTCTTTTTTCAAACCTGCCTTGTTTAAATTCCCTTTTGGCATAACTGATGCTAGCTGGAGAAGAAAAATTCTGGCTTTGTGTACTGGATAAAAGATAAGGTGTTTTGATTAAAGATATTTAAAGGCTAAAACATCTGGCTGCAAGTCGGGAAAGTTGAAGATTTTTTGTTAGTTGTACCTTTACGGGTCAGAATCACCCATCCAAATTCCAGCTTTTGTCACTCTGCTGTACATACCTATGAAATAATTAATATATTACTGAAAATGCTGTTCAATTATGAATTTGTGATATCTAGGGAAAAAAAAAATCAATTCGCTAGCAGTCTACTTATGGAACTTTTCCCTACCTCACTGACCAGTATACTGCCTCAGTGGCTCTGCCTATGATGTCTAAAGAATCTCCAATGCTGCCCTCAGAACCATCCTTCCCACTTTTCATTCTGCAGTCTTCCAGTCAAGGTCCCTGTGGCTACCTGAGAACCTAGTGATATTCAGGGAAGATAACAGAGCAAAAAGGGAGAAGACAGCATATGGGCCAAGCCTGCATATGAACAATTACAGCCCTGTGTTATAAGCACAGAGTTTTGAAGTGCTCCTAAAGCCAGGTTGTCTGTCTTCATTAGTCTAACCAGGGTTTACATTAAGGCTATAAATTTTTCAGAGGGAATAAAATTAAGAATACTTGGCTATTCTTTCCTTCAAGGAATCCTGAAAATTGTAAAAAAAAGGTCATAGGAATCCAAGGCTTTTTTTTCTCTGATAGTCTAACCACTCAGCACCACTTTTCCTAGCAGTTCATCCATCTGGGCCTGAGTGCCATGCAACTTAAATTGAAAGGCAAAAAACCCCAAAACCAAATGGTTGTACCTATTCTTTTCACTGTTACCAGTCAGTGACTCTTATTTAGCACTAAAACATTTGGCATAAATTTTCTTGGCTGTACTGCAGACCAAGGTTATAATCAAGTCATAATTTTACTCTACATAATTATAATATACAGTAAATATGAGGCTATTATGTCTGGAATTAAACGTCAAACAGAAAACAAATCTAATTCCATTCCTATGAAATCTAGAACAGAGTTCCTTGTGCTTAAGAAAAACATCCCTGTATTTCTATCAACAGGTAGCAAGAAAAATTACAGAATACCTGACAAATCCCTTTTTTCCATATAAGTAGAGTTCCTATCTACACAGAAATGAAAATCCTGGTGCTTTGGTTTTTTGGGGTTTGTTTTTGGTTTTTTGGGGGTTTTTTAAAGTGATTAGGAGCCTTGGGTGATAGTTTACTGTATATATTTCTCTATGAGTTACTTGGGTTTGAACTTTGTGTTCAAATTTTAATATGAGTCTATAATCTCTGCATCAAAGGCACAGGGAAAATGATCCAAAGGAATCAAAATGCTTTAATAGGAAGCCCTTTTGCATGCCTGCTGTTCTGACAGCTTCATCTTTATGGGTGTGTATTATGTAAGAAGAAGAGGCAAGGAGGAAGAAAAACAGGTGAAGAAAAAGAGATAAAGAGGAAGAAATCATCCTTGGTGCCCTCTTGTAACGTGAATAGTGATGACAGGATAAGGATGAGGAGCTAGTATAGGCAGGAAACTTTAAGTGTCTCTGTACACTCTTACAGACTCAGTGAAGTCTATATGAGTCGATTTTGGCGGAGAAGGGCATTAATGTCCTTGTAATATTGTTAGCAAAATGATTCAGCAAATGTACACAACTGAACTCTTGCGCTTTTTTCCACTCTGATCAGGATGTTTCTGGTTTTACCTCTCAATCTGAATTTATAATTATTCTCAAAACCTCAGATCAGGCAGCCTGAGGATGAAAGTGAAATTGATTTGGATCTGCCTTGGTGGAGACAGGAGAAAATTTAGAGAGTGGTACATCTTGCAGCAATGGGTGTAAAGACATAATTTGCCATCCTTCTCCTTCTCGTTCTTCTGTAACCTTCTGGTCCTCCAAGCCTTTTTTCTCTTTCTAGCCACATTCCTGCAAATTATTATGTGGACACATTGCCCAGAAGGATGCAGGCTTCAGGAATTTCCTTTTTGAAAGACATGCTATTATAATGAACAAGAGCTTTGTCTATGGAAATTTGGGTAGTGTACAGGTTCTATAGGACTCTGATATAGCCCAATTCCTGACTGCCAGGAGGGGGAGCTAAGCCAGCAGGAAACATTCTCTCCCCAAATAAACAAATAAATAAATAAATAACCGTGGGACCTGTTTTCTTCCCACTTTGTCTGTCCACATACACATGCACACACTTCTTCCTCGAAGTTGTCTGTGACTGCTGACTTGTTTGATGGTGTCTCTGTTACCTACCTGACAAATTGAGTCGTATAGGACTTTGTTACTGGGAAAAATAATGTTCATGTATTCTTATAAAAGCATTATTCCCAGCTTCATGGTTCAAGATTTTTTTACTTGTAGGTTACTACAGAGTGAAATTACTTCATAGGCATGAGGAGGCATGGAAGAGGGAGGGAGAGAAAAGAGAAAAAATAATGGAAAAAAGATAGGTTTGGGGGGAAAAAGCTCAGGTAGAACAGATTATTTTCCTTGTACAGATTAACAGGAACCAGTAACAGGTCAAGAGAGAGAACCTACTACAAGACATAATCACTAGAGCACTGCTGTACTCCAGGAAGCAGGGCTGAAATAGCTACAAGATCAATAGTGTTAAGGCCTCAGGTGGGGCCATGAAATCAAGGCTTCCAGTCAGGCACCATGCTGTGCTACACACCCTGCTCAGCTCCTCAGACTCCTCCATAAAGGGGTGTTGAAGTGCCAAAGTTCAGGTGTGGAGACTGCCTAGACTAATGTTATCTTCATTCCTGTGTTTAACAGTTACTGATTTGTAACAGAAGGAAGTTATTCTCAAAATTTGATGTTGCACAACTTCATCAAGACTACATCACCTGCGAAAATTAACAAACCTCAGAGCCCAGAAACATCTGTGTTTCCAGTCTGTGGCAAAAAAAATTGTCCTTGCTCGTGCACGCATAGGTAAATACAAATTTTGTCATTAAGTAGTCTTAAAAATAAGACTATTTTTTAATAATAAAATCCATAAATGAAATACTGTAGAACATCTAATAGAAAATATATCCATCCAAATTCATCTTTCTGTTTGTCATACCATCCAGTCTAATCTGAATGGCTGTCTGCATGAATTAACCTTGCATGGACCTACTTCTATTGATAATTTCATCTTAGGAGTTCTAGAAACGGAAAACTGCCACTAAGTATGTCCTGCCTGTGGAGTCCTGAATTCTAATGTAGCAAAAAGCCAAACTTAGTATTTCACCTAATCGTAGCTGTAACTATCTTATAGCAATAGAAAAACATCCAAAAGTTAATGAGGACACACACGGCAAATTAAAAAGCAAAATCTTTAATTGCTTGTGCATGAGCAGACAGGATTCCCTCACAGAACATAAGGGAGAAAAAAAGGTGCAGAGCTCCAGATTTTTAACCAATGTGAACTTCTGAGTTGCGCAGGACTTCAAGGCAGCCCAAAGTCATTGACAGTCCAAGCGTCTTTTTGGAAGGAAATATCCCTGCTTTCATTATAAAATTGCTGATTGCTGAACATTTACTCCAGATGGTGACCATCATGATATTTTCACTTCAGTGGGCAAAGAGGAACAGATGATCACCTCCAGGACTTATTAAATGGAGTATTGCACCCACTAGCAAAGGGTTATTGGTGTCTTTATTAACCTTGCCCCAAGGCCCACTCTAATTTTTCACCAGTCTAATTCTGCACTGTTCAAAACTTAACAAATTTGTCAAACAGTGAGAATGAACTATTTAGTATGGCAGTAAATTAATTTCCTAGTCTTTCATTCCCAAAAGTTGTTCTCATATCTTAGGTGAAATAATTTTGATGGATCTCATCTGGGACTTCATAAACTCATCAGTGTACCATGTGATGATGTGAAGATGGATTGAGAAATTTGGAAATGGCAGACGAAAAGAATCTCACATGAGAAGCTATCTGGAACATTTCAACAAAATACATTTTCATTAAAATATATGATTTCACTGAAGCCAAAAACTTGCATGTAGATTTGTCGGTTTTGATAATGTTTTCAATAGGAAATGTGCCTGAGGCCCGATGTTTTCTGATCCTTTGTGACCAGAGACAGAGAGAGAAAAAAGGATAGGGGAAGAATAAAAAATTGACTTTTTTACCCAAAAATGTAAGTTTGGACACAATTCCATTTCATAAAAGCATTTGTAAAATACTGTTTACATTCCACAATTTTAAACCATGAAAATTGTTGTGGAATTACGCGCCTCAGGACAGCTGCGCTTAACACAGTGAAAGAAATAGAAAGATAATCTTTCTTTGCCTTCTTGACTGTTTTCCAGAGGGCTTACTGCTTTCCTTGACAGAACTGGACATAACTGTTTGAGAAGAACTAATAATACTAAACTAATTTCAAATAATTCCCCTTTTGGAACACATACATTCTGTACTGCGGTTAGCATAATGCATTTTGTAGTAAGAAAAAATGATGGCAACCTGCTGTTTCCTTGCAAGCAAATTGGTCCCTACCTATAAATTATTCTACACTGTGAAGCAAACAGTTTGCTTTTATCAAGAGATATGTGGGCAGCCTGGCAAAACTTCTGTGGAGAATTTGAAAAAGCTGCTTTTAGTGACCTAAGTGGCTAAACATTGCTTCTTTGAAGACAACATTTTGACACATTTTAAATGTGTTGCACTTGCTACATCATTGATGAGATCCTGTACAGCATCACATTACCTTGTGGGGTATCGTTCATTTAGGATCTTAGGCAAATGAGCGTGGGTTGTCATATTCTTGTCTTCCATATTTGTAGCATATGGCCTGGAGAGAAAATATGGCACGAACTGCCCTCAACTTCTTAGGCACCTCGATATAAATAAAGTTGAAACTGTCATCATACGTTCATCTTTCCGACAAAGGCAGATGGAGATCTCTCCTTCCTATTTTAATATTACTTAATACGCTGCTCCTTCACAACTCTAAGAACTACTCCATAAACACTGCTAAAGAGCTATCAAGAAAGATTAATAAAGTTGTTTGCATTCTTAACTGCTTCAGAGAACCTGTCATGTGTGGTGTAGACACTTACGGGGCCAGTGAACAAAAGAAGTTCCCCAGATATAGAACAAATCTTGCTTATATGACACATTCTGTTATGGGCAAACAGAAGGTTATCAAACAAAATTCTTAAATCATTGCCATCAGATAGCCAGTTAATAGAAAAGGGGAGAGATATTAAAATGATGGATGAAGAATATACAGCTAAGCCTCTGCAATACCTATTCAGCTAAACAGCTGAAATATTTATCAACTGTACAATATCTCAGCATCAACAGTGCCTGACAACAGCCTTGGGATCTGGATTTGTTATCTTTTCCCAGTGATCCAATTGCACTTTTGTGTATGCACAGGTGGAGAAAGTGCAATAATCTCACTGCTCCAGATACGACACGGAGCGCTTCACACAGGAAACAACTTATGCTCCCACATACCATCAGAATAAAAAAAAAAATCAGTAATATTAAACACTAAAGATATAGCTGCAACTGTAACTATCTTACAGCAGTAGAAAAACCTCCATACACTATTTATCTGAACACCAGTAAACCCAGTGATTTTTCTGAGTACAGAGAGGAAAGAAACACCAGAGGCAGTAGGAAAGAAGAGTTTACCAATGATACAGACCATTAACAGGTTTTTTTACCTCACTTACTTTTGTTTGGTTCTGCCACTTGTTTTTTTGCTAATTGTCATTCAAGATTCCAGTAACTCTATGATAATAACTTTTTTTAGTGAGGGAGTCCTGTTGTCTCTTTTTAGTAGTAGTAGTGCTGGTCAAGCACATATCCTAAGAATGTATACATCTAAGGATTAAAAGCATTGAAGAAAATATGGTAGGATTAAAGAATTTCTTTGCAGCAATGGGGATGTGAATCATCCCTGGGTCTTGATTCTGAAAAAGAGCAAACTTTTTGGCACTTTGCCCTGATTTGGTTCTCCTTTAGTGAAAGGGTACGCTACTACCTTTCCCCAAGAGCCATTCAGATCTCCTATTTAACCTTGAAAGTTCTCTGAGAAGAGAAGGCTGCATGAGACAGAATTTAACATGGGGCAGCTTCAGTTTTAGGTACAAGTAGAAATAAGAGCAAGCTAGAAATAGTAAATAGACATTTCTAACTCAGTGATTCTCAGCTGTGGAATTAAAACCACAAGAATCTCATGAGAACTCTTAAGGGATCACAAAATAATATATATACAGGCAGTGTTAGCCAGCAAGAGCACTGTTCCTGCAGGATGAAGGAGTACCGATTATACATTCAAACACTGACTGCAACAGTTTACATCAACCAAGAAACTACTATCTGCCTTTAATTTCTGGCAGCAGCTCAGTTCCCTGGGGAAGAAGAGACAAAGTAGAAGGTGAAATGGTGTTTACATCTGCAGTTATGATTTAAGTCACTTTTCAATCTTCTTTCTTTCCTTGAAGGAGCAGAGATGCTGCCAACACAGAAGGTGCCCAAAGACAAACCAGAGCCAAGTGGACAGCATTTCCAGAAGCTGGAAATGTGTTGCTCCAGCCAATTTTTCTTTTGCCCCATGCTGATGACTGTAGGACTGAATATTCTGTGTGAATAGTTTCTCCTGATATACCGAATCACAAGCCTTCTGACCATGAACAGAGAAAAGAGGATACAGTAATGGCAATAGATTTAATTTTCTCCACAATGTACAGCTTACATACACAGGAAAGAGCCTGCCATCTTTGCGCATTTATGAAGAAGCAGCTCAGAGCAGAATAAGACCCTGGTATTCTGTCTTGAATTTTTTGTCATTATATTTTCTCAATAACTGCTCTAAAACATTTTTAAAAGAGCTTGCCTAAGCTTATTTCAACTGTGAAGTTCAAAGCCTTCATGTTGAACTAATCCCGACAAAGATGGAAAAGAACACAGAAAGCAATTTTGTTTTTCCACTACTCCCCTTTACCTTTGAGGTCTGTGTGTGGTTGCATCAGTCGATCAAAATTGCCAGGAGGCCCACAAGTGACACCTACCAACAGTAGAGCAAAAATCATAGTCCTCTGCCATTAATGCTTCACGGTGAGTGATTTTTAGCCATGTGCAGACAGCCAACAAGAGACTCGCAAACCACTTAAACTCTCTTAGTAGTTTTTAAGTGGGTCCTAAGAAGTGCAGAAGCCTGGATCTGGCCTTCAGTTCAAATGCAAATTCCATCTCACATGTGCCAAATCATTCCAGGCAGCAGAGTCCTTATCAATATTTGTCCTTGTGCTACTTTTCAGCACAGCTGTTATTGCAAGGAATCACAAAAATATTATCAGCATTTTGTGCTTATACAAAACTAGACATCTCAAATGAGTTCAGGAAGGCAGAGAGGCAGTGCACAATAAAACCTGAGAGAGAGCCAGAGGGAGAAATATATAAAGAAAAAGTGAGAGAGAGTTTTAAGCTGTTCTACAGACAACAAAATAGGCCTGCTGAAAAATGCAATTATTGTTTCCTTCTTTTTCCGAGCACTCTATTTATTCGGGTCACTGCATGAATCAAATAAGAAGACACTCAAGTTTTCTATGCAGACCTCTGGGTGCTTTAAATGAACTTCATATAAAGATCTGCTACGGGATTTGGGGGTTTGCTGATGGGTTTATCTTTGTACTAAAAACTGAGGTAGGTCCCTAATACAAGTATCTTTGTAAGCATGGGAAATCTTGGATTTTGATTTATATCTACACCAAAATTTTACATACTAAATGCACAGGTTCTTTACTTCGACTTCTGCTAATAAGGTGTATAGTTGGTAGAACCCATTGATGTAGGGTATAAGGACAGTGTTAGCTTTACATGCAATCCATGGTATTTTCAGCAATTTTACCTCTGCTCATCTGTTCTGACCTCTACATGTTCCTTTTTTATAAGGGGTTATAAAATAAGGCAACTAAAAAGCAAACCAACTTTGATGGTCATGGAAATATTGCTATTGCTACATGCATAACAGCAGGCATGGGCTTGTACCTTCCTGCTTCACTGCATACATTAGATGCATACATGCATATGGGGAAACAGAGCAGATGAGGAAAAATACCAAAATCCTCTGCTTTATGGAGAGATGGATGGCAGAAGAGCCTGTAAGCAGCCTGAAAAAAGGATTTTGAGAACTTGAGTAACTGCAGATGTTGCTTTGATTACACAAAGGAAATTTTCTTACAGTGCGAATCCCTTTTTACTCCACCTCTGTCCTTGGGCTACTGCATCTGTATTGTGTTATGCAGAATACACAGCTTAGACAACAAAGTGACACTGAGGATTAGAATAAATATGAAGGGGGGAAGTCATCTGAGGCTTCACCCATCATCACCACCACTCCCATATGCCTTCAGTTTGGATTTGGCAAGAATTTATCAGACATTTCACTCCAAATCTATCTAGACATCTCTGACCCATTTCAGCAAATAGCTGACCTTAACTCAAAAAGTGGTGTGAAGCAGTAAAGGACAAAAAATAAAAGTTACAGTTGTTCCAATGGATAAGACTTATTGACTTATATAAGTTCAGCAGTTGAGTTTGTTTACTGTAAAGTATTATTTCAGAAATTCTTTCCTTCCTATTTGAATTACAATAAACTGCATTTCCTAATACCATACATCCTGAGAGATGCTGCTACCTTCTCCATCCAAACACATGCTCAAACTAACCCACCCTGGCAGCAACTACCTTCAAGGCTTTTGAGTCTCTTGGGAGATATTGCCCTCCTCTGTTCCAGTGAAGCAGAAAACCATCCTGTATTCAAGAGAAAAAAAAAAAAGCAGTTTCTATATTCACTGAAAGTATTTCAAGCATTATCCCTCTTTAAAAAAAAAAAAAATATTAAAATCTTCTGCTTAGGGCTTATATGAAGGAGGAAATCTTAAAGCAATAGTGTTCGTTACTATTACTAATAACCAACTACTTTTAAAACACAGATAAGGACTGACTAAGCACTGAATGCTTAAACACATTCACTGTGGCTGTTCTGGTCACTTTCTGAGTTCACTCCCCACAAACCACTGAGTTGCACTGGAACAAAAGAAAATGTAAGGTGATTTGAATAGGTACCTGTAGCAAACTAACTGCAAATACCAGTCTTCACCTGGGAAGCTTCTGACTCACACTGCCTAACAAGAAGCATTGAATTAGGAAAATTCTTGCATGAAAACCATATTCTGAATACCAAGAGACAGAGAGATTAATCAAAATTAGTAAGGTATCTGTAAAACAGGTAACAAAAAATATTCCTTTACAAAGCAGATAGTGAAGTGAAAATTTCTGTGGAAAGGGTTCTGCAATGCATTAGTCTTTAAACAGGTTCACTTAAAGAGAAGAGAAAGGGATGCACCCTCTAATATGTCTAGTTCCACTATTTCAGGCACTTCTGGAAGTGTACAGGGGAAAACTGGATAGAAAAATGCAACTCCAACAATTTCTTGTCTTTGCTGCAGACAAAACACTGAGATAGATGGACTGTTGGTCTGTCTCAGCTGAGAATTTCTTGTTTTAGTCAGTCATATCTTATGGTCTGAACTAGGGACTGAGGACAACAGAAATGCAGCTTGCATGGACCTGGCCATTACATTTGCGGAGTATTTGAGACAGAATTAGATGTGGTGCCATCCTGTAATGTATCTGATAGCTAAAAAGTCATTGAAACAGCTCAAATTCTGCATTTTGAAATTCTGAATAGTTGCTAATCACCATAAATATAATGTTAAAGCTAAACTGACCAAATAATGTATTCTCAAGCAATTTTTATTTCCTCCTGAGCATTCCAAATGCAACAAAAAGGTCTTTACCGGTTTATTCTGCTTTTAAGGCCATGAGTTTCTCAGGCAAGTACGAAAATAAAATGGTAAAATGATGATGCAAAAATATGCTTCCAGGGCTAAGTTCTGGGTCCCTAAACAGCAATGTTCTGCTTTAGCTTTAGAGGACTGGAAACTTTAAAGAGTGAAGTAGTGACCACAGAAGGAACTGCAACATATCATCATGTTTTGGATTCATTTCTTCAATGACCTCTGCACCTTTCCTATAGAGAAAAATCCAAGCCACAATGTCTGTATATAGAATTGTATTGCCTTAAAACTCAGACTGTTTTGAATCTAGTGTTTGAGTTAGAACACACCTGTAATTTTTATTTCTCTAATTTTTGTATCAATGTATTTTTTTTTCCTATTCCATCTGTATTCTTTGAATGATATAAATGGGATCCTTCTCAGTGAAACTTTGGTGAAAGAGGTCATCCAATCAGCTGCTATATAAAGTCCATATGAAGTCTATGAACTTTCTAGGTTATGTCACTTTCTTTTTGACTGCTGGGAAGATTGTCAAACACAATCCTTTGAAGAAAGACTTGCTCACCATCTCACTTCACCTCTTTTGAGGTAAGATATTTAGAAAGATCCTTGTCTTCCACTAACATATAGAATCCTTAACTTTGCTTGTGTTTCAGCGTAGGGAGAGTTTAGAAAAAATGTCTCCCTTTCTATATTAGACATTTATCACAAATAAAATTTCAGAATAAATATAGCGATAAAAAGAAACAAAAGCAGAGGATAACCACATCTTTTCTTCTTCTGATCCTGCACTTGCTTTCATTCTATCACCACCCATAACATATCAACACCCATCCTGATCAATCCCTTTCCCCTTTTTGTGGATGAACACTTCAAAAACTTTCACTCCTCTCTGCCATTGTTAACCTAAGTAATAACAATCACAATTTTTAAAGTCTATTTTCTAAGCAATCACTATTTTTCTGCCATTAAATGTCCTAAATATAAATAAATAAAATCCAGAGATATTCTCTTGACAATTGTTGTACTGGTACTTAGTAAATGCTTGGTAACAGCAAATAAGGATTGTTTATTTTCTTCTCTAAAAAAATGAAGTTACAAATTTGTGATCCCCGAATATTATTTTCTTTCCGTGTTGTATTTGCAGCCTCTCTATCAGCAAGTCAGGTCAGCTTTTGCACCAGTTACTGCAGGACATAGTAAACATCATCTCGGAGTGTTAACACAGCCATGAGAGTTCAAACACTGCTTTATTCCTACAGAATAATTATATCCTGGGATCTGCTGGGCACAGTCATACTTCTCATTGTACACATCATTACTGACCTTCTCATCATCCTTTCTAATCCAGACTAGGACAGTAGTGTCCAGCCATCAGTCATTAGAATGGGCTACGAGTATGGTGAAAAATGAGGTGGCAACTTAAGGCTATTCCTTAGGAGAAGTAGAGTCCAAAATGGTGTGAAGATGAGGCAATGCGTGTGTGATGGTTTCTCTTTCCTGACGCCAAGTCTTTGATTAAGTACTGAGCCAGGAGCCATCAGGCATGCCTCTAAAAAGGGAGCTTGGAGAGACTAGTCTCACTCCACTGATAGAAAAAAATCCACTCTTCAGTCTCTCTTCTTGGTAGACACTGACTTCTTCTGTGACAAGCTCTTTGGATGAAAACTACCTTACAGTTAGAAGCAGTGGATAAAGACAAGATGGAAAATGAGACCATCCTTCCAACGTATGGCAAGTAGAATACCCCTGCACTTCTAAATGGTGCTGTTTAACTGATGATTAATTTTTCTAAGAAATGCTGTGGCGGCCTGGACAGCCCTTAGCATTTACATTTGCAATCCTTATCCTCAAACCTATAATCACAAAGTCTTGCATCTCAGGGAAGACAAGCTGAAGTACTTCTGGACCCACTGGTTCAAAGAGATGATGCCATAGAAGACATGCCATATGTCTTAAGATTCACAGTAAAATCAGGTTGCAAGTCAGAACCTTAAACATAGATCAGACATAGCACCAGTGGAAGTATTTCTTAAACTCAACATGAGCATTAAGTAAATATGACTGATTAATTCAATTATCGTACCTGGCTTCCCACTTAAATATTTATGACAACTAAATCTCTCCCAAGGAAAATAAAAGGTAAAATGAAGCCAAGTACCTAAAAACAACATTCTCCATCAAGTTGTGTGGGTAGGATGACCCAGATATCTCACTACAAAGGTAACAAAAATTAACAAGATGAAGTTGGCTTGTCTTCAACAGGCAAAGAAACAGGGTTTGGAGCAGTACCACGACTTCATTTAGCCAGTATCCTGGTAGGAACAGAGGACATTTTCCTCTGCTGATACTTTTTTTGAAACTTTTAAGATTTTAGATTTCGCTCCTCAAAATAAGGAATCAGAAAGTCGGGCCTCATATGTTCATGTGCTGGTTTTTGAAGGTTTTTTTTTTGCTAATACAAGCTACGTTGCCTTTCCCTGGGCTTGAAATTAAAAGCCAAACACAGTTAGAGGGGAAGAAAAGGGTTTTACCTTGGTATTTATTTAAGGATGTTCCGGTGCACCACATCCAGGTAGAATGCACTGAAATGCACCCCCGAATGCACACCAAAAATGCACACACACGATATTTCGCTTATACAGTTATAGGCCTTGCAAATTAGCATATATTTCAAAGATTCCCCAATGAGAGGCTCAAGAGAAGCCCCTGTCCTGAGGAACCTTCCCCCTGGATGGGCCTATCTTGGTTTACAGAATGTGTTCTGGAGAGGACCTTGGTGTCTGGGGCTTTCTGATCCCCAGCTGCGAGGATTCCAAGATGTTTGGTCTCTTGGCTTAATGGAACTTTGGGTCTAAGCTAGTTATCAGACTTGGGGAATTACAAGTATGTGGGCTAAAAGCACTAAGGATACATAAAAGCTGTATAAAAGGGTATAGAGAAGGGTATATTAAGAGGGGTATATAAAAAAGCAAAAAATCATCATGACATCAGCTACAGTCAATCATAGTCACCCTAGTGCCCATTTACTCATGTCAGTTTGGGGTTTGCAAGCTCTGTCCTGGACCAGCAGCACTGAGCATGCTTCTGGCCAGATTGCTGTCAGCAGGAGTCAAGCTAATTCCCTGGTTTATCTGCATTATGGCAACGTGGGCCTGGAACTGACCTCCTGGGTCACAGAGTCCAGACTCCTGCTCTCGCAGGCAACCTTGTCACTGAAAGGTAATACCTTGGCTAGGAGCTGATGTATGGTTTGATCTTCCTGCTGTGAATCTCTCCCTGTTTTCTCCACGGAGATAAGAGTTTGTGCTTCAGCTGCTTTTGTTCCTAGGGTTAGCTAGCGATCCCTTGCAAAGTCATGGCACGACAAGCATCATTAGCCTCCTCCTGGATTTCAAAAAGCATTTTTTTTTTTAGTTTAGATTTAGAAATTGAGACACAGGGCTGCTGTTCTGGTTTCAGCTGTGAATTGCATACAACATTGCGGTAAATATACATACTGCAGAAACTGCTCTGGCACAACCAATATCAAAAACAGCCCAGACTTTTCCAAGAAATACAGGATAAGACGCAGTATTGGGATATAAGAGAGTAAGTTCAGGGCTTTAGGATCACATATAAATGTGTGATTTAGTACACATAATTGTGCTAGCTTGAGCAGTTATTCTGAGCTTCCTTTAGAATGCCTTCTTGCCCCCTTGGAACAGACCAGAATGAGTACAACTCAAAGTGTGTCCTGAATCTGCCTTGGGCTTTGGGATTGGTGTTGTGACTCTACAGAAGACAATGCTAGATCTGCAGAGTTAAATAAAGTTGCTTAAGCATTGCAAAGTGAGACAGGAGCACAAGAAAAATTAAAAGTTACAAGTTCCTGTCTCTCAGTCTGCATTCAGTCAATGAAACCACATGTCCTCTCTGCTTAGACACGCGGCTTTGAAGACATGGCCCTTAAGGGCCTGAGGTTTGACTGTTCCAACTTTGTCATTCTGGTTCGGTTTTTTCCTTTTAGCCTGTACTACCAACCTCAGACAGAGTCATTCAAAGCAAGTAGAGGGAGGAAGACTGGTGTCACAGTGGGGAACTCGATTTAATGAGAGCACTTGCAGAAATTCTGTTGTTTCTTGAAAGCATGTAAATGGACAGTATGATTTACAAGGATACAGGGAAGCAAGCACACAACTTCCCCTGATGTGGTTAAGACAGCTTGGAAACTATAGTGCTGTATGACAGAACAGCACAAACATACACTGCAAAAAGCCAAGGCAACTATTCAAATCCATCTTTGTTTTAAGCACCAACTATTAAAGTGACCATGCTGGTTTTACCTTGTTCTCTCTGACAGTGGGTGACAAAAGGCTTTTTAAATGCTGAAAAGTTGCAAGACTGCCTTTTCTGAATTGCAGAGGGAGTTTGTCTTCTTAGGTTTTGAATGACAATGCAGAGTGAAAGCCAGAAGGAATAGTTGCACAGACTATGTCAAATATGCACAGAAGAAATAAAAATAAATATAAACCCGGAATATGGAGACTCATATGGATTAAAGTGCATAGATTATGCAGCATGCAGGTTTTAATGTGACCTGAATGAGAAATGGTAGAATTCATGGCAGTTATTTTACTACATGAGCAAAGAAAATTAACCTCATGTTGCTAGTGCTGCAGATTACCCCAATCCCTTGATATCATGTGGACAACTTTGTGCAAAAGTTAAATAATCTTTCTGTCGTTCACCACTTCTTGCAACTCTTTTTACTATTCATTGGTTTGAATGAGCCATCTTAGTACTCAAATGGAGAAAAAAAAGTGCAATAGCAAAAAAAAAAACCACATCGTGTTCTGTTCCTGGTGTGGTCTTGGTTCAAATATCATGATTTTCTAGAATATATTTATTATTTGGAATTGTACAATAAAGTCTCCTGCAAATTACAGCTATGTGAGGGCTTATTATTGAAAGTGTCATTAATTGCAGTTGCTCACATTAGTGACTTGTAGAGCTTTTGAGTTCATGCTCAATGCTCAGAATTCCTAGGATTGATTTTCTGGTGGAAATGTTTATAGAAGGTTATGTAAGAAAAACTCAGCACAACAGCTCACTGTTAAAGTCCTTCTCAAGACTCATGTAAATGTGACCAAAAAAACAAGGAAAAAAGGAATGCAAATGTATCTCTCCCATTTTCAGGAATTTCTGCTTCCAGGCCCAAATTCTCCTTTGATGAAAACGGCCATTTTATTGTGCTTGTCTGGCTGAGAACACACTGTATAACATTTTGACACTTCAAACTGAAGTCTGACTAAGGTATGACATGGATATTTGAAGAAATCAACAAAAAGGAGATGTATAATTCTTAGCACCTTACAAAAGTTCTTTTTTTTTTCTTTTCTTTTCAGCTTTTTTTCTAAACGTGTCTAAGATTTGTGGAGAAATATTTGTTTTTTAAAACTGATGCCACAATGTAATAATGAAGTTTGAGAATGTGAATGTTCTTCCTCTTTTAAAAAAAGCAAATAAAAAACCCCTCCACTGTAACTTTCTTCCCCATGTCATATGCTAATATGTCATCATAACATCTGTCATCTGTATGATTTGTCAACAAAATTAATATTGATGTTGTTAGTAGAGTGTTAAAAAGACTTTACTGTGAGTTATTTTATTGCTCAATTTTGAATATTCAAGTTTTATAATGCTCTATTTCTCATATTTTATATTTTTGAAGTAGGTTTATTTGCGCTAAGCTGCAAGACTATGTTCTTTATCTCAAGAGGAGCCAGAAATTATTAAAATTGGTAAAAGAAGGTGGTCTGTAGGAAACATATAATTTTGAGAAACTACTACAAAATCATAGTCATTGATTCCTTTCCCACGTATGAAGTTTCATGGCTCTTATTCTATTCTGCTGCCTTTGAAGTCAATGGAAAATTTCCCATTAGTTTCATTAGGCCCTTTGTTGTATTTTCAGAAGTATTTTTAAAAGTTTCACATTTTGAAGCTCCCATGATTTAACCTTGGGTGTGACCTTGAGATAATTTTTATGCCCATGAATAGAGAGAAATACTGAAGTCAACGAGCCTGGAGGGCTGGACCAAATATCATCACTTCTAGTGCTATATTCTGTTAACTGCATAGAATGCCAACCACTTGACTTGATTTCTCCATCCCAATTTAATTCAAGATACGTAGTTGTGCATCTTATGCAATAGTTATACCGCTAACAATGGCAGCTCAGTAGAAAAACACAGTTAATATTTTGTGGAATGACAAGGACATAAAACTGCAAGAGAGTAGTTTCAGTACGTTAGGGAAAAAAAACAAAAAGGCAATTTTCTCCAAATTTCTTGGGACTATTCCGAATGACATTTAGTGTAATAGGCTGGAGAGAAATATTTTCAGGAAAGTAGCTGAAACTTTGTTTTACATAAATTCAGTTGATTCAGGCAAGCAATTATTGCTGCATCAAGGGATTTTTTAAAGACCTGAACAATAAACAAGATAATGGGCTCTATCAGTTTCATGGGATATTTAAGGGTCTAATTCACTTTTCAAAATGAAAATTTATCCTAAAGTTTCATCTGGTGATGCAGTGCACCATCATGCACTATGTAAAATCTCACAGCCATGGTTTGATTTAATTGGAAGCAGAGACAAAAACACCACTGCATATTAACACGAGTCTTGCTAATGAATGTCAGCCAAAACTTTAACTCATTCCAGGCATTGCTGTATTTTACTTTTATCCTCACATATTTCTAAAAAAAATCAATGCCCCCTCCACCTCCTCTGTCCTGATGAAGCTCTCATTGCTACCAGCATAATGCCAAGGAAGAATCCAACTGGAACCATGTCCTAGATGCTGTTTTCCCTATTCTGTAACAATGACCTAAGTTCACACACACATGTCTATATTTCCACCTTTTCATTCCCTTTTTCTCTACTGCACATTTGTTCTACATTCTTCCTCCCTCATCTCTGCAGTCCCCAGTGTGAAGCATAACCCACTCCAGGAGGTTTCTGTGGATTTCAGCAAGCCTGGACGGGCTTCTGACTGATATTCTCTCCCTCCCGTGACTTACATAAATGGCTTTTGGATTTCTGAAAGAACTGTATTTGGTTGGAAAGTGAATACTTCTTTTATTCTTAATTTTTCAAAACAGGATTTCTAAGGGTTTTTTTTATCCTTCTTAAATATCAAAGTAATTGTGTCTCAGCAGCTTCAAGTTCCCCTAGATTTGTGAGCTGAACCTTTTGTTTCCTTTAGTGTGCTGATATCTTTCCAAAACAGCATCAATGAAAAAAAGCATAGGAAATAAATTCATTTTTCTTGAAAGAGGTCTTCTCTGCTAAATAAATGAATTTAAGGATGTCCAGGGTCTACCCATAGGAGATAGCAACAGCATTTAATACTTACAATAAATGTACTTCTGTGCTAAATTACTTTTCACCTCACAAGTATAGTAGAAACATTAAGTAATGATGCTCCAGTCCAAATGAAAACCAGCAAATACATAATCAAGAAGAAATGAAAATTAGAAAACCTATAAAACCCTTGACATGCAACTAGGCTAGTTCAATACATTTGGTCTGACTTGATTTCATCTGTAAGCACAATTATATCTAGCAGACACCTCCCTGCTGAAGGCGAAATGTGCAAAGGTTCTCTTGACCTGCTGATTTTAATAAAATATGTGTTTCAATGTTTCTTTAAAACTAAATGTTTAGGTTTGGGGAGGCTAGGTATCAAAGGAGTACTGGATACCTGGGAAGTAAGCATCACATAACTCAATGTATTTGTTTATAATGAATTGAACAAAGACATCACTAAATTTACCATTAAACATTGCTAAGTGATAATTTACTGGAAAATGATTGCAGATGGCGAGTTCAGGAATCAGGAATGAAAAAGTAGTGAAGAACTCAAAAAGTACGGAAAGAGCAGCATATCATGAAACATCTGTTATGGTTACAAGTAAAATATCTACAAGAAGACTTCTGTTCCGTAATTAAGACCAATGCAAAAATGTATAAAACAGAAAAACTGTACATCAATAAGGTCTCAAAAAAGAATAGTCAAATTCTACAGAAAAACAGGATAAACTTGTGATAAGAGTCCTGATTATCTAGCATGTTACTACCTACATGGGTTTGAAGTGATTAATTTCTTAATTGCATTATATTTGCTTCAAAGGCTTTGATGGTCTGCTATCATATATATCTGCCCTTTTGTTGAGGTGAAAAATTCAGATTTTGGGACATTTTCTACTCTTGATTGCTGGACAACAGTTGTGAAGGGGAGAAGGAATGGATGCACCTTGTCCTCTTTTTCTTAGCACTCTTCTGTGTTCCTTGGAGCAGCACGGTCTCTCAAGTGCACACTCGACAAAAATGAAAAAATGCTTTCAGTTAAATCTATTGTCAGGTTTGGGTTTTAAGCCATTTTCTCACTCCCACTTACATTTGGAGAGAAGGCATTATTATCCTTCCTAGTGAGGGCAGTATTCTACTTCCTATGCTCACATGGGGGATCACATGGGGAGTTTCCTTTAATAAATTCACAAGTAAGAAGTTGCTCTTACTTGTGAATCCCATATTACTTGTGCTGCAAGAACTGTTTTGACTTTTCATCTTAAACTGGGCTTTAAAACGTATTTTGTGGCCTGTAGCTTATAATATTAGGCAAAACAACCAACGTGAATGGTTGCAAGGCTCCTTCTGGTATTTTTCTACCGATACTAAGAATACCATTGCAGAATCAATACTCTCCTCACACCTCTACGGAATGTAATGCTGCCACAAAGGCTTTGTAAATCCCTGGATCTCACATGACCTATGCTCTGATATCTCTGTTCTACTATAACGCCTGACCTGTTGCTTTAAGGTAACTCTGGTACTTGCAAAATTTAGAGGCACTTGATATTTCCCTAAACCCTTCTGGCTGGTAGCAGCCTCTGAACAGCTATTTGCCATCTGAGTGCAATCATAAGCAGATGCCAAGTGATTGTCTCTGGTAAATGCTTGGCTCTGGCCCATCTGACCCCCAGGGTAACCCACTTTTTTTTGTGGCCAGTCTAGTGACAGAGTTGTCAGGTGTGACTAAACAGCACTACTTATTCTACTTTGTTCTGCCAGAGAAAAGCTGGACTGCAAGACGAGTTCAGAACATTCTTTACAGGGGAAACAATATGTGCATGAAAAATCATTGAAGCATTGTTAGAGCCATGCAGGAGCTCCTACCTCACTTGCTTCACTGACAGTGTGAGTAGAACAGGATGTGGACATATGTCAGATGGTGGAGTTTATAGGGAGGGCTCCAATGTGTCCCCAGTCTCAGTGATGGGTGTTCAGCACGCCTGCCTCCTCTTGGACTAATGGGGAGGAAAGCACTTATATATATGGATACTCTGGCCTTCATCCCCACCTCAACTGTTATTACCACTGCCAAAAGTGAAGAATGTTCTCAGAACATTACCAGCAGCTTCAGACAGATTAGAAGAGGTGTGTACTTGGTCTGATAATACTGATTATACAAAAAAGAGAACAGAAATTACAATGCTTAACATTTTGTATTACAACCAAATCCGAACTTGAATTGTTTGGGAAAAAATCACAGGGCTATCTCTCGACTAAAATCAGATGTCTGCTGTAAATAAGACAGACATGAAAGTTTCTGAAAGAAGAGCTCACTGTATTCCTTCATAAAGGAATTGCTAGCCAACTTACATATAGAATTTGCAATTACCAACAACTATAATTATTGAGTCAAAACCCAGATGGGAATACTAGATGTGAAAAATCAAATTCTGTAGTTATATTGATTAAAAATATAGAGATAACTAATGTTGGGACTACATTTAAATACTCGCTTGAATATTTTAATAACATTTCCCATTTTCAAGCATATAATCTTAATAAAGCTAACATCTAAGTATTTTCTAAATGGCAAATTATTATACCTAGCATTTAGAGACCATGATTACACAAAGAAAAAAAGATCTTAACCCAGGAAGAACTGTCAAAAATAAATGAAGCTTAGAGGTACAGCAGGCAAGCTCTAAGTGAGATCATGAAGTTTTTCAGACTAAGCGCTGTTACCAGTTCATGCATCACAGCCACTTGATTTACACACCCTTTTACATTTAAAAGCATGTTGTAAACATGAACAATTCACCAAAATTTCTGTAGGGTAGATAAATACTATAGACAAACTAGCCGAAGCAGAAAAATGAAGGGCTGTATTTTGAAAATTTTGAGCAACCATAGGAGTTCTGATAGGATTTTAAACATTTACTTGACTGGTATATATTTTTCATCAGTGCGTATTTTCTGGTGAAAAGCCCTGAATCTATGACATTAAAAGCTTTGTACTGCATTGTTGTAATTAAATTTTTAATTGTAATTTGGAATTGAGTACTATTCAGACATGGCTGATATTTTCAATGTTCATGCAAACCAGCGTCTTCCTACTGCTGATCTGGGACCAGGGAAATCTGAGGGCTGACTTCACTCAGTCTTACAGTTTTTCACAGAGAGAACAGATAATCAACCACTGCACGTCCACTTGGCCAAGCTCCCACCAACAACTCTGGTTCCCTGGAGCCAGGAAGCTAGTAAAAGTGCATCTGGATTTAGACAGATGTGGATTAACATATATTCTCCTGGGCATATGTTCAGACAAAAAGGTACTACAGTCGTATTCACATGGCCTAGGCCAAGTCTCATAGTTACCAATAGCTTTAAGTATCTGGTAAATCTGGAAAAAAATTATTAAGGCTGAGGTAAGATGCTTTGGAAAACATCAAGAGTTCCATTTGTCACTACTATTAGAGAAAAAAATGTATTTTAAAATTATAAAATTCAATATAGTTCTCATTTTCACACAAGTTTTTCGAGGCACAAATAGAAAATAATCAGGATTTAGAGCTAGGATAGTTCAGATTTGCCCCAAAGCAGTAAGGGTCAAATGCAATTAGCCCTAGCTTCCACATCAAAGTCAGACAGATCTATAAGAGTTTCTGCATGACCTGTTCCTAGCTTCAGCCTGTAAAAGTTTAGATTGGAAAGAATGTTCCGAAAGTAACACAGATTGTAGACACGGTATTAGATTAATATAATTATGAGGAATTATTTGGTTGAAAACTTTGAAAATAGACTACAAAATTCCTCAAACTTTGGCATATTATTTCAAATTAATCTCAGCTGGACCTGACAACCATTACCAGCTGATGGCAGTTCTGTGTGAAATAAAGAATTGGATTCCAGTGCAGTTACCACTGGCTACAGCCAAAACCACAATTCACATTTGGACTAACTGGGCCCTTGCGAGGCAAAAAAACCCCCGAATCATAACGGAGATGAAACTCTCCAGTTATTCACTAGAAGGTCCCTCTGAGCTAAGGTGAGGGACAGAATGAGATGATGCATATGCGTGAAAGGAGGATGAAAGCATGGCTCATACTTCTGTAACACCTGTGTTGTATTTCTCCTTTGAATAGAGACATCACTGTTTGAGACTTTCAGTCTGATAAACCAGCACTACAAAAATTTATAATTGAAAAAGTTGAGACTAAATATTTTCTACTCACTGAAATGACAAGACGGATAAATACAGCACAACATACAGGCACCTTAGTATATTTTCTACTCTGTATTAAAACGAGAAGTCATTTAAATGCCTTTATTCTTAAGCTTCTTAATATGGTATCGAAGAAAAATTGATCACACTAATATCACCCTTCACCAAAAAAATGAAGAGAAAAAATTTCTCTATGCTGAACACAGGTTTATGTATGACCTCCATTAACATTAATGAGAGCCTTTAGCTACATCCCCCAGCCCTGTAGCAGATACCTACACTTAATAATTTAGGAAAGAAGTGAAAAGATGGTGGAATAAGACCTAACAAATAGGAAAAAAAATCAGCAGAAATCAAACAGTAACAGGAATTGCAACAGGGGACAGCAAAAACATTGCAGAAATTTGTAGTTTGCAGAGGAATGGGGTTGCTGGATTCTAACAGGGTCCTGAAGAGGTAAAAATAGAGCTGGTGTGAAGAGGAGTGACAGAAGTCCAAGAAGCTTAGGAAACTCAGTAGCCTATCATCACCTCCAGATATAGTGACATATGCCTCCATGATGGTGCAGGTTGGAAGATATGGTATTATTTTCCAGGGATGAATCAAAGTGATACTTTCTCTTTGTGTATTGATTTGTTAGCGGGTAATTAGCTTCACGGGAAGAAATTTATCTGTCCTTGCTTCAGCAAAGGCAACAAGGAAGAAGATATATATGAACAACTTTATGCTTTTCTAAGCAAACAAAACTCAAAATAATACTTTAAACCAGATGAGCTCTTCTTATAGCTGGCTGTATATTAAACACAATTTTGCAGCATAAAAGTTCATTCTTTCAGTTTTCCTCTGTTTCATCACACTGAAGGTGCACTGAAAGAAAATGAGACATATTCAGGGGTGAATATGTCAGTTTTGGCAACCTAAGCTGTTGTACCTTTTAACAACCTCTGTTCTCTTATCCCACATCTTGTAAGTTAAATCCCATATCAAATCAGACCACCTACACATGAGTAGAATTTGATGTAAACAGAAAGCTAGATTTAATGGAATTATACCAAGAATACTTTTGGGCCAAACTGTATATAATAGAATTTCTGCCAGTGGAGGTGGTCACAGGACCAGAAAATCTAATAAACTCTTTACTATGTTATCGCCTTCGGATTTAACTATAGACAAACATCGGAAGGTATCATTGCCATGCCATGAGCGGCTGCAAAAATAGAGATTTTAAATTAAATAGCTATTTGAAAGGCAGAAAAAAAGTTGAATTTAAAGCAGTCTGACCCAGTGTAGCTGGGCATCTCTAGTATGTGGTGTGAGAAAGTATCTTTTATACCTGGAAGACCTTTGCTGCAGAACAGGGTACTTATGCAGGGCCAGAAAAATGAATAAAGATTTCATCTACCATGTGTTCTAGGAAAAGGCCAACTACTTAAGGAGTTGAACAGTTGAAGAGGAGGGCTTCTCCGTCTCCCCCACTTCCCTCCTTCTCACTCTTCTATTATTGAAATGAATACATTGATGTGGACAGAGTTTATCAGGAATTTCTGACGGACATCTTAAATATACAGAATCTAATTTTTCTTTCACTTACAAATTAAAAGCGTTGTCATCAATCTTGTCTTCATTTTGAAAAAGCAGTGAGAGTTCTAAAGAAAATCTGAAGTCTGTGTTCTGAAATTTTTCTGTAAGAAATACACTGTATGGGTGTATGTATGTATACGTGTACCTTTTCCTATGAAGGTTTTTCTCTTCCTTCTAAATATGATACAGATTTACCCAGAGAAATCGTATCAAAAGGGTTAAAAGCATAATCTTAATGCTGTTATACACTGATGTCAGCAATTTACAATGGGATGGTGGGTTCCAGTGCCAGAAGCTATGGCACAGGAGAGAATGTTATTTTAACAGCATGATTCTCTGTGAAAGCCTGTCATCTTCTGTTCTTGAGCCTTTGTTAATGTACTGAGGCGACATGCCCAGATAGAAAAGGAATGTTTTTCAGCTGTTATGTGGTGGCTATTAATATAGATACTGCTATACAATAAATATGATGCCACTGCTTGCCATCATTTTAAATTGACAAAGACATAGGAATCTCTTGGGACACTGTTTCTAAAAGGCCACAACCTTCATTCCTTATTCAGATGAAACTCTTAATAACCTAGCTCACAAGAAACTTTCCTTTTAAGAATTTTAAGCCCTTGAGACCATCTGGGCACAAATACCATGCTGTGTCAGGCCACACTCACTGTGACTGACAGGGCATAATGCAACACGAGTTTGAATTTTTCTGCATTGCTGCTCTCACACTCCTTAATATTTGCTTAGCATGCCTGACAATACCACAGTCAGATCCAGCATGTGCTCAGTAGCAGGGAAGAGCTGAAATTCTGAACATTATGACTGATTAACAATTTTGTCTGATTAACAGCCCTCACAACTCACAGTGGATGAATAAAAAATTTAGCTTTTAAGTCTTCCCAAAATTTCCTTTCTTTCTGTTATCACTTCCCCAAATCACCCAGCTGTACTACGAAGATATATGTACTTATTTTTCAAAACAAAATAAGATTTTATTAATAATTGTAGAATAAAATAAGACAATAAATAAGAGAAACTTTTGGTCTAGTAAGGAATGTTTTATATATGGCACTTTACCAGTTGTTCACCATTTTCTTTTGGCTAGAAAGTTCTTGCAACATCATAGTCAATGACTATGGAGATAATTCTTCAAGACTTACACACATGCCCTTCTAGGCAAATTATCAACAATATATGTCCTTGAAAAGATAATTCTGTCTACCCAACTCATCAAGAAAGGAATGTGAGTTACCAAGATGAGCACCTAAGTCTCCTGAGCCAATTAGGTCACCTAAGCAAACATGGCACTTCAAGGCATCAGATCACTCACAAAATCAGCTTGGTGATCTGAGAGAGCAAGAAATTTCTGTGGAATCAGCGAAACTTACAAAAAAAAAATCTACAGAGAAATACATCTCTATATTTGAATTTCCTGTATGTCTGTAAAAATAAAACACTTCCTTAATGTTAAATCAAAGTAACTATTAATACTTTTTATACCAACATTAAAATGTAACATGCATGTATATATTAGTGCTCATATTTGAAATACAGTGGCGTAAAAGTGATTGTTTTACCTGTTCATACCTACTCATACATAATTCCTGCTCGGAAAGTTTACCACCCACCTTACATGTACATTTTGCCTCCACTTACCCTGATCTGTTTTTCTGCCAAAAATACAGGAAAATGCAGAAGCATAGCATTATTTCAGTTATACATTAAAAAAAGAGAGAAAAAACAGGGGTAGAGGGTGAAATCTAAACCAAAATTTCTAACTGCATCACTGCTGGAAACAAAAATCAAAGTTTTACAAGATCTCAGCAGAAGAAGTAGCTAATTACAGAAATAGGTGATCTACTAGTCAGAGAACAGAACTGCGATTTGTACAAGCACATGCTGTAGAACTAGAGGAGGCATCCTGGGTCAGTGAATCCAATTCCCTGCTATCATAAATAATCATGTCATATAATCCCATTCATCTCATTTGAGCTTCATCTTAAAACCCTTTTTATGAATTTGCAGAATAAATGCATTCATAGCTAGTTTATATTCATTTGTTCTTGTGTAACCTTGTCCTTTAGCAAAAATAACTCATCTTCCTCCTGCCCCCCATTTATTTATAGAAGGCAATCATACTTTTTCTCAGCTATTATTTTGCTAGGCTAAATCCAGCTCTTTCAGTCCCCTCATGTAAAACAGCTTCTTCATTCCTCTAGTTATCAAAGCAGCTGGTCTATGTACCTGCTCCAGTTCAAACATGTTTTCTTAATACTCTCTCCAATGCTCTGAATAGTTTTAACCCTTTCTATTACCAACAATCAAAATTTCATTACCTACTGGAGATACTTCACTTCATGCTTACTAAGATGTCTTTTCTTTCTTTCTTTCTTTCTTTCTTTCTTTCTTTCTTTTCTTTCTTTCTTTCTTTCTTTCTTTCGTCCTTCCTTCCTTCCTTCCTTCCTTCCTTCCTTCCTTCCTTTCTTCCTTCCTTCCTTCCTTCCTTCCCCTCCCTTCCATGTCCAAATGCTACCCTTCTGGGATTTTTGCAAGTCTTTCTGGATGAAAAAATCTCACATTAGATATTTTCTAGGAGTCCATCTAGATTAAATCATTGTAGTCTATATTATCGCTGTTGTGCTATGATAATAAGTTATTATAGTATTACTATTGTTACAGACTAATCTTACATTGTCAAAAATTGCTACTGTTTTCTTAAAATAACTTCATAATTCATTAAAGCAAATAAGAAGCAGAAAATGCTACCTAAGATGAAAAATATAATCAGAAATATATGCTGCATAGATAATATTATGTGCAAAAAATCTTTGTTAAATATAGCTTAGTAACATAGCCTGGTATCTTAGATATAAGCAGATTGATCAGAACTAACCTGGCAAGTAAATGCTGGAAAGGCACAGGGTATTAGACAGAATGAGAAGACTAATGTTAAAAAGTACATGAAAAAAAAGATAGTATAAGTTCTTTAACAATATGGTACATGGCAAGATTCTGAGTAGAAAAATAATTGTTTGATATGGCAAATACATGCTATACATCACAAAAGTGAGAAAAAGGGCAAGACAGACTAGTTAAAAGCAGTGGCCATCACCAGAGGCTTCAGAAAGTCCTGAAGACTAAAACACTAGAGATCCTAAACTCTTAATTGTTCACATTTGTAAACAGGTTTCTGAGCTTCTGCCTAGCTCCTGAATGATTGACTGCTGTCTTGTTCACTTCCATACAAGGGCACATAGAATAATATTTATTTTTCTACTTAAGAATGTCTTGTTATCTATATAAATAGCTTGTACTTATTCTGACCATAAATTCTGCAGCACTTAGTTCAGCAGCATAACTCCTAATTATAGAGAATACAATCACTTTAGTAAGTAGTTGACTTCCAGATGCTTGATCTGATCTAAGGAAAAAGACATTTAAGAATATTTTCCTTATCTACCTAATAGCTTTTATATTATAATACTATTTCCCTTTTGAGCTAAATACTTCTATTTTGTGAACGTCTCCTTAAAATAGCAACAAACTATATTGTGAAAAATGCATGTTTCCTTTTGGTGGCAAAATAAATAAAAGCAATAAACCCAGAAAAATCTCTCTCTCGCTGTTTACTTCTATTTTGAAGAATTTGAGATATCTAGATTTTTATGGGACATTTCATACAAAGATCATCTTTCACTACATCATCTTTAAGTGTTCTAGAGACAAAAGACGATTCACTGACGCAGCTTTAAACAAAATGTCTGGGATTGGTCAGACTTTTTAACCAGCTAGAACCAAAGGTTAAATTATTTGACCAAGTAAGCTCAGTGAGTCAGCAGCAGAGTCAGAAGGAATAAGCCCCAGGAGTGAAATTTCATCTTTTTGAAGCCAAGATAATTTTCCTAACATTTTCTGCTTAGCCAGGATTTCACTTCAGTTTCTATAATATGCTTCTGCCTCCTCTAATCACTAAAGCACAATGGCTCTAAGTGGCTCTACAGTTACTAAATTTTGAAACTCTTCAGTTACTAAACTTTTAAAGGCTGTTTTGTTGATGGTGCTGGTGATATTTTTTGCCCTCTCATGTACTTGATTTCACATGATTTCACAAAAGTGCTCATCAATCATTATTTCAGTAATATAAGCTTAGGCAAGTAGCTTGATTTAAAATTTACTGACACTATAATCCCTTTAAATAGTTCCAGCATAGCATTAACTTATTATAGAGAACGACTGTGTAATACAAAAATTGAATAAAGTAAACCACAAATAAAATTTCTGAAGAAAGACAGATCTCATGTCAGGCTATTTGCACCAAAGAACATGACGGTGATATACAGTATTTATGGACTTGATCTAGAAACACTTTAGCAGCTTCTGTTCATATGTATGGGACTAACAATGGTAACATTTTCTGTCATAAATATTTGGAAACTGTGAAACAATGAAGATAAAATAAAACTTTTGTATTTTTGATCAGTCTGGAGAACCTTGAATAGCCCAGCAGGTTAAATCTTTTTTCTTTCAACAGCAAAAAAGCTATTCAGACATTTCCTTAAAATAAGCATAGCTATTTTTTTTATCATTACTACACCTGATAACCTTATCACAAAAATTTGGAAATGCCAAATTGCTTATAGTCTTTTTTCAGCAACACTCAAAAATTAGTGGAAGCTTAGCTTTGACACCTTCAATACTTTCTTGAAAATCCTAATTTTCTGATGATAATGATTGCCCAGAATTTTCCTCAATATACTTGAGAAATATTTGAAATTGAAGAAGGGATTCTTTGATTTAGTACTTATATTTTTAACCAATTCAGATGGGCATATTTTCCAATGCAATTTTACCAATGACATTCAATCTGGACAGCTACAGTTCTCACATTACTGAGTTAATGTTATTGCTATTAATAATCTCAAAGAACCTCAGAGCTTGAAGGCATTGCGTAGAGACTCAGATGACTGCATAAAGGTCATTTTAATAGCCATAACATTAAAAATACTGGAAACTCCATATACTTGGCTTAGTTCTCCAGTATGTTTACCTTCAAAAAGCCAGAAATTATTGTGACAGGAAGAACACTTGCAGGGAACATAACACTGTATAAATGACACTCTAGCGCAAGCTAAGCTTATGGTAAAATAAATATTGATGTTATTAATGCCACCTAAAGTATCCACTTCAAGTATCCAAATATAAAATATCTTGTGTGCAATGTAGCAGTTTATGTCAGCAAGGCATTGCTTCTATTGCAATGTTTTATTTTAAACTGATTTATTGCACGGATGTCCATCAGAAAGGGAAAGGAGATTGAGGAGATGCACAACGGGAGTAAGAGAGGGCCAGGAAAGTAAAGAAGACCCAAGTGCACTCAGCGTTAATAATGTAAGTTACAGAGTATCTTTCTACAGATTTCCACAGTGTGCGATTTCAACCACTAACTGCACTGTAGGTACTTCTCCTGTGTGAATGTGGTTTTCTGATGTGAACGGAAATTTAGACATTTTTAAGCATTTAGCAATTAAGGCCTAAGGATATAATATCTGGAAGATATACATAACAGATCTTATGAATAGGTGCCTGGACAAAAACTCCTCCAATGTTCAACTGATTCTTACTATTATTTCAGTGGCTTGTGTTCCCAATTACTCACCCAAGGCTCCAATCGAAGACAATGCATAGTCAGTGCATTCTCTGTCAAAGGAGAAGATATGAATCCTATGGTACGGCTCAACTCTGATCAGTCATTTTTTGCTATTCCAAATCATCAAACTTGGTTAATTAATTTATCTTAAGTAACGAGAAGGTTTCCTTATGTCAGCTGTGCCTGGTCCATCACTGCAGACATATTTTCAACACTGATACATCAGTGCTGTGTCAAAGATAATTCCATTTGTGCCTAGAAATGAGACTTACATAATTTCTTAGAGACTATGTATTAATTTCTGCTTTTAGAAAAATACCCTGATGTTCTGCTTATTTGAGACAAAGGCTAAAAGAGTAAAGATGGCATTCCATGCTAGTGGGACAAGTACCATGATTTTCAGTTTCTTAAAATATGCTCAGCATTTCTCACTGTTTTCTTGACTGACCTGGAAACAAACATGTTTCAGAAAGGCAGTTTACTAGGTCTGTGAACAATTCAAGCCTGAATGTTACAAGTATATATGGAAAATACACATAGATGTATTAGATCCTGGTTTTACAAACTTTCTTTTGATCATTTAGGTTCAAACTAATTTTCACATGGTTTAATGAAAAATGCTAAGATGCAGTACTGAGCCTGAATCATACTCACAATTTTTATGTATTAGCTTAGATTCCAGGTGCCCATATAATAACTTTTTGTCTCCCTTCGGGATGCATTCTTGTCTCAGTGCCCATGTTCCACTGAGACAGGAAGAAAAGGAATACATCCTTTTCCAGGGGGTTTGTAGGACTTTACAGTAGAGCTAAAGTTAGCAATCAAATCACAAGCTATGTGGCCATTTATTGGATGGATGCTCCTTTGCATGACAGGGAAAGCATAAAGACCTCACAAACATATGACAAGTTTTAGCAGCTACTCAGAGAAGTGGTTGAATGAAGTCTTAATTAACCATAAAGCACATGGAAAGGGTAGTCAGAAGAAGTTACCCTATTCCTCTGAGGTCAGTGGGAATTATTTCTATTGATCTTGCTCAAGGCCTAACCATCACCTAAGCTTTGACTCCAGGAACTTTAGTCATTTATATTAAAACACAGAATCTTAGCTACTTCGGTGCTACTAAGCCACACATACCTAAAAAGCGGTTATGTCCAAATTAAACAATTACCTGTCACAATGGGCTGATATTAAATTTCAGGGTTTATGCAGCTCAAACTTGTGTTTAGGACACCAAATAAGTAATTCTGAATCACTTGAGATATGTTGTTCCACCAAATCAAAATGTTTTATTTGAAATTTGTTTATATATTTCTAAAATTTTCAGCCAATTCTGAACATAATGTGAGAAAGAAAACTTATGACTGTGTTAAATTTAGAATGAATGGGTTCTTCATTAATATTTTACGTTCTCTTTAATTTTTTGTTACTCTGGAAAGGTAATCAGATCAGATCATCTAGTTGACTGTTCATTCTTCTGTTCAAGTCCTGAACTAGCATAACTAATCTTAGAAAATTACATCAGTACAGACCAACTGAGGAGCAGAGCTGCATGTTCAGATCACAGAGCATATATTCTAGCATCATCGGATATACTGAATATCGAATCGGTAACTGGATGCCACATTTCCTCCCACTGAAGCTCACCCAGTATGATACTGCAGTATTTTCTCTTCAGGAAACACCTGAGAACTAAAATTTCCCATATATATGAGAAACTGCTAGGATAAACTGCATATTGCAAAAATTATTCCAACATTCTTTATTAGGGAAATTAGTTTCAGAAGTTTTAGCACAGAGACAAGTTGTGCAAACCAAGATGTTGGAGGCAGGCATGAAAGCTTTCCCTTGAAATAAATCTTAATTCCTCCCATGTCTCTAGAAGAAAACTGGTTTTGACAGACTGTATTTTGCCTCTGTTTTATTTAATTATTCATATCAACATTTACCAAGGGAGATTGGTCTTTGCTTTAATTCTCATTGCATGCCAGACAACCTGCTGCATATTCTTATTATTTTTATTACTTATTGCTGTTGATTTGTGTATTTTGCAGGCAATATTGCTACCATTTAAATTAAAAAAAAAAAGTCACCATGAGAAAACTTGATCTTCAGAAAGAGCTTTTACTTCAAACTGCCCCAGATTTATATTTTAGGCCATACTACATTTTGAAATTAAATCTTTCTCACTCAAAAACCTGAAAATATAAAGGTGGTTCTTCTTGGTCCTTCCAATGGAGATAGTTGAAAGAAACTTCCACTGAAAGAAATGTGTTTAAGTATATTGAAGATGTTGCAAAATGGTTATCATGTTCAAAACCTATTGACTTTGGAACTGAACGTATGCAGAATTCTGAAGGACTTGACCTCAGCTATGGAAAGGAGACTTCTTCTCAAATTTATTTTTGATCAAACTGGAAACAGAAGGAGCCAATGTCATGTGTAGCATGAAATAGAGGCCCGTACTTCACAGGAATAATATCTTAGTCACTTTTGGGAGAGAGTGGGAAGGTAGGGGAGAAATCTAAAAAACTTGTGTTGTTTTAGTATGAAATGACTGCAGTATCTCTGCATGATTCTTAAGCTTTGGGGAAAAATAAAGCAATCAGAGATACTGTTGAGTAAGTAATGTTTTTAAGTAAGTAATTTTTAATCAAGTAATGTGGAGTCAATTGTCCCAGGAGCAATACTCTTTATGCACTGAGATACCAGTGAGAAAGTATTCCTGACTTACACGGCTACAATGGAGAGCAAAGCCCCTAGAAGTCAGCCATTGCTGCTTGGAGATATCTGTAAAAAGTGATAAATACATAAGTTGCAGTCATGGTCTCTTTGTTACAGTATTCTTCAGATTTTTGCGGTACTTTATGGAGAGCCTTACAATATCCTTTCCCTATTTACTCCAAATCACTTCTTTACATAGAAAAATCAGACATTTTGAAGCTTCAGCTTCATTAGGAATCATCTGATTATAGTAGCATTTTTAATGCTTGTACTTGGGCTGGAAGCAGACATTGTTTTGCTGGGTTTATTTTTATTATTCTCCCAGGCCTCACATGTTTACGTAGCAAAGTGGTGATATACACTAAGCACATGTATGAGTTTCTCTACAGGATGGCATGCTAATCATCAAAACAAACCAAGAAGCTCTGTTCAAATAGTGTGAAGATTTTGCTGTTTGTGGAATGTCATTTTTTTTAAGTTTCTATTAAAAAGTAGAGGATTCTTTTATATTTCCCTATTACTTAGTATTTTTAATAAAAACCTAACACACTTTTAAAAATTAATTTTTTAAAATATACCCTTTGGACTAAATACAGCTTTTGATTCTGTTTTCAGAATTGTTGTGGATTTTTGCAAATGCTTTTTAAACTACTACGGATATAGGTAGCGTGCACAAATAGGCAGATCACTGTAGCTGCCCAACTGATTGGTCAATGTACTGATATCTATACATTGACTCATAAACAACCAGCACTCTTTACTTTACTTCAGTCATTTCACAAAGGTCTGTACATGCACTGTGTTTCTGATTATTTACAGCCTTAAATATGTTTTGCCGTGACACTGTCAATTGGTTTGATATAAGGATGCTCATCTTCTTTCTGCTTTATCCTATACGTGAAGATTTGAAGCAAGGAGTAAGTCTATTCATTTTCATTTATGTAGATGTAAAGTAATTCCAGATTTTAGAAGAATAAACCTATATTTACACTGGAGAAAAATCTCTGGTGAAAGTGTGACCAGTCACACTTTTGGTTTTGTTATTTCAAGTTTTACAATTCCTTTTCCCTTATTGGTAATGGTACATCATGAGAAGACTTAAACAGTGGAAAACTATCAGAAAGATTCCCCTCTATTTAAGACCACTAATATGAGATATGTTGTTATTTATTTCACACTATTGTATTTGCAACACTGCAATGCATATAAGGGAAAGGTTCCCCAAATGACTGTCAGCAATTATAGAACACAAGCACTTATTTATAATAAGGAGAATCTTCCTCCTGGAAACTGCCTGAAAAGCAAGAAATTCACTGGGATCATGAATTCAACTTGTGTAATTACCTGGGAGAAAGGAAGAAGAGATTTGTTCCTTGTCAGATCAGTTCTAATCTCATTTTCTCACAGCCTAAAATGACAGCTTTGTATTGATATCTATTAATGAACCTGTGGACTCCTTCCCCTCTGATAGATGTTAAAATAGATGGAATCATAGCACCATGAAGATACAACCCTTTAATCTTGGTGGGAAGACCTAGGTTTCAGCATGTCTAAGGCTTTAAGCATTAGAGGTTACAATAGAAGGGCAAAGTGAGGGAGAGGGACAGAGCGAGAGAGGAAGGGTGAGAGAGAGATGCTGTATATAACATTTCTAGAAGAAAAATCCATTGGGAGTAACTTTTGCAACACTGTTATTTGCAGTTGGAATACGCAGCACAATTGACGCCATTTTACTAATTACTTATCTAGACTGTGCATACGTATCAAGTCAGCGGAGTTATAAACATGATCGATGCACCCATAAATAATTGTGCATACAAACCACTGCCCTGAATTTTATGATCAGCAGGGAATTTAAAGATTTTCAGTTCTGACTCACCAGGTCTCATGTTGAGTATTAATAATTCTCTGCATGATATAAAGACATGCGATATTATCGAACATTGCAGAACATTTTTGTAAAGGCAGCTTTCACTAAAGTTTTACTTATTGGCATTAGGTTAATACAATGATGAGCAGAATAAGATCACATAAAACAGAATGCAATGTGGCTCATTATTATTCACTTTGGTTTATATCTACTTGCAAAACATTGTACTAGTTTCTATAAAGGAAACAATGACTGACAAAAGGACACATTTATTCTTAGATATTAACAGCCTCTGAGGTACTACTGAAATTTGTACTGGAAAAAGGCCACTAAATCCTGAATGAAAAAACATCACTGGTTACCAGCTAGCAAAGTCTTACTGTAAATTCTGGAGACAAATATTCACTGCAGCGCAGCAATACTGAATTTTCTCCAGTAACATAACAGCAACTGTCTCATGCTGTTCTTATCTTTCTTAGACAACACCACCACCAGAATATGCACAGCTATAAGCATAACTGAAATTTAAAAATGTCAAATTGATAGGGGACCTCTCATTATTCTCTCTGCTCCTGCAATAGAGAGTTCCTGCAGCAGGAGAAATTATTTAATTCATTAAAACTGATAATTTTGAAATTTACTGCAAGTGAAAAAGTCCACAATTGCATTGATAAAGCCATTATGTCTGCAGTCCTCTAGCAGAAGGAGATGAGGCTTAGGCCAGTAAATTTTTTAGAGCCATATTACATGCCCACAATGGTCACATGCCTGTGAAAATCAAGCTTCACTAGTTATAGCAGTGGTGGCATGCGTGAAAAATGTCATGGAAAACATGTCAGTTTCAATGGGCATAGCAATTGCTATGAGACGGATACAAGGATCATAACTGCAGTATACAATAGATGCCTCAATAAATTACTTCACAGGTGACTCCGAAACTCCAAATTGTGTGGCAAATAGCTAGAGCAGTGCTATAAACTTGACCTTAGGCAACTGCATGCTCAAGCATTTCCAGTTAAATCAAGAAAAAAATATTTACTTTGTGTGAGAGATTTGAAGAGCAGGGTCCTCTATTGATTCTGAGGCAGCCAGGGCAAAAACAGCAGTGTCAGCTCCCAGACTGCAATCCTTTCCCCTTATTGCTAAAGAAGGAAGGCTGGCCTACAGTCATGGCTCTAACAAGGAGCTCAACAGAGAAGTTTTCTGTTTTGTGCTGTGGATATTCAGCTGATTTAAACTCGTCAAGCCCTGAATTACGCAAGTGCTACACATTTAACATCAAGAAGCTTTCTGAATCTGCTTGTGCATCAGAATTCTTTGATCAAATGCTGTTCTTAATTCTTCCTCCTATCTTATGTTTATATTCCCTCTATTTATGTCAGGAAAAATAGTGAACAGTTTTTTTCTGATAATGTGCTTTTTACAAGGGCTTGTACAGTGTGGCCGAAGCTCACGTCTGCTTTGTAACACCAGAGGAAGAAGAGCGTGTGGAGGTGAAAGAGCAGTTTCTCTTCCTTACCTAAAAAATCTTTTCACTTCTGACAGGGACTGGAAAAATAAGGCTCTATTAATAGTGGGGGGTTTACCTGAGTCCACCTTTCCTTTCATATAGATCACCAAAGACTATGCCTGGACTTCAAATAGTAAGAAAAAGATTTTGTATTCAGCAAGAGAAACCCTGTGTCATTCGCTCCCCTTGTAAGCTTTTAAAACATTGCACTTTTCTGTTATTTGTTTTAGACTGTTAGGAAAGACGAATCAGAAATCATAACATTGTTTCTGTTGTCAGGACAGACATGTTGACTAATTTCTTACCCCAGTAAGGGTATCTTAATTTCCATTTGTACTTCATTTGTCTGAATTGTCTAATAAAATGTTTGTTAATCTGACAAAATTTGAGTTTTCTCCAATTTCCTAAAATCAATTTTAAAAAACATGTTTGGCTGAATTTTAGTGCTCATGAAAAGGGAAGGCAGATATCACTGAGAGAATCATCACACACAAGTTCCCCGGCACAGTTCTGCCAAAGCAGTTCAGTCCCACACCTGTCCTGGAACTATTCACAGAGCTAATCTATGCAGTAGTTATTCCCATGTGGGCAACTATCCATGAGAGGCTTGACTGAGACCAGCCAAATTCATCTGCCTTGTGTTTTATTACTCACAGGAAGCTTGATCTGAAAGAATGAAGGGCTAACATGTTAACTCATACAGTGCCATTTTTCCACTGAGCTTTTTCTTCTCTTTTACAGTTGTAGTAACTGAATTCTAGTCAGATTCTTTACTGGACTTTCTGCAAGATTAGAAGTAAGCAAATAACTAGAATTACATGTTATTCCAAATATTATTGCTGCCACAACACTCATGGAGAAGGCTGACTCTGTAAAAAAAATTGCACACTCTCACTAACAAAGCAAGGACATATATCTTTAGTATAGCCTTTACCATGAATTATCTTCTTCCTTCATATTAAGGGCTCAGACTTGGTGCTGACACTGATTGTGGGCATTTAGTGTGCCTGGGGGAAGAGAAATGCCAACCCTGCCATATGTACATGTGCAGGGAGTTTCTGCAGCCATTGCCGCTTTAGTCCTTTGTACCACTTCCTGTCCCCTGACTGCAAAATCCAGTGCTGAATTCTGCCCTGCCTTCAGCTGCAAGAGGCAAAGCATACTGCAAACCATAGTATAGAGTTTGATCAATGTTTGACCTAGCCAGCGATTTAATCAACAGGACAGCATGAATGCACTGATGATGCAGAAAAAACATCACGATTCTGAATGTTACAGTGTACAATGAACATTTCCTTCATCAGGTTTCTTACAAGCAACAGTAATAAAGACTGACTTTGGTATCATTTGCTTCCATGACACTGTCCCCATTGCTCCCCTAATTCATTCTTTTTTTGTCACATAAGGGATCTCTAATCTCTTCCAGATAAGAGGTCTAACAAAAAAAGCCACCAGGCTCTATATTATATACTTTAAATAACAAATAATATTAATTATTCCCCTTTGATTTATCCATGTAAAGCAGACCTTCTATGTATAAACCCATTCCTGAGAGGACAATTTAAGACTAGTTTCTCACTAATTGCTTTATTGATCCCATCTTTTCTCTGTTTTTTCTTATGGTTAGAATGCATCGTTTCTAAAGACACAAAAATGAGCACAGAGAATGATATTAACAGGGACTAGACTAAAGAGCACCAGACTCATGAAACTAGCAAGGGTTCTGTTCTAGAGGCAGCACACTCTGAAACAACATTAACTGTGTGATAATTCAAATGAGCTATGCCTACCACAGAAACAATCAGGGGAATGCAACAGATTCTTTTGTCCTGTCTCAACTTCTGCTAGAAGGTGTACTGTCCTACCTCTCCCTCTCATGGCAGTCATTTTCTTCCCAGATGAATAACAGCTTAGATGGTTAAAACTGTGATCACTACGAATCTCTGATTTTCTGTTGCACATAAACTTGTTTATTGCTGGACTTCATTCAGTCTGGACAATTTTGGTGACTCATTTCCATCCTGTTTTTCAGTTATTTTCTAGTCACTTTCCCTTTCCTGCTTTTATCTTCGCTTGGCACAATACTGCAATACTTGACTTTCAAAAATGATATGAGAATTATTTAAATGAAAATAAAAGCTTCTGTGAGCATTATTATTTCAGTTTTGATAGTATCTTTAGGATACTTGTCCTCAATGCACCTGACATGACAGACATAAGAGGATGAACTCCAGCTTAAAAGAAAGATCCTTCTTAGCTGAAGAGCTAACTAAAAATTCTGATTCAGCCTATGCTGCCGCATGTATTTAAAAAATAGAGACAGTGAGACAGAGAGAAATAGGAGAGTGGTAAGCTGCTACCAGAATACAAACACATGTCAATAAAAGTACTCCAGACAGTGGGAAGGCAAATTTCACAGCAAGGCTCCAGGTCTCTTTTTGTTTCCTATTGTATTAAGGAGGACATAATCTTTTAGCATCGCACTGAAACGGTTAAAAAGAATGCCTTTCGACAAGCACTGGCTATCAGTCAACACAAGACAATATACAGGGCTATATTTAAACACCCCTTCCCAAGATTGCCAAATATTTCTTCACAAGACTTAAGCAGCCTGTGAACTGAAACTGATGTTATCTGAAATTTAAAGGTGCTTATTCGCCTAGTGTTCAAAAAGGATCATCTTTCTGCAGCTGGTTGGCTGTACTAGAGGATGCCTTCTCTGGATCAGCACACACGTAACCAGACAATCATTCGGCAGCTTGTAAAATATGATTGCATATGAGATATTGATGGCCTAAGGGAAGTTCTGAATATCAGAGGTTCATAATTAGAATACCTATGCACTTAATTCAATAGAGTTTCCATCAATGTCACAGAGATGAGTGGTTATGAATTTCAGAGTCATCTCTGCTCATACGGACTGATTTATGTACTTTCAACTTTGGACAAATGAAGGGTGAAGAGTTAAAACTCTTCTACCTAGAGACCTCTTTATCCTTTGAAGGGCTCTGAAATTTATAATTGCCTCTCCTGGTGCTCAGGATCAAGTCCCACAGTTGGTAACTCATGACCTATTTATGATCATGCCATCTATCCGCTTTCAGTCATTCTGTCCTCTTATCTGTAAATTCATGTCACACCATGTAGGATGTGTGGATCTGCTGATAAGGCATTTTTGCAGGAAAGAGAATCTGGGCAGATCAACAGTTCTGTTGCCAGAGCTGCTGGCAGCAACTCTAACATCTCATTTATTCCAGATTTATAAAGATCCACTGTGCTGATTGGAGAATAGAGCTGAGTGTTTGACTTCTGTGATAATGGACAAACCTGCATTTGGTACTAAACATAAAGTTAAATAGATACTGATAAGATTATCCAGTGTGGGACAGAAAACAACCATCTTGTTAGCATTGAGATTTCCACAGCTCCTGAATGGTGGGCTTGAGTTTCCTTTGGTTTTGCTTCTGGGTTTGTTTTAGTGGATTTTGGTTCTCTTTTCATCTTTATTTAATTTTCAATGACTGCATTTTACTGGAATTATACATAACTAAAAACTAAGGTTCTAGTGTATCACACAAGATGGGATACAGAACCCCATATCCAGAATTTAAAATGAAATCAAATTTCATCAATCCTTCTTAAGAATGTATTGAATGGAGTACTACTTGTGAAAACTGTTCTCTGTTAACTGTGGGGGAAAGCACTACAGTAGAAAATCAAACAAATTAGAAAAACTCATGTGCAGTTTCCATTTCAAAGCATCACTGTCCGCCCCACTACCTAGTTAAATCATAAAAAAGGAAGATGCTAACTAAGCTTCAGAAGGAAATAGATTTTGTTAAATGATCTTTTGCTGCTTTAATTCTCTTGGAATTCTCTTTTTTGTTGTTTTTTTTTCTAAATTTTGTTTGTGTGTCCCCACATGTACGTACGTGCATTTTTATCATTTTAAATACATAATACCACATGAATAAAAAAGAGATTTTAAAAAAGAGATATTTATAGGACTCAACATGGATAAAGGAACTAGAGTAACCCTACTGTCAGATGCTCTGCCACAGATGCTTAGGCATCTCTGGGCAACTATAAGGAACTTGGCTCTGTCTGTGGCATTCAAAGTGTGCATTCTTAAAAGAACGAGAGGTATCCATTATGCTTCTTTCTTTCCTGAGTATTTTCAAAGCTATAGTGGTAGACACTTCTCTCCATGAGTAAAGACTGTAATTCTGCTGCACAACTGCTAAACAATAAGGTTTCGAAATTAGTTTTGTTCAACAGTGAAAGTAATTTCTCAAATAAAAAAAAAACCAAAACAACCTTCTAATGGCAAAATGCATTTTACAGTTTACTGTTGAACTGTTCAAGAAGAGGCTCTTCACTGAGCAGAATGGCACAGGGCCAGAATGAGCTACTTCAAAAATCACTGTTCGGCATATACCAATTTGATACATAGGATTTAGCAATACCGGTGAGAATGACTCTGTATATGATCATCTTCTGCTAAATTTTAACACTTTCTAACTGAATATTCATCTTCAACGTGAGGAAATTTGTTCTTAGACAACTAAATTTGTTTTAAAGGAGGGGAAATTTATCAGACTGGATAATAGCACTTTTTATTTGCTTAGTTTATTTATTTTGTTTTGGAAATTAATTTTCAATGGGTACTTCAAAGCATACAATGATGAAATACTGAAAAAGTTTAAATCAAGAAAGAAAATGTAATGAGCATACTAGAGACAGAAGTGTGAGCTGTTGGTAAGACTTGCTTGTCTTTTCTGCCTCCGTTTTCTCTTCTTCAATGAATAATGTGGGGGCTTACAGTAATGGATCTGTACAACATGATGAAATATGCATATAGAACAGTAATACAATTAATTGGAGTCCTACAACCACCCAATCTAAGATAACACCAATTCGGGTATCAAAGTGTTTTGGTTTTTTACATAACAAATGACGAGAATTTACAGCAAGTTATCAACTGATATGGCTCAAGAAATAATGTGTAGTCTTGGAGCATTTGTGACTAACTCCAAAGCTAAGTGGTTAAAGATAAGAATAAGGTTAAACCTGGATGAGCCAATGAGATGGCCTGCGAAACCAGACAAACGAGACTGTTAAATAGGGTACATTTAGCTGGATGCAAAACTCTCAATGACACAAGAAACACCACCTAGGAAAAACTTCCTAGATCACAAACGAAATTATAAGGTACTGCTAACAAATACTCCTTCATTTAGAGACACCTGGTTTTCATTAGAGACATGGTTTCAGTTAGCATTTAAGGCATGAAACAGGCTCACTAAAACCCCCTCACTTACCAAAATAATAATTCATTAAATTATATGCACACACTTCATCTACAGATAGTTTTTGCAGAAGTATACCTAAGTATGCTGTGGCTGTGACAAACACATATACTGCTACAATCCTAATAAAGACACAATTCTAGTAACTGTAATTACTTTTACCTACATACCTTACCATCCATGAAGAAACTACTAATGAAAGCATATATACTATACATATATATATTAGTATAACCAGAGACAGGTTGCTGGGGTTGTATCGTCTTCAATTACAGCTAAATGACATCACTTTGGGGTATTTAAATCATTACTCACATGAGTAATACCTAATCATGAGAAGAGTGTCTGTGAAATTAACTTGCCAGTGAAAGACAGAAAGATTGAGTCTGGAATCAAGTACATTAATTTAAAATGCAGTTCTTCAGCTGTGAAGCTGTATTGCATAAGCACAGGTAAGTTTGCTACAGACTCTTACCACTGACCTCGGGATCAATACCTCTTTGGAGCACCTCAGCTTTTTTACCCAGTATAGAAACTTCCAACACACTGGCAGAAAAGTATAAGTTTTTCTTACCGTTTAATTTGATTTGCAGTTCACCAACAGAATTAATTTTGAATTAATATTAATTATATATGCTTTGAAAGGTCTGAGGGAGACCTCTATGATTAGACAAAGTCACAGTCACCTATATATGTAACACATATGAAAACTTTATATATATGCATGCACATATATATATATATAACCTACATTTCTTTTTCAAAACTGCATATTAATTCTCTTGTTCTGTCAGTATGATATCGATATAAAATAACACATTTTTTGCGTTAGTTTCCAATGACATTGTAAATGTCATCTTCTTCTTTGTAGGAAAAATATAGAGGAAATCGTAAGAGAAAGAAATATTTGTACTCTGAACCTTCAAGTCTGCAGTTGATGATTTTGTGATTGCAGTTTGACCATGTTTTGATCCTCTGCAACCTGTGTGAAGATTGAAGACTGTGCACGAGCATCACCAAAGCCCCCCAGCAGTCCTAGGACGTGCTGCTGGAGCACTCTGTCCCTTCCGCACACATACAACGCTTTTAAAAATGATGTCTCTTGGCTAACTCTTACGGAACAGCTTGGCCAGGTATGAGCTGCTAGTGCAGCTATGTGGTACAGGACTGCAAGTACTGTCAGAAAAAACTCTGCTCTTTAGTTTAATTTGACCTGTTGGTTTTGTAAAGGAACGACAAAAGCTGCCGGTGGGGTCTGGCAGTAACACTGCAGCACACTGATTTCTGTTCTCAGGAGGTGCTGATGAGGCTTTTCATTCAGAGCTCTCACCTTTCCTGCTCTCAAGAGGTCATGCAGCACTTTCATATAGTTTACAGTATTTACTACAAGAGAAGCATGTAGCATCAGCCTGCCCAGACCTTTCTGAACACAGATGTACATTACAATGAATGTCTAATAAATTAGATATGGAATTTCAAAATTTTTTGCTTGTAATGCTCCCACAAGATCTCAGACATTTAAAAATCTTTACAATTTTGTCTGAAGAGAGTTTTTGGAATAGCTTTAGATTAATTTAGTCATCTAGAATGTTTTTAGCAAGGAACTAGATTGATATCTATATGATATTTTTAAGATAATTAGATTACCAATGACAACTTGGACACAATAAAGAGCTTTGGCCAAAGAGCAGAACTTCTGTCACTTCATCCAAATATTTTCACTGTGATACATTCAAAAATAAATGATGATAAAAGGAAGTAAATACTGAATTCTGTGGCTCAAGGTATGTCTCTGCCTGGGCCAGGATTTGCAAAAACACACTGCAGACCATCATGGTAACTTACTGCCTGAACTACCTTTCAAAATTTTTCTTTTTCTTCAAAATATTTTGACTGCAGTCTTTAATCCACAACTGTTGCATAAAATTACAGTGATAATTTATATTGTGAATAGTTAGCTGGTATTTAAGAACTACGAAAGTTGCTTGTTGACTTGAAGGCCAGGCCAGAAAATTATTCGTGACATCTAACATTCTTCTTAGTAAGGGGCAGATCCTGCAAAATACTGACGAGGGCTTGTTGGAAGCAAGTCACCTCACACCTGGGGCCAAAGTAAAGCCATCACTTTGCAGGACCAAATCTGGCAATGATCTGATGCTGTATATCAAAAGAGGTTTTTTTTTCTGAAAGGATTTAAGTGGTTTCAAAGACAGTACCTTTGAATGATAAACAATTTTCTGTGTCATATGCCTTTGTAAATACATCCTTGCATTAAACTAGACTAGAAAAGGTTTATGAAAAAAAAAACCAAACTAAATAAAGCGGTCATAACTTGAAGTAAAATATACAGGAGACTGTTTCTAGGTAGAGTTGGAACACAAGATTTCTTTTAAAAAGGGGAACTTTACAGACCTTGTTCTGCATCATTAAGTTTTCAGGAATGCTGAATAGAACATGGTGGATTTGTTTTAAGTTGCTGCTAGTGTTTAATTTTGATACAGTTCAAGGGGCCATGTCAGAAGAAGGAATCAAAGACAGAAAAACCCAAACAACCAACCTGTTAACTGGGCAAATCACCAATTAAAAAAAAAAAGGAAAGGTATAAGAAGGTCCCAACATCTTTCACCAGTGGCTGAAAATATCAGATTAAATTGTAGTATTCCTGGGGCATATTGTTTGATTTGATTAGAATATAATTTGTTAAACAGAGAAGAGCTTTTATTTCAAACACTTCTTTCCTGACTATCATCTATGGATTAAGGTTTGGGTTTGTTTAAAATAAATGAATAAAACATGCCATCATTTTAATGATGATATTTTTGTGGTTGTTTTTCTTTAAAAGACGTCAATTACTTGAAAGGTGTGGGTTACACACAGCTGTAGGGAAACTGAAGCTCATATCTTCAGTGTATGTTAAGTTAGCTGTCTTTAAAAAAATAACAACTGTATATGATTCTTTTCTACTGTTTTTTTAGAAGAGAAAAAAATACAAATATTTGTTTAAAAAAAAAACCAACAGTTTTTATACCTCTGGGGCAAGTTCCAATTCTTTTTGTTTCTTGAGGAAACAAATAAAAAGCATTGGCAGAAAGACTCCTAAAAAGACTGCCCAAGGGGGAGGGAAGGAAACACCTAAAAACATCATATTACCAAGTGCTGAGGTAATCAACCACAATCTGAGAAATGTCAAACAGTGGTATTCATCTACCCAAAGATTTTGCTGATCAAGTCCTTAACTGCCATTTACAATCACTAACTAAAATATGAAATATAGCTGTGGATATAAACAAGAGACAAATTAGTATTGGGAAGCTGGGTTTAATAATCCCCTAAAAGAGTCCATCTGTTTTATAAAGATCCCTTTTTCCTTGATCTCTGACATGTATTCCTAATGTAGAGAACACCGGAATTTTTTTTTTTCACATTTTTAAACACCCTGCTATTATTAACTCTACTCATAGTATATCTGGTCTGAGTGTTTCTCTCAAGTTTCAATTATGTAAGCACTGAGGGGCAATAAAATTTCACACAAGTTCAGCCTACTTTAGAGTAAATATTATAACATCAGACAACTATAAATGCAATTCCTTTAGTTCTGACATTCAATAGCACCAGTTACTTCTTATTTTTCTGATTTTTGCAAATATTCAGCATATTATCACTGGAATAGCTGAAACAGATTGAAAGCTCTTTCAAAGTTCTGGATTCATGTTTGGAACTGGAGTTTGGTTTTGTTTTCCTGCTTAAAACTCTAAAAAAATCACACTGTTCGCAATGAATATAAAACTGGTAACCTAAAAAACGAAGTGATTTGCAGGTATAAAACACTAAAACAATTTGTAGTCTGTGTTTCCAATCTACTATAGTGAAGGCAAAAAACACCATTGACTACACCCTTCTCACAGATAGAGGTCACTAATGGACTGGATTTGAATCTGCCTGGTGAAAGCCTGAAAGTTACATGAAAGTATCCTAGACAAAAACTAACTCACACGGAGATTAAAGAGGTAACAGAAATGATTAAGAAATAAAGCTCTCACCTTCCTGGAAACAATATTATCTTAAGTGTGCCTTCTTTCTAGTCCTTTAAATAGAAAGTTCAGTACTGGAAAAGCCTGATAGTTGTACTTGTTTCAACTCCTTTTTGTTTTCTTCACTTGGTAAAACTATATCTGTCCTTTGCTGCGGGAAGGGTAGGGAAGTCAGCCCTAATGACATCCCACATTTTAGATACTGCTATTTTAAGCAGTTGAATGCAAGCACATTCTTGATTCTTGAAGGAAAGCATAACCTATGTAATGCAGGTTCCAACTGGGAGGGTATATGGTTGAGCAAAAGAGATACGTCTACCTCCTAAATCAAACTATCCAGCAGGCCAGGATATCAATGTGACTTGTAACAGTGGCTCAAATTAGATCCAGACTTCCCCAAGCCAAACGCAGATAACATCAACTTATACAAAATATAGGGCGTACGTGTGTGTGAGGAACGACTCTTAAGAACGCTGGGTGCATTCCAGCACCACTTCTTGCTAAAGCCTTGGACTTTGGAAAACACTGATGACTGTTCTAGTCACAGGTAGTTTTACAGACACTGTATTTACACAGTGCTCTGACTTGTTTCACCTACAGTACTCCAGGCCTGCACTCTCTTAACTGCCTCACTACCATATCAGGATACAGAACAACCATTGAAATAGCTTCCTGAAATCTCTCCTCACATAGTTTTCAGAAAAAAGATCAACACTAACATTCTAACATCACTTTTGTCACATAGAAATAGTGACTTTAAAATCACATCTGTTTTATCTTTTTAATTATACAACATTTATATATTTTTCATTATGCAAAGTTTATGTCTCAGTGGTAATATTGCATATATTGACTCTTTCAAAAGAAGAAAGGAAAGAAAGGTGGATAGAGGTATAGGTACATTACCTTTTAAGTGTTTTGAAAAAAATGCCATGATGAACTTTACTCCTTCCAAAAATACATATATCGGAAATCATTAGTTTATTACTTCAAAAATTCATTAGTTTCCTCTTAAACTACGGATATATAAAGGTCTTTCTTTGGAGAAAGACCATGCCAGTGAATGAAGCAAGGAATTAAGTCCATGGAAATTTGTGGGAGTTTTTGTATGGTTAGTTGGGTTTATTAAATCCAAGCACTGATCAGTCTTAACCTCTAAACTGGTTTAATTTCCCTGCAAGCACTGTAAAGTTAGTTACAGTAAATAAACCTCTCTTTAGCATACACCCTGACTTTCAGAGAGGGAGAGAGGGGGAGAGGGAGAGGGAAGGAATGAGAGAGGGAGGTAGAGAGGGAGAGGTCTGACTTGCTTTACTATCTTTTCCTGTTCCTCGTGCAAGAAACCTCTCCCTTTCTATTCGGCTGAGCTCTGCACTGCAAAAAGCAGCATCTGAAGAAATCCAATCAGTACCTTCCCCACACAGTACAGGAATTTACACGGATTTGTGCCTTGGATTTATTAGCTTATTGTAAGCCTTGAAACAGATTTCCTCCATTAAAATTAATTAAAAGCTCCTGTTGACTGCTTCCCACTCTGAAAAGAAGGTGGAGAATCTTATTCTCTTAACTTTGCTGATTGTTTATTTATCTTTTATGGGGTTTTATATCATGTTCGAGAGAGGTCTTTTCAGCTGCTCGATTTCCTTTAGCGATCTGCTATTTTTTGTTCACGCACCATCCCCACGCACCCAGCCCCCAGCAGTATCTGTCCTTATTTTGTCAGATCCACGTCTAACTCGTCAGGTCTCTGAGCGGCTCCTTTGTATTCCCAAGTCCTGATCCGATTCTCTTAACCTCGCCCCCACCCACTCACCGCCAGCCCCGCTCCGGAGGCTGCTGATGGGAATCTGATGGATCCTCCTGCCGGGCGCAGCTACCGACTCTCCCCGTAGATTCCTTAACACTTGGCAGCGCCGAACTAAGCCGACTGCCTCTTCCAAGGAAGGCTCACCTCTAAAGGTCCCGTTTCTCCGAACCACCTCCCAAACAGAGGTGCTCACACAGGCGCTCTGCCGGTGCCCCTGCCGCAGGGGTAGTTCTCGGCTCTCCCCTCCCCACGGGGTGGGGGCCAGGCTCGGCACCCTCCCGCTCGGCAGTGAAATGCGACCGGGGACCCGGGACCTCGCTACAACTGCCAGCTTCGAGTCCCACTCCTGAGCCACACGCTGGCGCAAAATAGCCCGGGGATCCTGCTAGCACTTGCCGCCGGCCATTCATAAATCCATACTTGTGTGTGCCCTGCGCCGCGGACATGGGGCTCTAACGTAGCGAAGGCGGTATTTCTGACACAGCCTGATCCCGACTCCTCAACTTTGCCATCTGGGAGAAGGCAAAGGGCACCGCGGCTTTAGATCGCCCGGGGCTAGCATTACCAGAAAGGAAAAGAGTGAGAAATGAAATCCCAACTGTACCTGGCGGCGTCTGGGAATCCCTCGCCGGCACCGATCGTAATCCCCCTCCGTGCCTCTGGCCCCCCACACCAAAACTTTGCCGCCGCCGCTCCTCGGNCCTCTCGCGCCTTCCTCCGCCCTTACGAGGCGGCGGCATCGTCCTACCCCCTGCTCCGCCACCTCCTCCTCCGACGCGCAGCCCACGGCTCTGGCATTCCCAACGCACTTTCTCTCCTCGATTCGCTCTCTCTTTCCCCCGCCGATCCTCCTTCTCCGGTAAAAAAATAAACGAGAGGGGACCGCGGCTACGCTTGGTCTTGGGGTTTCTTTCTTTCTGTTTGTTTTTTGTTGGTTTTTTTTTTTTTTTTTTTTTTTTTTTTTTTTTCTTTGGAA